>CAOLHI010003695.1:0-158970 GCA_948474755.1 Ctenosaura bakeri | reverse complement strand
TCTGGGCCTGGGGCTTCATCCAGCTTCAATTTCCTTATTGCTTCCACAATTTCTATCATAGACATTGATCTGTTCAAAATGGTTCTATGTTCTTCCAAAAATTTAAATATGTTACATTTTTCCAAATACAAATAGATCTTTTGTTCTTCAAGAGGGGTTGGAGCTGCATCTAAAAGTTTCTCATAGTACTCAAAGAATGCTTGCCTGATATCTTCCTGTTTCATCAGGCTGGAATTGCCTTTTTTGATCTCCATAATTGTTTTATTCAGATACCTCCGGAGGAGCTGGGAATCAGAATCTGGACCCCCTCTGAACCCTCTTTACCAGGGGGAGTGTTTGATGACTGGTCCCAGATGGACAAGTTACCGGTTGGTCCACATTGAATGACAACACAGGGCAGAGAATTATTCAGTGCTGCTTTTCGTGCCCACCATGTGACCGGAAGTCTGATGGCCCATTCTAAAAAGGTATGAACGTCTCAAAGTCAAAGCAAGACACAGAACATCCCATAGGGAGGGAGCGATCAACATAGAATTTACCCTCAAAGGCAAATCCCAAAAGCTCAAAGTCACATGGATGTTTGGCAGCAGGTGGAAGGCTGACTTGATATCAGACTTGGCCAGTTTGGCCCCAACGCCATGCCTGCACACCACCCGTACAGCTGCACCTAACAAAGTATACTTAACAGAACATAAGTCAGCTGAAATGGCATCATTAATGGACTCATCCCTGGGGTAAGACAAATGGTGGATTAACCTGAATTCACCTGAAGCCTTCTTAGGGACAACTGCTAGTGGAGAAACTCTAATGTTGGGAGTGGGAGGCTGGTCAAATGGACCTAACACTCTGCCTTCAGCAACCTCCTTCCTAATTTTCTCCCTCACCATGTGCTCTTTGCCTATTACTGATTTAAGGTTATTGGCCATAAAAAACTGCTGAGGTCCCACACTTGGGATCCTGAACCCCGAAGTAAATCCCTCCCCTAGATATAGAACTGCAGCCCGGTCCGGGTAAAAGTGGAGCCAATGTTAATTGGACTGGGCCCCTTTGTGAAGTGGTGGCTGATTTCCTGGCCCCCGCTTGCCACCTCCATACCTGGGGCTTGTCCCTCCCCCTCTCCTCTTTGTGCAGTTGCAAATGGAGTGAGAGCCCCAGCAGACCACATAGGTGCTTGTATTTGCAAGGGTGACGGGCACAAAACCTTTGCATCCCAAACTCCCAGCAGAGCTGGATTTCCTGCTGCTCCTGTGAGCCCTGAGTGCGAGGAGGCCCCCCAGACTTGTTGAACTGCATCAGATGACTGGAGTGGGACCTCTCACCAAAAATAGGGCAAGCAGGGGTCAATGTCTGTATCCACAATTCAGGCTGGATGCTGTCCCAGCGCAGGCTTGGCTGCTTTGCTGCCCTCATCCTAAACGTCTCATCATAGTGCAGCCAACCAGTCCCAGCAAAATCTGTATGAGCCCTGAAAATCATGTTCAAATACACCACCAGGGAGTAAGCTCTCGATGGCTGAGCCTTAACTGTCACATACATGTAAATAACATAACCTATAAACCAATTAGTCCAGTTCTTGTCAATCCTTCATTTTTTCAATTTTTCTCTCCCACCCATGTCCAAATCCTCCTTCTCTTTCTTATGAAGCTCTCAATACAAAAGGGAGAATAAGTCTACTTATTCTCCTCTCAGAATACTTTCAATAGTGACTGGCGTCAGGTGATCATCCAATACTCCTGGCTGCTCACCTGCCTTCTCCCCAAGGCCTGAATCCCTGCTTGACTCCTGTGATCCTGGGGCCCCACCCTAAGTGAGTCCAGGGACATCCTGGGAATGCAGTGTCACCCCTGATGGCAGCTGAGAGGGTGACAGTTCTCCCCAGGGGAAGAAGGAGAAGAAGAAAATGATAGCTCTGGGAAACCTGCTGGCTGGGCCCATATCATATTCCTTGGGGGAGTGATGAAGCTCCAGGGCCATGCTATGGATGCAGTGCCCTCCTTGTGACCAATAGACTCACCTAGTGCCACTCCTGCCACTTCTGACTCTCCTGAAGGCCCGGCCTCCCAACTGTCATGCTGTGATGAGGATGCTTGTTCCCACCTCTCTGAAGGCGATTCGCTCTGCTTCTCACCCGATCCATCCTTCTCAATAGCGTTTAGCTGTGCCAAAATCTGGTTAATAACACATACAGGCATGGAGACCCTCTGTTCCTCCCTTCCTCTGTTCTGCCCCACAGGCCACTGGCCATTCTCAATGGCCTGAAGCTTAGCAAAAATGGTGGCTCATCTGAAGATGAGGTCACTGACATTGGGGCAGCTGAGGACTTGGCTGGTGTGGCCTTTTTGGCTGGCATGGCCTTCTTGGTGGTCTGCTTATCCTTCGATGCTGATGTAACTTGTTTGGAAGCCATTAGCACCACTGGCAAATCAGGCCAGTCTTCCAGCCAAAACCCCAAGGAGAGAATGAATTGCACTGTCCCAGCCCCAAATGAAAATCCAGCCACCACGCAATGAATCCAGGCACACCACATGCTATGGACCAATAAGGCCAAAACCCACCCCCTCAGCCTGAGTAGCACAACCAGTTACACTCCCCCAACCCACCAGCAGGGAATCATGCCACTGAGAGGGTACCACAAAACTCTCGCAACTCAATCAGCACAACTTGTCACATTCTCTCAGCTCCGAGACCAGGAAGCATGTAAATGAGTAAGTCCTTTCATATGCTCTCAACCCCAAATGAGGAAACCTGGAACAATGTCCTCCTCCTGACCAAATGCAATAAATCCTAAAACTCCCCTAGAAAAAAAAGTCAGGGGAGCGAGAGCCCTCCCCAAATAGGCTCCCAAACACCTAAGGGACTACCCAATAGGCTACTGCCCCCAGCCAGGTCACCCAAACCCAGTGGTCATCTCTCTGGTGTTCAAAAAAAAAACCTTCTGCCATCACTGCCATGACAGTGGCCCTCCCCAGGACCCAGGGGGACCCAAAGCAACTCCCCCCTGCTACCAAGGATCAGCCCAGGGAGGGGGAAGAGGTGCGGAAGAGGCAGAAAGAAAGAAAGAAAGAAAGAAAGAAAGAAAGAAAGAAAGAAAGAAAGAAAGAGGAGGAAAGGAAAAAAACCCTTCTGCTCCCACTGCCGTGACAGTGGCCCTCCCTAGGGCCCGGGGGGCATAGCACCACCACCACCACCACCACCCCCCGCTGATGAGGATCAGCCCAGGGAGTGGGGAAGAGGCATGGAAGAGGGAAAAAGAAAAGAAAGAAAAGGGAGAAGAAAGAGGGAAAAAGAAAAAAACTGAACCTGGGCGGCCGCGGATGCAACTGCCAGCTGCCTCCCTGCACTGCTGTGAACAAAGGCTTGTCCAGGCCCCACCACGTGGCTGGCTTTCAGGGCCAGCAGCAGCCTTGCCAGCAAACAAAGAGGTTGAGGAAGGGGCGGTGCAGCCCTAAAAGGGGTCTGCCTAAACTTAACCCTCCCCTTCCCACTGAGCAATCCTTGTTGCGTGATGATTGCATGGTCTCCTCTCATGGGAGGCCAGCAAAGGCATCCCCCCACCATGCATGATCCCATGGTCGGGGGAGACAAATTCTACTTAAGTAACTTATCTCCTCAGTCATTAAGATCACTAGAAAGGGGAAGGAGGGAAACTGTGTAAAGGAGAGTGCCCTTTTGATTCACCACCTGGCAATAAAGAAATGGAACTTGAAAGAGTGACTGTGGGCCAAGAAGCATTCTGAGTTTGAAATAACTTAGCGCTATTCAAGCCCTATTCAGACTGGTGAAACTCACCATGCAAATAGTGATGGGGCACACTATGTTGACCTGGGCTGATGCTGTATAATTCTGCAGTCCCACTCTCATCAGCATCCAAATATGTAGAAGGGACACCTGTGGCAGGGAGACCTTTGGGCACACTGCTGTACTCATGTATGTTTCCACATAAGTCAGATCCTGTCATCTTGTTAGAAGGTGTGTAGTATTAAAACATAGTAAATAAATACAACACTTAGGGTGGGGTAAAAGTTTATGGTAAAGTAGGGGATCAGAGCTGCAAGAAAATACCAACATCTACTGTAGATTTACATCCCAGATAGTGTGAGGTGCACATGGTTAAGAATAATGATAGCAGAGATACAAGCTGAAAAACTGAGAATATTCCTGCAGAAGAAGGTATTGAAAGCAGCAATGGGTTGGCAACTGGAACCAGAAAAACATGCTCATATAATAGAAATGGCCAAAGAGAAATGCTACAGTCTTCAGGAGGGGGTCTGGCTGTGTCAGGCTAGCACTCTTTTGAAATTACTAGACTAATGAAGGAAAGTCTCCCAGCTGTCATGCACAATTTCATGTCAGTGCAGTAGAATGTTAATCCCTTTCTGGAAAAGATTTGCTGTGAAAAGGTAGCTTCTAACAACAACCCTAATGTAATGTTTTGACTTCCCCAAAATATACATTTCTTATTGAATAATTAAACACTGATAGTAGGAATTCTTTAGCTAGCAGGGAGTTAAAAGCACCATTTCATTTTGAAGCTTCATGAGCATTTGCACTAATGCAGCAACTGTTTTTAGGGCACTACCAGCAACTGGTTTTAATCATCATCAAGCCTTTATTGCAGTCAACAAACCATGAGGCAATATACATTATGCACACAGGTACATAATTATATACATCCTACACACAAGTAAAAATATAAACAGTCTGTATTAAAATAAAACACAGGATATAATTAATTATATATAAATGCATTTTAAAAACAGCTTAATAAGTTTAAAATTTGATAGAAAACACTGAGATTTAATCATATATAAAAATTTCTATTAAAATCATATAGCCTTATTTCTGGTATACAACTTTTGGTAGCCCTACAGTTCCTTAAGCTATGTTCTCCATGTGACATCTCAGGTGTTCACACCAAGAGGAATCCTTAAATTGTCAACATTTCTGTTCCATGGCCCTTTGAGTTTTAACAGTACAGAAGAAAAACTTTGTAACCTCCTCTGTTACTCTCTTTTCAATATCTCCTAATAGATATATTAGGTATCATTCCAAAGGTCTTCCTCGGAACTTGCTAAGGAGAGATGCTACTAACCTTAATCTATCATCCTTATAAAAAGAGTAATAGAAAAGTATATACAATAAAGATTCTACTAGTCCCTCCCCACAGCTTTGCTAAATGGCATCCAGTATTTGGGGATTGTTAAATTTTCAAGATAATTTGCAGCCTCCAGATGGATTAAACCTCAAATCCAAGCTAATGGGGGAGCAAGTAGTGTGTGCAACAGAAGTAGAATATTGGGTGTCAATATCTTTAATCCGTTGTCCAAGGATCAACTTGGCCCTGTGCCAGTCTAAGAGTGAGGAGAAATATAGCGGAGAGGCCTAATCGCTGCATTTTTTCTTTCGTGGCTTTAGACAGGTGAGTAATATAAGTATATCTTTGCATCAGATAAACATACTCAGCCTCTGATCCTGCAAAGAGAACTCTCAGCCAGTACCCTAAGGCCCACTTCCATGCAGTGCATTCAATCTATGTACAGTCAGCCTCCAAGTGCAGGACTGCTGATGGAATACAACTTGGCACAGCAAATAATTTTCTGAGAAACACCTAGAGTACTCATTCCACTATTGGTAAAAAACACAGGATCCATACTGGGATCCCAAACAATAATTGAGGAAGAACCTTAGCCTGGAATATCTTAAGTGCAGTAGGGATCAGTTGTCCTTCTTTGGTATAAAAGAATCAGACAATTTCTTTGTTACTGCAGGTTGCATTCTGTATAGAAGTTGCCCAGTGTGATGCCTGGCAGCAGATGTGTGGAAAGTAACCCTCAAATATTTAAATTACCTCACTTGTTCTATTTTATGGCCAGCTATGACCCAATTGAGTAGAGTGTTTTTGGAAAAAAAAACACCCATGATTTTAGATCTATTATAGTTAACTGGTTATTTTAACAATACTCCATGAAAGCTCTTATTACTCGTCTCAAGCCAATTTTAGTAAAGGAAAGGAGAACTGCATCATCTGCATATAAAAGTATGGGGATACTAACTGAGGTCAGTTTAGGAGGGTGAAAAGTCTCCAAAGAGATAAATGGAGCAAGATCATTGAGATACAAATTAAATAATGTTGGCACAAGAATACATCCTTGTTGAACATCTCTTTTCACTGATATAGTTTTAGTAAGATTACCCTGTACTCCACACCTCATTTGTATTGTGGTGTTGCTATATAGCTTTATAATCAATCCAAGTAATCTTTTGTCAATAGAGGAAACAGGGAGTTTGGCCCACAGTTTGTCTCTAGGTATTGAGTCAAATGCCGATTTCAGATCCATGAAAGCAACATAAAGGCTATTGCTATATGCTCTTGAAAAAATTTTGACCAGATGATTTAGAACTACACAATGATCTATAGTTGACTTGCCCTTCCTGGAACCAGCTTGTTCATCACCCAGTATTTTTTTTCTGTCTGTATCCATTCCATCAGATGATTATTAAGAAAGTGGCCATGTAATTTGCCCACTACTGATAATTAGCTTATTGGACGGTAGTTTGTTCGGTCATTTCTGTATCCTTTTTTGTATATGGGGATGATGATGGCTTCAGACCAGCTATCAGGTATTTGGGCTGTCTGGTTAATATGAATAAAAGAGTCGCCAGTAAGGGTGTCCATCATGAAATATTTGCTTTTAATAGCTCAAGCACAATTAAGTCTGGCCCTGGGGCTTTGTCAGATCTCATTGCAGACATTAGAGTTACAACTTCATGGTGGGTTACTGGGGGCCAGTGTGAAGTAGCCATATTTTTCACAGAGACAGTGCATTTGCCTTCCAATGGCCTGCTTTGAGCTCTTCACAATCTTTAAACAAAATGGAGAAATAGGTTTCCTATAAGTGTGTTGGTATATTATATTGAGGTGCTCCCTCAAGGTTACTTAGCATATCTGTGACAATAGTCCAGAACTGTTTGGTGTTCCTTTGTAGGGAGAAAGCTAACAAAGTCGACCATTGCCTATACCTAGCTTCCTTTTTTTGTCCTTTGCAATCAATGTTTTATAATTTTTTTTTTTGTAGTATAATAGCTCTTCGGCAAGGTACAGGAATTGTTTTTCCTGTACTTGAGATACAATTTCGTCAAGTGGTCTCTTGCCTCCAAGCTTTCTTTATCTAATCCTATGGTTATCGTCTTATGTCTAACAGTGTGAGAGCTTGTTTCCATATTCCTTATTATCTTGCTCAACAATGCAGTGAGCAATTAATAGTTTTCTAAGACGACATGTGCATTCTGTGTTTCTATAATAGAGCTTTTAAGCTCCTTGTACCTTGGTGAATTTAATGATATTGAGATCTTACCACTTATGTTATCAGACCATCTTAGCCTTTTCTGACTTATGGTCACTATTGAGTTGTCCAGTTGTTGTTGAGGGCTTAGACGGATATTAAAAGGGGTTCCCAAGCTAAGAAAGAAGAGTAAATGATCACTCTCAGTTTTGTCTGTCACAAAAAACTGCATTATATGTTTGTAGACAGAATTGAAGTCTAATACATAATCATCAGCTGCTCCCTTTTCCTGATATATATGTATATTCCCTAGTTTGTTCAAACTTCGGGTCCCCGTTGATTATTCTTAATGCAAGGCACCCCACCAGCTGTACAAGACGTATGGCAGCATAGTTAATCCTTATGTTCTTAGAATGTCTGTTGATGTTAAGTACACACTCCTCCAGCTCATTAAGATGCCAGGGGTGGGAGGAAAGAAAGGTCTTGTTATCTGGCCCAACTCTAGCATTAAAGTTCCCCATCACAACTAAATGTGATTTAGGGAACTGTGCTTCCAGCTTACCTATATAATCTTCTAATGTCTCCCATTGCTGGGTTATTTCTTCATTAGAGGAATATACACTTTAACCAATAATAGGTGCTTAAATCCAAAATCAATTAAGCATGCCATAGCAATCTGACCATGTGGAGCTGAATACTTGTTGGAGACATGTAAGGAGGTAGAAATCAAAATGGCAAGCCCTGCTTTTGGTCTTCCTTTTCCAGTTGGGACTGCAACGGGTTGCTCCATAACAACATAGCTATTAATGTTTAGTTTTGTTATGGACCATATCTCTTGGAGTAGGATTATGTCAAATTCCCATAGAAAATCAGAGACCTCACACTCTTTAGAGTTAGAGTTCCACCCCTCTGTGTTCCAGGACAAGAAATGAACCTGATGTTTTGTCAGAGGAGATGATTTCATATTGTAAGGAGCTCAGGAAACACTGGCCCTTTTCGCACACAGTTTCTTTTGTGAGAGGGCCCCTTGTGCATCACATAAATGGGAGCGGCGGTCCATACAACACACTCCCATTTATGTGACACTCACGAGCCTAAAGTGGGCCGCACACTGATTTTTTTATTTTCGGCTCTAAGCCGAAAATACTGCACGGTCGCAAAATGCTCCCAGGGCCCTCGCACACTTACCTGCCCTGTGGTGCGTCGGGCGAGCCAGGCCAGTCGTGCTTCCTCCCCCAGCGCAGCCTACAGCTCCCAGGCTGCACTGCGGAAGGAAGGGGGGCATTCGTGTGACAGTTGCACGACCAGCAACCCAGCTGTGGGAGAACGGAGGAGCGATGCGAGTGCCTCACTCAAGAGGCTGCTTGCACAAACAGCACCCCCCACCTCTGCGAGCAGGTAACGTGCGGAAAGGGCCACAGTGAAGTTCAGGTCATTCAGTAAATTTAAATTCCTCCACACTGTCCTCTAATTGTCACTTCATTTTTTGAACCTGAGCCAAATGTCTACTTCATCATGGAATATGGCTCCATTGATCCTCTGATGCCCTCTTTTTGATGCATGATGCTCATCCTTGACATTGTTTGCTCATTTGTAAAAGCTATAACTGCACAGGCATGAGTATAATTGTAAAACAAATATTCTACATGAAGAATTTCCAAGGGGGTGAGAATCACATGAGCTACAGATCCCAATGTACATGCAAGGTGGACTCTTCACGCAGATTGGGATAATATGCCTTGAGGTTTAGGGTAACTACTAATGACCAATTTATTTTTAACTAAGTTCCAGGTCTTACTTTTCCGGTTACCTTGTGAAACAAGAGGTTGGAGATCCTCACCTTGAAAAGTATCTTCTTCTTATGAGGTGAGCCATTTCTCAGTGCCTTTTCCCAGGGATCTTTGGTAACTAATTCTTCATGCTGATAATAGCAATTCTTAGCTAGCAGGGAGTTACAGCACCATTTCATTTTAAAGCTTCATGGGCATTTGCACTAATAAGAAAATAGAAATATTTAAATGAGCAGTAGGGCACTGCCAGTAACTGTTTTTAATGGTGAAGCTATTTCACTGTATGTCAGTTACTTCTGGAGTCCATATACTTTTCCAATTTCCTCAAAACATTACATTACATTTTTGTGTATTTATACCCTCTGTTCCTCTGACAAGAGGACTAATAGTTATAATAACAAGTTTCTAATGAAAATGCAAAGCAGTCTCTCACATAGAGACATTTGAATACTTTTTACAGTTGCCCATTCAGGAGTTATTTGACTTCACCAAGGCCTCATTTTACTGTGTTATTTCTTAAGGGGGTTCTACTATAAATAACAACCAACAATAACTCAAAGAAATGCTATATTGTAGAAACCTAGTCATCCAAAGAAGACTGCAATATAATAGCACCATTCCATTGACATATTTAAAGATTTAGACATAAGTGTTTTCTTGCATATCTACAAAACCTGAAACACTGGGGTTGTGATGCTTTCTACGCTGCCTACATCAAGATGCCTAAAACATCTTAAGAGAAACAGTCTAGCAAAGATGAATTCAGATAGCAGCTGTGTGTTCATAGTGCTGTATTCTTAGTACAGTATCCAAACAAATAGCGCAAAGAACACCCTTTGAATTCTTTAATGACATGTGGTTTTCCAAAGAATAGATGCCAAATGCATTACCAAGAAAAAAAAGTCATACAGCAAGAATGGTGGTGATTCTCAATATTTTGTCAATGCAAAAGTTGCATAGCAGATATGGAGAGAGTGCTGATATCTCAATAAGATTTTGTAAGGTTTGTTTCACTTTAAATCCAGACTGCCACTTGAACTTCGTAGATTTCATTTTTTTCAGAATTAGCCTTCTCTTTAAATATCTTCTTCTGGATAATTTGAAAGGGAAAATCAAATTGCTATGTCATTTTACATGCAAAATGGAATCTATCCTTTTGCAATTTGATGGACTTTGGGATTGTTCTGTGCCCACTAACTCTTCTCTTCCAGAAAAATTATTCCAATGGTCTCTATGCATCAATGTCCACTCTCTGTAACAGCCTCTGTGTGCAGTGCTATCAGTGCTATTACTGCCAGCATTTATCATTTATATCAGGAAGGCACAACTTGCTGGGAGTGGAACCTTTCATCACTCCATCAGAAGCACCACTACCACCACCATTGCCAATGTCCCTGTCATGATCACAGCTGCTACTGAAATTCAGCAGTGACCACAGCAATTTTCTATGGCACTGGGCAGTACTAGAGAACTTTAATGCATCAGAGATACCTGCAACTCTGCAGAACAAAGCACATCCTCCACTTCAAAAACAAGCATTATTTTATGCTGTTGTCACCAAAGTTTGAGTGGTGATGCTGTGGAGGCAGTGACAATATCTGGCAGCCCTTTCATACCACATAATTACAGCTCTTTGTTTCCAGTTTAATTGCTATATCTGCATCCTGTGGAATTATGGGTTTGCAGTTTGCAGAGGCACTACATTCTCTGACTGAGAATTCTAAATACCATTTTCTAAACTGCAGAACCTCAGATTCCATTGGATGTTGCCCTGAAGGTTAAAGTGGAATTATTGCACTATAACTGTGTAGCATGAAAGGGCCCCTGGTGGCAGAGCTGACAGCAAAATTACCTTGTAGTCTGCATATGAACTATGCTCTGCATATCTCCCCACCATCATCGATTCACTGAATAGCACCAAGTGTGGTACTACCACACCAAGTGTGATATTACTTCCTCACTTTTTCCTCCTGACTTCACCTAAGCTTGTTTTTCTCACCTTCTGTTAAATCTAGGTTCTGAAATTGTGTCAGGAACCAATCTTTGCCCCCATGCACCCACAGAGGCTACACTGTGCCATTATCGGAGGGGGGGGCACAAACAAAAGTTACTTCCAGTTGTGACTTTTAGGTAGTGTTTACAGAGATCTACTACTCCTGGCCTTTTGTCTGCCGGAGGAGATGATGATGATGATGATGATGGTGGTGGTGGTGGTGGTGGTGATGATGATGATGATGATGATGATGATGATGATGATTTTGTCTCCAATAACTTTACACTGCAGTGTTAAAAAAGAGCAAGGTTGGGGTTGTATGTGGAAGATGGGGCACATTTTTCCATCCCTAGTTTAAACAGATTTTGTGCTTCTTGTCTAATCCTGGCCAATAAATTGCATGCATATATATGTGTGTGTATGTATACACACATATCTTTTTTATAACAACATTATTATTACAACAAGATCCTTTTTTCACCAGCATTTGAAATTGGCCCTGGAATGTCAATCATGAGCATTCATTTGCTTGGGCAAATACTTTACTACTTTAGTTTAATTTCCTCAACTGATATTACATGAGGAAAAGTATACACTCCAAAAATTCTAATAGTGACTGAATTAATATATATGACATTATAGGATATATGATATTAATATAATCAATGTTGGTGGTGGTGATCAATTTCTGTCAAATATTTCAAAGACTAGAAGCCTAAATACCAGCACTTGAACTCCTGGATTGTATCATGACTCAGAAAGGTTGTTTAGAAGCAGAGTTAGACATGCCTTCAAATAATCACAGTTTATTACATGTGACATGATAAAGCCTCAGTCCTTGAAAAGAGTGCATTGTTTGTTTCAAGACTGCAGTGGCAGATCAGTTTGTTTCTCTGCTTTTCACAACAGCAGATGCAAAGATTTTGTTTCCCGCTCTGCTCATAGAAAAATAATGGATGTTCTTCAAACTAATGTTCAGATGGAGCAAACAGAGCGAATGGATTATTAACTTCTCAGCAGGTAAGACATTGTTATAATGAAAAGACTTCCAGGTTTCTTTCCTTCTCTATTTCTTTATGAGACTTATGGTGTGTTTGCCTTCTTTGTACCCTTTTGTCTGCCTCCTTGACACAATGAGGACCATTAGGCTTGGTCTAGCAATCCAAAGGTATTAAGCTTAACTATAGAATAGTTCTATAGAATAGAACTATAGAACATCCAACAATACATGGTAGGGAATGAAGATCATTTAAAAAATTCAGATACACATCAAACAGATTTCCTTATATTTAATTCAAACCTCACCAGTTTTTGGAGTGCTTCTGCCATTAGAATAAACATGCTGGCAGAATGGATACCTACTCCTCCCTTCATCCCCACTTCCATCTAATCCAATGTGGAAGCAATGGAGAGTTAATTTTTTTAATACAAAACCCAGAATTCCCTAGCCAATATGATGAATGTCATGGATGGGAGGATGTGTAGTTCAAAATAGTTCAACTTTTCCAACCTTTGGGATGGCCACTGTTGAGAGCAAGATGCTTGATTAGATGGGTGGGTCTTACATTTTCTATATCAGAGTTCTTTGGACTGCTGAACAATGCTGTTCTTCTGACAGCAATGACTCAGTGACATCCTGAAATACTTCATTTGCAATAAAGAAAAATGTAAGGGTTTTGAAGTGGAGATGTCACATGAATGGCATATCACCATAGGCTCAGACATATGGAATATTAATGTGCTGAATCAATGGATGATGCCCAGGGATGACTGAAGATATTTTGCTGCCTGAGGAACAACAGCAAGGTGCATTTGGCCCATAGCCCATAGCCAGGCAGAAAATAATGCAAGAACCTATCCTCACCCTAGCAGTAAAAATATAATAATTGCAAACTAAACACAATTTGTCATGCTTTCACAATGCATTTTATTTCCTGCCTGGAGCACTTTCTTTACTGTGACCAGTGATACAGCTGGATAAGGAGAGGACCTGTGATGAATATCAACTAACACACACATGATGTTGTGGTATCAAGACCTCTGGGCCAAACAAATATTGGTATGTCAGCTACCCTCAGAAAAGCAAGTACAATTGAGTTAAACTTAGTTTAATACTCTTATTTTTTTTTAAAGTGAGATGTTCACACAATGCAAGCAAATATGTTTAGCAGAACCCCTTCATCTCTTTTTTATTTATTTCTTTGTGAAAAGCCAATCTAGGAAGAGGAGCAGAAATTATCAAGAATAAAACTTTTTTCTTCTTCTCAACAACCACTTCTCCATTTCAAAGCATCCCTACCTCAGTTGTTTTTTCTCCTCCCAGGATTGTTTCAAATTGTGAAGGAAAACTAAGCATAGTAGTAAGAGTTCCATTAAAATTTTACACCATACTGGAATGTAAACGTGAATTGTATGCTATACACTGTATTGTTCAGAAATTTTAGGCAACATATCTACAATTGTTTCATATCCACGTGTACCATAAATGTTTCATATAACTGCAGATTCTGGGTGTTGAAATCCAGACCAATGGTTGAAAACTACAGTTCTATAATTTCCGATAGACAAGAATCAAGTCTTCCCCATTGCCCCATATCTGGAGATGGCAGGGAACTTATGTGGTGATTTTTTTGCATAGAAAGCATGTGTTCTATGACTGACCTATGGCCATTCCCCAGACTGGTAGGTGTTATAACTGCAAATCTAGGTATCTAAAGTACCAGCCAAAGCAATCTATGGCTTTGGAGAATACACGCTGCTAGTCATCCAAGGGAGGTTGATTGCTTATATTAAAATGGTTTTACCATTATTTTATCCAGCTGCTAAAATGCACTTAAGAGGTCAGCTAAAATTACGTTGGCTTCATTATGACTGTTCAGTGTCCTCAGCTCATCTAATGATTTTGTGAACATTGCTATCCCCCACACTCTTTCTCTTAACTTTCAGATAATATCTGTCACTTCAAGAATTTCTTAAAATCTTAACTTACCAATAGGAAATTCAGGCAGTAATCGTGTACACCTGAGAGTATGCCTCACTGAGCTCAATGAGAAATACTTTTGAGTAGGCATGTGCAGAATGGCACTTAACTTTTGTGATAGGTTGGACAAAGTGATGATAGCTGGTGGGGGAGATGCATAATAGATAAATATTTGGTCCAAAATGTGCCAGAGCATTCTAGCTAGCATCCTGTTAGTCGGTTATAACATTGCAAGTTAGACTTATAGCTGCATAACTGTTTCATGAAACCACTGCCATAATTGTAAATGCCCTTAAAGCCCATCTTAAAAGCCACTAAGCTGACACAGTCTAAGGCTGAAGGAGCACGCACTGGGACCCCATTCAAGGGTCTGTCACAACTCTTTGTCACTCTGTTGCTTGCTGGTGGGAGGAGGTTGGTCACATCATTCCTCAGCACCCCTCTTTGCCAGTGGTACAAACTTCATCACTCAGGATGGCTGACAGGCTTTTAAGGTGGGTTTCAGGGGTTGGATCAAGTGATGGAGCATAGCTACAATGTCGTAGCTGTGCCACTGGTGCAGAATTTCTGCCTCCATTTCATACATTTCACATTTCTTTACAACCTATGCTATAGCTACGGTCTTACTTTGTGTTCTTGCACTGTATTTGGCCAAAAAATAAAAGCCTGAGGAATGACACTGTGTTTGGTAAGAAATGAAAGTTACTTAAGGCTACCAGATTCATCTATTTTTTAATAACTTGCTTGCATTCATAGACCCATTAAAAAGGAGCTGCAGGGCAATTTTTTGCTGATGTTGCTTACAGGAGTGCTCAGAATAGTAATTTCTTCACATAAATGTTCCTGTGCACAAGACAAAAGGAAGACAGCCAAACTATAAGTGCAAAGTGTGCATTCAGTGTGGTGTTGTGTACTGAAAAGTAAGCCAACTACAGCTTTTTCTCTTTCCATGTGCTTCCTCAGCACTTGATTTCAACATATTGTGTTGAGGTGATATGAAAGTGTTATATGAGTGATTAGTGATTTGCACCACGAAGTGACAAATAAGCATGTGCAAATGACAGGCTGAAGTATCAGTGGAATTATAGTTTTGCAGAATGAGGCATTTTCTCCCCTGAAAGCCATGGCTTTGTGGTAACATGACATAGTGTAGCATTTGAATACTGACAACTCATACTAGTCATTACTTGATGGCTGCAGTCATCAAGTGATAAGCAACACTCATTAAATATATTTAAAAGATTCTATCTTATTAAACATTCTCTGCTATGTATAAAATGGGAATCATGGAAGCCTCCATAATCCAGAATGTGACTAAAAAGGATATAAAATAATTCTCTAATACCCTTGAAACTGAGATAAAGACATTTCAGCATAAAGTTTTATGGGCTATAGTCCACTTCATCAGATACGATGTCAATATCAAAGGTGCTGCAAGATTTCTTTGTATCTTTTAATGTTGAAAGACAGATTAATACACATATATCTTTGAATACTACTGAACATATGAAAAGGGAAAAAATAGGGTGACTACATACATGCCAAAAGCTGCAGAAAGGAGGCAATATGATTTTGGAAATATGTTGCAATAACACATTGAAAAGAGGCATTCATGAATTATTTTGCACCTGAGCAACGAATTTTTAAGATAGGGTTCCCATGCTCAGCATGCTGCTGACCCAAATCAAATGTCAGACAGTAATTGTAAGGACTACAGTCTATAGAAATATTAGAATGATCTCTTGGCTGAAAAAGAAAATTATAGCAATAGCTTGTATATCCTAGAATTGTATTGATTTCAGAAATTGCCTAATGGTGCAAAACACAAAACCTATGTTGTTATTTGCTGCTGCTAAACAAGAGGTCAGTGTTGTCTGTGGGGACTCACAATGCTCTCTGGTCAATCAAACTATCATTATGTAGTGGTTTGAGTGCTGGACTATGAACCTGGAGACCAGGGTTTGATTCCCTGCTCAGGCATATAAACCTACTAGGTAACTTTGGGCACATCACACACACTCAGCCCCAGAATCCCCAAAGCTAGGTTTGCCTTATCGTTGCCATAAGCTGGAAACAGCTCAACACATCACACATCAACAACACCTATCCAACTTTTTAAATTAACACTCTGCAAATATGTTTGGACAATGTGGAAGTTCATTATACATCAACCGAAAATAAACAAAAGAAAAAAAGAGATATGTGACTGCATAATTTCGAAAAGGATGAGGAAGAGGGACATGATAGATTCTGAAAAATAGGGTCAGGCCTCCATGGATCAGAGAAGAGAAACATGTCTAGTAAAACAACAGCTTGCATGTCTTGCATCATGCCAGCATATATACCAACAGTACAAAAACAAAACAAAACCTAATTTTTTTTACCTCTTTTCTTAAGCTCTATGCCTTGTTGTATTGTGGTAACTTCTGAACTGTAGGTGCTCATTGTGAAAATCTCCACAATCACACCTGCAAGGTGAATTTAAAAGTGCAAGCAGTTGCATTCATCAATATCAACAAACAAGACCTAGCAGTTTTCATCTCTACTAGGACAACAGATCTTTTGTAAAACTGACAGTCTTAATTAGCTGTTCAAAACCAACTCCCTACGATACCTTTCAAGATGATAGGAGCAGATCATAGCAAATACTTTCACCGGATAAATTCACCCCACCCACTCATCCCAAACACACACAGGTAATATGAGGATAGTGATTTAATTCAGTCTAAAACAGGGAAGTTGGTGTGTGTGTGTGTGTGTGTGAGAGAGAGAGAGAGAGAGAGAGATGATGTAATACTCTCTGCTAATCAGAAAACTCCAGTTTTCCAAATCCCATGAGTCCTGGCACCACTACACTGCTATTTAAGCCAGTGTGCTTGCTTCAAATCTGTTTTAACAGAAAAATTCAAAAAATGGAAGGGCCAAGCAGCTCATTTTAAAGTATGGGGCATTTCAAAAGTTAAGGAGAAGGGTATGATCCACTTTGACTCTCCAGGCACCCAGCTCTCTGATGTCCGCATAATACATGTATTTAATTTTTGTTTACTTTAATTTTCTACTTGAAACCCACTATAGAAACTGGACAACAAGAACTAAATTCTGAGCTCCTAAAGAAATTAGCATCCTTTAGGCTTTCTTATTGGGTTGTCTACATTTCATATTCTTTAGGTGCACTACCTCCAGGGAGTAATTCAAAAATCAGATTTGTAAGAATAAGACTGTCCTGAAAAATCAATGAGTGATAAAACACCATTTACATGTTCATAATAAAATAGTTGTTATCCAATGTAATTTCATCTAAAGGACCCTCCACAACCAATCAGTCCTTTATTCAGCAAAACAGCTATGTATTTTAAATATTGTGTTTAAAAATGTATTTATTTTTCCTACTTCATGTCTACGGTGACAGGAGAGCAGGACACAAAATATGCATTAGAAAAAGTTGCTGGAAAACATTTGACAGTTCAAGTCCTTTAAAGAATGTAAATGTCATGCTCTTTGGGTCTAGGACATTGCCTGTAATTTTACTGGGCTTTATTATTTTCACCACTGGAAAAGGCTTCCCAAGTATCTGACTATGGCTGCCATATACAATTAAAGCAATGTGCATGTGATAAGCACTTTCCATTGTGGCCCATTATTATGAATAACATTCAGAACTCATTGTAATACTGTAGCTCTAATCATAACAAACCTGCTTAGTATTCATGGGGCTGGAAAGCAAATTTTGTTCCATTATAATTTAGCAACAGTTAATGGGTACATTTCTCCTTTCTGCATCTTTTTAAAAATGCACAGTTTACAACAGTTTCACATCTGGTGTAGAATGCTTGTTGAAACAGCTTTGTGGAATGCTTTTTAAATGACATTATTGGGGATGGTGCTCTGTTACAAAAGATCATGGCCATCCAAAGTCCACATAATAACTTGCTGAAAGTTACTGTTCTGAAAGTGTCTGATCCTGGCAACAGGGCCTGAAAAGGAAAGGCACACAAATGAGTGCCTAGCAAAATGTGTATCCTCATGAACAGTATGCCTGAAGAAAGACATCATATTTGATAGTACCCCTGTGACCCTTACATATTACACAATTATATCACTATATTTTACTTTAACTGCTGTGGCAATATTCTATGGAACGCTGTGGTTTGTAGATCATGGTGCACTAAAGCATTCTGGCTAAGAATTCTAAATACTCTTTCCTGAACTACAAATCCCAGGGTTTTAGAAAATGTTGCTGTGGTGGTTAAAACTGCATATAGCACTATAATTGTTCAGTGTGAAAGGGCCCCTCATGACAGCTGTGCTTTGCCTATGAAGATGTATTGAATTCCATTGTTTATGTAAAGGGGGGGAATGTTAATGGTAGTGGTTTATGTTCTAAGCAGGGATGACATGTGCCTTTCCCCTCCATTCTAGGGTGACATCTTCCTACTGCTGACACTGTGGGCCACCCTTGCATTGGGGATGCATTCTCTCAAAAGAAAGTAGTCAGAGGCACAAACCAGAGGAGGATGGGGCATGGCTAGAGGTAGTCATGGCTGGTGGCTTCCATGTCAGTGGGTCAGTGAACCTGTACCGAGTTTTAGCCTAAACTTAAAAGTCACTATCCAAGGTACTGAACCTCTATTGGCAATATTGGTACCTTAGGTAAATTCACTACCCCATTGACATGGAAACTACCGGCCACCATGGGTTGTAGCAGAGGAAGCCAGAGTAGGCTGGAAACAGACAAAGTCATAGATAAGTATAGACACTCTAGTTTCCTTACTGTATCATACCATTCCAAACTGTTCCACCCCATATAACCACATTCTCACTCACACCCTTTCACCAAAACAAACCCCTTCCTCACACCATCATTCATATGTGGTGCAGGACAACTGAGCACCAGAGAAGAAGCATGGAAGTAAATTTCTGATGCTCAGCTGAGGAGTAAGACTCTAAAGACGTCTCTTCGTTGCTCTTCAACTTTTTGCCCTGAATCAGCTGAGCAGCATAGGGGAATTGGGAGGGGAACAATATCTGATTGCCTGTAGTTTTCCTCTCTTGGTTCAGTCGCTCAATGAGAAACAGTTAAGTAGCAGGTAATAAACAAAGTTGTTTATTGTTGTTTTTTCTCAAGTTTTTTCTCAAGTTCTTGGGTTGAAATCTGACTTTTAGAACAGAGTCAGTTGTTGACAGCTATGCTATTTCTCTGTATTTTTTTCCCCTGAAATGTAACTGGGATATGCTTACATCATGTTAGGTAACATTCCTGGAGCATGTTTTGGTTTTGTACATTGCTCCTGTTTAGATGGAATCTGGCAAGTGGAACTAAAGAGAAGCCAGATGAATCAGCAAGTCTCCAAGGACAACAAGAAAATACTGCAGGGACCACCCACATTTCCAGGATCACAGATGGCAACTACTGGTCTATAACTAAGCAGATGGATCATAGTACTGTTTTGGATTTGCAGTGCCTGGATGGAATACATGTAGTGCAGATAAATATGAACAATTACTTAGACATTTCAGAAAGTCAGTGATCTCGGGAAGTGTGCATTGGATTGCAAAGGTCTCCTTCTGGTAGTAATTAATGAGGAACATAAAAGGTTCAAGATATAGATTATTCTTCAGATTCTTGTGTTATTTGGTAGACAGAGGCACGTGGATGCTGAGTCTTGAGTTGCATAATCATATTTCCCAGGAGTCAGGGCACAATTGGTTGAATGTGAATGAGCAGTAAATGGAATTAGAATTGCTTGGAATAATTGTAATATAGGGCTTCACACTACAGTCTGTCAACTCGGCAAATTAACAGTTTAGTTTGAGTTTTCCTGTTAGATGATTTTCTCATGGCTTATGAATTGGTGCTTTTGCCAAGCGTTCATCTGCTCAGTCTGACACTGCAGCTGCTGGGATGGTTTTGTATAAGGGCATGATGGCACAGCTGCTTCTCATTTTACTGGCTATTAAAATGCTAGGTTTAATGAAGGAATCATGCATTAAAGTCAAGTGTTGGATTATGGCTGGAGTTTGAATTCCAGCTCAGCCATTGAAAACCACTGGGTAAGCTTGGGAAAATCACAATCTCTCAGCCTCAGAGGAAGGCAAAGGAAAAGTCCCTCTGAAAAAATCTGGCCAAGAAAACCCCTTGATGAGTTCACCTTAGGGTAGTCATAAATTGGAATTGACTTAAAGGCACACAACAACAAATAACACAGACTGCTAAATCTGATCTTGGAAGCAAACTTGTGTCAGCCCTAGTTAGTACTTGGATGGGAGGCCAACAATGATTACCAGGTGCTGTAGGCTATATTTCAGAAGAAGGAACTGGCAAAACCATCTTGCCTAAGAAAACTGTATGCAATTCATGGGGTTACCATAAATTGACAAATGACTTAAAAGCACGTACACACACATCAAAGGACTGCACATACCATAATAATCTTATGGTAATGTCTATGTGCAGTGAAAATGAGCAGGGCTGCTGTCAGAAAGATCACTCTTCTGCTAGCTTCATCCAACAAAAGTGGACCTCTGCTAAGTGCTTCTATGGATCCAACCCATTTGATTCATTTTTTTTGTCTAATGTGGAATCTTGTAGACAAGTTCAAATATAACAGGAAAAATAGCAACAGCATAGATATATTATCACCATTATCCCACTTGCATCCAAAATTTTCCTCTGTTCTTCCACTCAGCACTCAATCTTTTATTATATAAGGCTACCTGGTATTTATGCTAGCACAGTGTAATGTCTTAGCACATGAAACCTCCTGATAAAAACAGAAACAATGATTCTGGATGCTCTAGGAAGGTGAAAAGGAAAGTGTAAATTTAATGTTGTAGAAAAGAACCTCTAAAGTTAGTTTCCATACATAGGGATAGGATAGCATCCATATCTGGGGAAGAAACTGAATGGAAAGGTCAGATATTGACCATAAGGCCAAAAAATAAATAGAATCATTCTAAGGGATAAGTATTCTGAATCAAGGAAAGATTTTGAAGCTGCAGTGATTATGTTACTAGGAATCTCAGGGAAAAGCCAAAACATTTCAGAGTCTACAATCAATTAACTGGGACTTTCTATTAATACCAACGACAACCTGAAATCTGAGGAAAAGCTTAAACATGAATGGTTTTTACTTGGTTCCTGCTTGGTACTTTTCCATTGTGGCTTAATCCCATTTCTGGATTGGCTAACATTTCTACAGAATGATTTGCTATATGTTGTTGTATGCTGTTGTTGGATAGATTTTCCAAAGCTATATACTATAATTAGTGAGGTGCATGTTTATTTTAGTGCCAGATTGCTCAACTTCAGTGTTGATATCTGAACCAGCACTGTTTCATTAAGTAAACTTCACTCTTGAATTCACTGTTTCTCCATTCTTGCAACCACAACTGGACAAGTTTCTCCTTCAGGACCCCATGAAGCTCCTCCATTTCTGAGACAAAGAAACTTTATCTTCCTTAAAGGAGGAAGTGACCTATACAACTAGATAGGAAGCAGAAGTTTGAAGTGCATAGATCTAAGAAAATATAAACACTGGAGATATATGTGTTGCCTTTTTATTCCAACAGCTTATGCTGTTGTCTTGGCCGCCATTTCCTCAAAAGAAGTTGGCCAGGGCTGCTTCCTGTCTCCCCTACACTAACAATATTGAAGTCATACTACAAGATTGAGATATATATAAACTGTCACTTTATACAAAGAAAGCATTACAGACATTGGAGGGATATCAGTAAACTCAGGGAAAATTACAGTTTGCAGAAGTACAAAGAGTCTTTAGGAGGAAAACTGTACCAGGTAGAATGAGGAAATAAAATAAAAATCAATAAATATAGCTAAAAATTAAAACCTAAGTCTACTCAGTGGCTGCAGAATATTAATTTAATGTTGGAGATGGAAGCAATAGTATGGTGCAGGCTGGACAAGGGCTTGGATAATTGACTAGATGGAACTCTGAACTTGATCCTCCACACTGCATTGTTTTGGGGTAGGTTCCCCTATTTGTGTACAATGGGGACTGAGTGACAGAATCCTAAGAAACTGTTCTCCCAGAGAACTATTGGACTAGCTTTACTGTGCTACATATCCATCCCTCTCCTTAAATATATAAACTACCCTTTCAGAGAAAGTGCCAGCATCTAATACATCACGCACAAAAGCCATTAAACATACTATGTTATACAATATGCAAACCACAAAAACAAGGGCATACAAATTGCAAAGGCTATCATACTTAGCAAGTACATTTCAGAATTCTGTGAAAACAATGCATTAAATTTTCACTAAAGTATCATCAGGAATGCCTTTTGGAACAGAGAAAGGAAGACAGCCAAAATATAGTCATTTTCCTGGCCTGTGAGCTATAGTAAAATCATAAGGCTGCAATGAAGACATAAATGAATAATACAAATGTTTGACTCTTCCATTTGCTGCATTCATTTAAATGTACCATGAATTGTTTAAAATGACAACACATCTAGCATTTTAGGTTTTCTGTATCTGGCCTGACTATAAGAGATAACCCTTTTCAGACCCAAGGTCAGCTTTTCCATATATCAAATTAGTACACCTATAACAGTGCATAGCAGATTCTATCACACCCATCCCATGGACCCCCATCTTACATGTATTTAAAATCATACCTGCCTTGTGATTCTTACAAGCATGTGTGCAACACTCCACGTCAAAATAGCATCAGTCATTATAAATACTAGAATACTGTCTGATATGCCTATGGATTGAGCAATCCTGCATTCCCTGTTCTCCTCAGCCCAGTTTGTTTCTATTCATTGTTTTCAATTGTCTGCCTTGGTCCAAAGCAATGCTACTACAAGACATTAAGGAGAACATTAAATGGCATATAGTTTGTAGCCACTACTCACTATATTTGTTGCTGCTGAGAAGCCTACGTGGGAGCAGCAGATAGGGGAAAGGCAGAACCAGAAGGCATCGCAGGCAACTTAGTTGACAGCACTGATGCAGTAGTCCTTGACTATGATAGCAGAAAAAACCTGTTCCATGTCACTGGGAACCATGTTATGGAACTGTGCTCCGTAAGGCACATGGCATGTATACAGTTAAGCACACATACACCCAGAGCTTTGAAAAGACTCTTAGAAAAACTACAACTCCCAGAATGCCCAAGCTATCTCCCACTTGTCCTTCATCTCCCATTCCCAGTCATCCACAAGAGTATATATTCGCCATCTCCTCCGCCAGTACCCTATCGTCTCCTTCTTTTTCCGCAGCAAAAGGAAAAAGGAGGAGACGATAGGGTCACTGCGCAGAGAAGATGGTGAATTACTCACAGGGGGAAGAGAAAAGGCAGAACTACTTAACACCTTCTTTGCCTCAGTTTTTCCCCAGAAGGATACAAGCACTCAACCTGGCGGTTGGGGAGCAGGTGAGGAAGCAGGGGAAATGAGGCACATAATAGGTAGAGAGGTGGTACAGGAATACCTGGCCACAATGGATGAATTCAAGTCTCCAGGGCCAGATGAATTGCATCCTAGGATATTAAAAGAGCTGGCAGAGGTCATTTCGGAACCGCTTGCTATAATCTTTGAGAAATTTTGGAGGACAGGAGAAGTTCCAGCAGACTGGAAGAGGGCAAATGTTGTCCCCATCTTCAAGAAGGGGAAAAAAGAGGACCCAAATAATTATCGCCCAGTCAGCCTGACATCAGTACCCGGAAAGATCCTGGAGCAGATCATTAAGCAGTCAGTTTCTAATAATTTAGAAAGCAACGTGGTAATCACGAGAAGTCAACATGGATTTCTCAAAAATAAGTCATGCCAGACTAATCTTATCTCTTTTTATGAAAGAGTTACTAGCTTGATAGATGAAGAGAATGCTGTGGATGTAGCATATCTCGATTTCAGTAAGGCCTTTGACAAAGTTCCCCATGACATTCTTGCAAAGAAGCTAGTAAAATGTGAGCTGGACAGGGCTACTGTTAGTTGGATTTGTAATTGGTTGACCGACCGAACCCAAAGGGTGATCACGAATGGCTGTTTTTCATCCTGGAGAGAAGTGACTAGCAGGGTGCCACAGGGTTCTGTCCTAGGCCCAGGGCTGTTCAATATTTTTATCAACGACTTGGATGAACGAATAGAGGGCATGCTCATCAAATTTGCAGATGATACCAAATTGGGAGGGGTTGCTAATACGCCAGAGGACAGGATCAAAATTCAAAATGACCTAGACAGATTGGAGAGCTGGGCCAAGGCAAGCAAAATGAAATTCAACAGAGAGAAGTGTAAGGTCCTACACTTAGGTAGAAAAAATGGAATACAGAAATATAGGATGGGGGACACGTGGCTGGATGGCAGTACATGTGAAAGGGATCTAGGAGTCTTCATAGACCACAAGCTGAACATGAGTCAGCAGTGTGATGTGGCAGCCAAGAAAGCCAATGCAATTCTCGGCTGCATCAATAGGAGTATGGTGTCTAGATCGAGGGAGGTACTGGTACCACTCTACTCTGCTTTGGTTAGACCTCATCTTGAATACTGTGGCTAGTTCTGGGCACCCCAATTCAAGAAGGACATGGTCAAGCTGGAGCAAGTCCAAAGGAGGGCGACCAAAATGGTGAGAGGCCTGGAAGCCATGCCCTATGAGGACAGACTTAGAGAGCTGGGTATGTTTAGTCTGCAGAAGAGAAGGTTAAGAGGGGACATGATAGCCATGTTTAAATATTTGAAGGGATGCCACGTAGAGGAAGGAGGGGGCTTGTTTTCTGCTGCTCCAGAGACCAGGACAAGGAGCAATGGATTCAAGCTGCAGGAAAGGAGATTCCACCTGAACCTCAGGAAGAACTTCCTGACAGTCAGGGCTGTCCGGCAGTGGAATCTGCTGCCTCGGAGTGTAGTGGAGTCTCCTTCTTTGGAGGTTTTTAAGCAGAGGCTTGATGGCCATCTGTCGGGAGTGCTTTGAGGGTGTTCCTGCATTGCAGGGGGTTGGACTGGATGGCCCATGTGGTCTCTTCCAACTCTACATTTCTATAATTCTATGATTCTATGATATATATTAATAAAAACTACCCACATAGAATAAAACCATGTATAGGAGGTTGTGCTCCCACTCATTTAAAAATCAGCCGTGTGATGCGCTAGCCTATGTACACTGGTTTGAGGACATGTTTTGAGCGAGGATATTCAACAAGGATGTCTATGGATGATATGATGGGAATGCATGTTTGCCTCATGCTCTCCTATACATAATAAATCAAGTAGAAAACATTATCAGATTTGTCCCAATCTCTGTTACTTGTGTGGTGCACTACACTGGACTTTATAATGTAGGCAAGCTGCTCAAAATCTTAATAGTCCATCATTAAGCCTATTCACCTTTGAAAAGTTGCTAGACTGATATGAAGTCCAAACTGTAAGTGGGCAAAGAGCAGATGGTACCTGAAATACTGCATATTTTCTGGATTCTGGTTTTAGAGGAGTGTGCCAATACTCTTTGATGAGGTCAAACATTGCAACAGAAACACTGTTACCAGTCCTTCAGTTAAGTTTGAAATAAGCTATAGAATACAGCAATAAGTTTCCTAAAAGCCAAACTAGATGGTATATTAAAATTTATGATTGTATTTAACATGTCTTTTTTATTTTTTTTTTAAAAAAAGGGAGAGGCAGTAGGGAGGAGTTAATCAACCCAACAAGAATGCAACACAGAGGGAATAGGAGATAACTCTTTTCTTCATGCCATGGTCCCAACAAAATTCCTATTTCCTATTTTTTCCAATTTTAGGTTCAAGAAGAGATATTTTGGTGAGACCATGAGCATGAAGACTGAGAAGAGGTGAAGTGAGAAAAGATAGAAGATTTATCTTCTTCCACATGTGCTGTGGGCGTGATCGAATATCTCAATGAAAGTTGAATTCATCAGTCCCTTTATTAAATTATCTGTGGGATTATTGCCATCTTTATTGTAATTATTAATCATATGCAAAATAAACCACAAGTGATAGTTCATAATATATTTTCATATATATTTTCTGTCATATTAAAAAATGAAGTATTTGGAATATAATTCCATTTTTGTGCACATTTATACTACCACATTGAACTTGCATACACACAATTGATGTTCTAGATTTAGCTTAGCTTCAGATTTTAACAAGGTAGAAACCTAGATTAGAAAGATCACAGATATCTATTTCTAATTTCCTGAACGGTCCATCCTTCTGCTTGGATGAAAAACTAAGGCCCTTTTCGCACGGCATTTTTGATGCGAAAGGGCCCCTTGAGTGTCGTGCACATGTGAGGAGCGGTCCACATGACGCACTCACATTTGCACAATGCTCCAGGGCCTGGCAGGGACCACTCATGCATTTTTTTCATTTTCGGCTTCAAGCCGAAAATGCTGCGCAGTCACGCATCACTCCGGGGCCCCGCACGCACTTACCTTGCGTGCGGAGCCTTAGAAGCCGGGCCGGTCGTGCTTCCTGTCCAGTGTAGCCTGGGGAGGTCCCAGGATGCACTGCGAAAGGAAGAGGCGGGGCTCTCGCGTGAGCAGGAAGCTCGTGCAGAGCCAAAGAAGCAGGGAAGCAAGAGCCTCTCTCCGGAAGCTGCTCGTGTGAGCACCGCACTCCAGTAACCAAAAATAGGTGAGTTGCAGAAAGGGCTTAAGTTCTGAACAAGTTTAGGGAAATCATTCATAGCTACCTGACATCTGACATAGGCCCTTTTCACACGCGGGCGGCGGAACGGGGCAAGCCACGCCAAAATGGGGCTTACCTTGTTCCGTTGCCACGCAGAGCAGAGCAGAGCAGAGCAGAGCAGCGTCCCGCGGCGTCCTCGGCACCCGGCAGCACCCAAAATGGCGGATTTTGACTGACGGAGCCTCTCTGCTAATCGGAGAAGCTCGCCAGCCGGAAATCCCGCCTCCTGCCTGATCTGCAGGGACGCCCTTTCGCACGTCCGTAAATCCATACGGGCGCTGCGACGGGGCTGGACGGGGCTGGACGCCCCATGTCTTTGAAAAACCACATAAAATGTGGTTTTTCAAAAGCACACGGTGCCGCCACTTGCGGGCGCCTGACTGCGGATTGGCGTGTGGATTTACTCGCAAGTAATCCACCCCAATTCTCGTAACAGTGTAGACAACCTCCGTGGAGGTCGATCTACACCATTTTTTAAACCCCATGTGAAAAGGGCCATAGACACTTGACATAGATGCCTACATAGATGCCTGCTTCAGATCAAAAGGAACATTGTTCCTCCTTGCCTGCCTATCAAGCTGGTTTTAGAACTGCTTCCATGTTCTGACTGTCTAATTTCTGTAGTGTATCAGATTGACTGTAATCCAGGACATACTAAAACGACAGAGCAATCTCCTTCTTAGTTTGTGTAAGGCTGCTGTCGTACTTTTCCTCCTGACTCTCAGGCTTTGGAGTTTCAAAGAAGAGCTAGAATTATCTCTGCTGCCAACTCACAAGTGACTCATTTCATCTTATTTCAGTGATGTAATTGCCATTTTTTGTATAGGTGAGTACATGCTGTGCTATGGCAGATCAGAGGAATATGAAGTTTCCTCACTTGTCAAGAGTCAGAATCTCTCAAACCCCACTGAACCTGAAGAAATAATTGGTCCTTACATGGGTGTTGAAAAGGACCATCTGACCTTCAGTTGCCAGTGGCAGAGTTTCTTTTGCTTTCTTGTAGATTCAGAGCCAGCATGTCTAAGCTGATGAGCATGATAAAACTTGCCACACAATTCTTCAGTAACAGATTTTAACACTTACCAAACCAGTTTCAGTGACAACTTGGGATTTTTCAGTTAACTTTTATTTTCATCTTCTATTATCTGAGTGTCACCCTAGGAATATTAATTCCCCTGGTATTTTCT
Source organism: Ctenosaura bakeri (assembly GCA_948474755.1). Taxonomy (NCBI): domain Eukaryota; kingdom Metazoa; phylum Chordata; class Lepidosauria; order Squamata; family Iguanidae; genus Ctenosaura; species Ctenosaura bakeri. The sequence goes on along the minus strand of CAOLHI010003695.1, from coordinate 131,069 downwards.
TATGTGTACGAATGAACTTTATATAAAGGGTATTTGATGGTAAGTTCATCCTGTCACACAGCCATTCTTCATCTTATTATAAGTAGCAAGACAAGAAGTGTCACAATGTCATACAGAGCAGTGTCTAATGATGTTCTTCATAGCAAAATATAACCTATAAGGTGGAAAATAAACTAGACTCCTGTACCATGCCATTCTTTATTATTTTCAGCTAACATTTCAGTGGAGCACTAGATAGTTGTGAAGCTGACTGAGGCCTAGGTCATTTCTGCACTACACTGTTATGGTGCTATTATTCCACTTTCAATATCCTGTGGAATTCTAGGGTTTGTAGTTTACTGAGGCCAAAGAGCTCTCTGGCTGAGAATTCTAAATGCCACTCCCTAAATTGCAAATCCTAGGGTTCCATAGGATGTTGAAAGTGGAATAATAGCAGTATAACAACGTAGTGCGGAGATAGCCCAAATCCCAACTAAAGCAGACCTACTGAATCAGTGGAATGGTTGACTCACCATTCAACATTGATTCAGTATATTTACTCTAGTTGAGGCTACCAAAAGATATTCAGATCTGAATCCTCTGGAAGAATGATATTTGACGACTGAAATTAGAAAAGAACTGTTGCATCAACAGAAACCTGGTGAGTTAATATCTTTAAGATATCAGCCCTTTTCACACACCACCCCCAAACTGCAATGGCCTCAGGATTGCCACAGGATCGCGACAACAGTCCTGCATGATGTTGTCACAATCCCGTGGTAATCCCGTGGCCACTCCTTTGCAATCATGGATTAAATCATTGATGGGTTTCTTCTGTCAATGACATGTGATTGCGCAGTCCTCCCATCTCCTCCACTTTCCTGTCTTGCAGAACAGCAGGAAGCACAATGGCTGTGCTTCCTCCCCTAGCACAGACTGCAAAACTGCCAGGCTGCACTATGGAAGGTAGAGGCAGAGGCACCAGCCTTATACAGTAGGTTTGGGAGGGGCTGGGTGGAGAGATGTAGATGGAATAGGTATTCAGCCTGTGTTAGATGGGGTTACACTGCCCCTGAAGACACAAGTTTGGGTGTATTCCTGGACTCAGCTTTGGACTCAGCTTTGAATCTGGCGTTTCAGGTTGCTCCAGTTGTCAGCAGTGCTTTTGTATATTTCAATTTTATGCATCAACTGCATCCATTCCTTGAGATGCTAGATCTAACCATAGTGATACATGCCTTAGTTATATCCTGTTTAGACTACTGTGACATGCTGTACTTGGGGCTACCTTTGAAGAGTATTTCAGCTGGTCCAAAGAGCTGCAGCCAGACTACCAGCTGGGGAAGGTTACAGAGTCCATACTACACCCCCGTTGAAACAGCTCCACTGGTTGCCTGTTTGTTTCCGGGCACAATTCAAAGTGTTGGTTATAATCTATAAAGCCCTATGTGGCTCAGGTCTGGGCTGTTTAGTAGATCATATCTCCTTGTATAAGGTGGCCCAGACTCTGAGATCATCAGGGGATGCCCTTCTCTCAGTCCCACCCCCATGGTTGCTGAAGACATGAAAGAAGTCCTTCTTGGTAGCTGCCCCTAGACTCTGGAACTCTCTTCCCAGGGAGTCCAGAATTGTCCCCTCTTTATTGTCCTTCCTTCAGCAAACTAAAACTAAAACCTTTTTCTTCAGAGAGGCTTTGAAACCAGAAAGTTTTTAAAGTCAGAGGTCATTTCCGTATGAGTCTGTTATAGCACGATGATTCCACTTTCAACCTCCTATGGAATCCTGGGGTTTGCAGTTTCGGGAGGCGCCAGCTAACAGACTCATGTGGAAATGGTCAGAGCTAGGAGGTGCTTTATTAACCAAACTGTTTTTAAGAACTTTTTGTCTTTTTTTAATTGCATGTTGTTCTTTTACCGAGGTATGTGGATTGTTTTAATACTGTAAATAGTTTAATTCTATTTTAATTCTATTATGTTTTTAATAATATTGTTCTTTTAAATTGTAAATTGTAAACTGCTTTGAGTCTCAATTCTGGGGAAAAGGTGGAATACAAATAAAAATGACTGCTTCTACTTCTACTACTACTCCATTATCATACCTACATCTAACAATGCAGGATCTCAGCCAACATCTTTCAGAATTTCGCATAGTGTTAACAACCATACTAAAATAAAGGTAATAGCTGATATAATGTGTCTTTATCTCTATAGTTTAAACACATTGTTTAATAGATAGCACTTAGGCCATTTCCACACCACACTGTTATAGTACTATTATTCAACATCCTATGGAGTCCCCAATTTAGGGAGGGGCATTCAGAATTCCACAGGATGTTGAAAGTGAAATAATGGCACTATAACAGCATAGTACAGAAATTGCCTATGTCTGCACTTCCAGTGGGAGTGGCATCTGTATAGACTTGCTAAAACAAATGGAAACAGTGAGCTAAAGCCCACATGACACTAGCAGTAGCATTGGGACTTCCTTTACCCCTGCTGCAACCTTTCACAGTGCTTCAAATCTACAGGTAGAAGTATCCCCACAACCCAAAGCAGGTTTCTGGGAGTTGATCCATCCTACTTACATTGGCTGAAACAGATTTTGGTTAGTAAAAACACATCACTACATACTACCCTATCTGCAAGCAGAGAATGAGACAGTTACTATTTTTTGTAATTAGAGCTTCAGCTGATTGACTGATTGCTCCAGTTCTTAGTTCTTCCATCTAATCCCTTTGATCATATGCCTGATACCCAACATGGGCCATTTCCGCACTAGACTGATATAGCGCTATAATTCCACTTTCAACATCCTATGGAATCCTGGGGTTTGCAGTTTTGGGAGGGGCCAGTTGTCCCCTCCCGAAGCTGCAAGCACCAGGATTCCATAGGATGTTGAAAGTGGAATAATAGCGCTATAACAGTCTAGTGCGGAAATGGCTATGGTGTAGTGATTTGAATCCTGGACTACGACTCTGGAAACCAGGGTCTGAATCCTTGCTCAGCCATGGAAACCCACTGGGTGACCTAGGACTAGTCATACTCTGTCAGTCTCAGAGGGGAACATTGAACAAACCTTGCCAAGAAAACCCATGGTAGGTTTGCCTTAAGTTGGAAAATGACTTCAAGGTACACAATAGCAGTTTTTCTTGTTAATATTAGCTGTAGTCAGTGGAATTCTGAATGGAGAGATGGGAAATGAATAAATAAATATTGGAACCCCCTCCTCAAACCCCACAGATGCAATAATTCATCTGCCTTTTGGAAATATTAAAAAGGAAAAAACAATTTGAAGGAAAATCTAAACCATACAATTTTCAAAGCACATTATTTCATCATCATTTCAGCTTGAAAAGGGATAAAACAAACATGTCCCATAGCCTAGAGGCCACATTGAGTCCATTTTCATCTCCAAAGGGGCTCTGAAGGGCTGCATTGCATCCTCACAGCCACCATTTTGGATGATCAGAAGCCATGACAAGTCACTTCTGGTTTCCCCTTCAGCCATCGGGGGGGTGACTGTTTGAGGGTGGGGAGTATCCCAAAGCAGCTTTGTACATCCATATACAGATTTTAAACTTGTTTGTGGTCTCTTTTTTAGGCATTTTCAATTGTCATGTAAGCAGGTAATCTGACTAAAGACTCAGTACCACTTGCCAAAGTTTTTTTTAAAAAAAAGTGAGAAATACCACTAGTAATGGGTAACTCACTACCTGTTTTTACTTCATCAACATGAATTTAAAATGAAGAACTTAATTCTTTTATAGAAAGAATTATTTTTCAGTACAGTATATCTCAAGTCAATATAGACTTTCCCATAAACACTTTATTTGTGTACAACTGTTAATTTGAAAATCCATTAAGTAATGATAATATTCACTGTACAGTGTTCATCTTATGGATATTTTTTTCAGCTGATTTATATTTATATTTCTTTATTTCTTCTATTAAACATATAATAAACATTATTTCAAAAAAAATGATAAAATAGTATTCTTTCAGATTTTCTGTTGGGCCAATCCTTTAGTAGACAACTCCTGATTACTGCTTCAGCTTTATCAATCTATCTCTTCATTTTCCTGTGTCGTACTGTAGTTTTAAGAATGCTTGATGTAAATCTTCCACCCGTAAATCAATATCCAAGGAACTGGAATAAATGTAGCTGTATTATTAGATACGCTTGTAGATAAGCTAATGGATAATGCAGTTCACTTTGTGCAGTACAGTGCGTGTATTCTAGTTGATACAGTAATTCCTTTGCTAATGCTTATCAACAAAGCTTCAAATTGTGGTCATTTCCCCACAATCACAATCTTATCCTTAATTTTCCGCTAATCCTTGGGCTACTGCATTATGCAAAGTAATCCATTTCATATACCACATGGATTTTAATCCCTTTCCTTTTCAAAATTGCAGCTTTTAGTTTGTTTGTATATTCTCCTACACTCATTTTTAAAAGTTAAGTCTATTCACGTTTGAAATAATTAACTTGTCTCTATGCTAACTGTATTCTCACCATTAAAACTCAAATGTAGTTTGTCATTTGGAAATATGCTCTCCTATAGCTCCTTTGAGTATGGGCCTTCAAGTCGCCTGTTGATTTATGGTGACCTCCTCAATTTCATAGGGTTTTCTTGAGAATACTTAGAGGTGTTTTTTTACCAGTTCCTTCCTCTGAAATATAGTCAACAATACCTGATATTCTTTTATGGTCTCCCATCCAAGTACTAATCAGGGCTTACTCTCCTTAGCTTCCACAGTCAGAGGGGATCTGGTGCCTTTACAGTATTTAGGCCTCTTATGGTACCTAATAAACCAAAATTCAGTATCCACTTAATGATGTTTTATTCAGTTCTTTCTACTTAGAATCATAGAATCATAGAGTTGGAAGAAACCCCAGGGGCCACCAAATCCAACCCCCTGCTGTGCAGGAACACCCATCAAAGCATTCCCAACAGATGGCCATCCAGCCTCTGCTTAAAAATCTCCAAAGAAGGAGACTCCACCACAATCCGAGGCAGCTTATTCCACTGATGGACATCTCTGACCGTCAGGAAGTTCTTCCTGAGGTTCAAGTGGAATCTCCTTTCCTTCCTACTTATTATGAAACTATTTGTTTTGGTTTAATATAATTGTAAAATGAGCAGAAATTTGGACTAGAATCATAGAGCTAGGAAGGATCCCAAAGACCATCAAGTCCAACCCCCCACTCAATGCAGGAAATCCAGCTAGAGCATCCGCAGCAGGTAGCTGTCTAGCCTCTTTTGGAATATATTTAGAAACAGATGCTACCATCTCTCTAAGTAATTGGTTCCATTGTTGAAAGCTCCTACTATCAAGAAGCTCCTTCTAATGTTCAGTCAAAATCTACCCTCCTGTAACTTGAAACCATTAGACTTGGCCTGACCCTCTGAGGCAGCAGAAAACAAACCTATCTCTTCCTCTCTATGACATCTCTTCAAATATTTAAAGAGTACAGCCATGTCACCCCTCAGTCTTCTCTTCCCCAAGCTGAACATACCTAACTCTCTCAACCTGTCCTCATGTTTTTCTCCATATCTATCATTATCCTTATTGCCCTCTTCTAAACCCTGCTTCAACTTGTCAATGTGCTGCCTGAAATGAGGTGCTAAGAATAGAACAGAGTACTCCAGATGAAGTCTGACTAGTGTAGAATATAGTGTGATTATTAGTTCTTTTGTCTTGGAAGGACAAGATTACTTAAAACAATGCTACTCTAAGTAGTGGTCCCTGGATGAGTGCTGGCCTGTGAGTCTGGCTTATCCCTGGAGAGTTTCCAGAAAAGAAAGTAACAGTTGTAGTTAATAGGCACAAATATGGTGCAGTTCTAAAGACATATCTAGGATGGGACAAAATAGGGTACGTGCCCTGGGCACCAATACCAGAGAGTGCAAAAAAGCCATGCCACCCCAGCCCCATTGCTCAGAACAGCCAGCCCAGCAGGGCACCCTGAAAACAGGAGTGTTCCCCACCATCATCACCACCGCCCTCATTGGGGTCGTTCTTGGCCCAGGGCAGTGGTAGCTGTGGTGGGAGAGGCAGCCCCTCCACCTGGACCTGGCCTGCTGCTGCCACCACCCTCGCTGGGGTCTTCTTTGGCCTGGGACGGTGGCAGCAGGGGGAGAGGCAACTGCTCCACCTGGACTTGCTCACCAACACCACTGCCCTCACTGGGGTCGTTCTCGGTCCTGGACGGAGCCAGCAGGAGAAGCAGCACCTAGGTGTGCAACCTCCATGCTTGCCCTAGGTGCTATTGAAGCTAGATATGCCACTGTGCTGCTCTCTGGCACACCAGGGGAAAAACACTCTGCAAGAGCCCACATCAGATAGCATAAGAAATACTGACCTAAAGGAATGCTTCATTAGCTTTATCATTTTAATAAAATGCTACTTCCTCAGTTACTACAACCTATAGAAGATCAGAAAAATAATTGTTCTTTTTTTTTTCTGCTAATGCTTTCAGTATTTAACCACCTACCTATTCTTTTAAACACACAATGTAATTCATCTTAATGACAAACATTGTTTTATCATGGTACACGAAGTGGTTAGAATGTTACCTTTTTTTTTTTCAGCAGTCATTCTTTTGCAAAAGACTCATTTTTCTGTATAATTGCCTGCGTGAAATGGCAATAAAAATACTGCTTTATAGACAGTAAAAAAAACATTAGCTGAAAGATGCATGTGTTACTGCAGGTAAGGCCTCCTTGGAGATAGCATAAAGATATCATTTTGATATCAATAATTTGGCTCTCTTCCACCACCCCTCTCCACGTGTTTGTGAGGCCCCCAGACAAGCACAGAACTAGGCTCGGCCATCAAATGCTGCAATATCCCAAGACAATACAGGCAGGCCAGAAATAGCCAGATCAACGCTTTAGGAGACCTCTCTGCAAACACCCTCATTATGTATGCACACTGTTTACAAAGGACTCCCTGCCCCGAGCAGGCAACTTGGCAAGCTGAATACTCAAATGCCAAGCACTGAGCATTTGCATACTGTCCATTTCTTTGTCAATTCGGACCTAACTCAATCATGCTAAATTTTGACCTTTCCAAAGCTTTGTCTCGTGCCCGAAACTTATTGTTTTCCCCAAGTACGGAATATCCTGTAGTTACATTTCTCCCTATAAAAACCCCTGATTCCAAGACCATCCTCAGATTGCTCCCAAGTTCCAGGCTGCCTTGCTGCTGCTTCGCTTGGCGAGCTTCCCCTCAGCTCCACATGCTGAGCCACATCGAACCCCAGCATCGCTCTCTATTCTTCCAGGCTTCAGGACAGGTATCACCCAATTCAACAATCCCTCTCAAATATCCCTCTATACCTCTCCAACCTTTATTTTCTATAGTTATCTGTGTGAGTGTGTTGCATACACTGTGTGCCTGTATTTAATAAAGATCTCAATTATTCTTAAAACTTGGTGTGCTCCTTGATGTGGCCTGACCCCGTAGACATTGGGTAAAAGATTCCGCTGCATTGCCCTGCCTCTCACATTGCTAATTTGTGCTCTAGCTAATTTCCCCAAACTTAGTTAATTGAGAGCACTATAGGTGTCCCTCTCGGGACCCCCAGTAAACAGGGGAACACATGACTTACTGAATGGTTGGGCCAGTAGAAATAGGGACAGTTTTTTTCCCCATACAGTGATACCTGGAGTTCATGAAGTGCTTTTTTTCTGCATTTGTATTACATTCATTCAATTTCATTGATGACATGCACAGACATAGGCGATTTCCGCACTAGGCTGTTATAGCACTGTGATTCCACTTTCAACATTCTATGGAATCCTGGGGTTTGCCGTTTCGGGAGGGCCCAGCTGCGCTATAACAGTCTAGTGCGGAAATCGCCATAGATAAGACTTCCTAACAAATTAAAGACATTGGGCTTGTTATTCAGGTCAACAAGAGTCACAAAGACATTGTTGCACACTCTTACCTAAATTCTCTTGAAACTTAAGTCAGTTTAATGATTGTGTCTTACTGATATGTTTATGAAATCCTCTGCTAGTCACATCCTAAGTGAAAGGCTAACAGTGTTCAAAGAACAATGCAGGCAGATCAGGAGCTGTTAATAACGTTTGTTTATAATGCCCTTTACACCAAAGGGTGGAACATCGACATACATGATCAGGGACAACGACAATAAAACAGAACACCACAACAATACATGGAATAAAATCCGCAACACCCACCAGTCAGTACCCATCTCAATACTTTATAAACACAACTCAGTGGGTTAAGACGGTGAGTCAAAGAGGAAGGTCTTCAACCGTTTACGAAAACAGGTGAGATCCTCCTTCAGCTGGAGATCCAAAAGAAGACCATTCCACAAATACAGAGGCAGATCTTGAAAGGCTCGCAGCCTTGACAGAGCTGTCCATATTAGTGGAACAGACAACACAACATACAGAAATCATGGAATCGTGGAATATACAATATATAGCACTTAACTAGATGAACAAACAGCCAGACTTATACAGGCCATTTACCAACTAGACATGAAGACAGATATGAGTGTGTCCATATATGTATATATCTGTTTCAATGAACACTTGATGCTGCTTGACACAGCTTATTGGTCCAGCTATATCAGTTCCACAAGAACACTTGTTCCCTTGCCCCAGTATCTCAGAGCAGCGGTTCTCCAATGTCTCAAGGAAGGGCCCTTCTGAGCCTCATCATCTGTGATCTGAATCTGAGACTTTCTCTGTCATTGAGCTATCGCTTGTCTCTTTGAGATGTCCTCATGCACTCACACTTCCAAATATTATGAACAGTGACCGGAGCAGTGCCCTAGTGCCTCGTTTTCAATCTACTTTACCAAATAAACTTTCTTTGCCCTTTAGGATAGGATTATTTTTAACCTCTCCTGAAAGGGGTTGAGTGCCCTCTAGTGAGCAGACTGGCAGGAATAGGGCAGGTAGCGACTCAGACAATGAGCAGGCAAAAGGATGGCATCTAGGACAAAAAACATTCCTTTTCCCTTTCACATGTGTTCTCAAGCTGTGGCTTAAAGGCAAAAATGAGAAGGGCAAAGCTTCAGGGTAGTATTAAGATGCAGGAAACTTAAACAACAGATATGAAATCCCTTGTGTGTTTTTGTATACAACTTCCATAGGGGAAAAGGAATATAAATTGCAGTATTTCAGCTGGGCACATTGTCATCATGTCCTACTGAAGTTTTTTTTTTTTACCCCAAGGAAAGTACACACCAGGATGTGTTGTGCTTTCCATAGTTGTTATTAAAAAATTTTCCTTCTTAAATTATAGCCATAACACAATGCTCCAACGAACTTGTCCCTTCTGTTTGTTTTGCTTTCAGCACAGATGTCTGTGTCTTCGACACTCACTTCTAACCTCAGGTTTGGAAGGGGCTCATCAGCCATCTGTCTGTTTATCATGAATTCTAATAATGAATAAAAGCCATCAGAATCTGTGACTTTGGTCCTTTGGGGATATCCTTTCCATATAAGGTCTGCACAGAAAGTCTTCAGGCATCTGTGTTGACCTCATGAATTTCTTATAACATAAGCTTTGATGGGACTAGATCCCACTTCCTCTGTTGCATGATTTGTTATACGGATATGGGGTAGCTGGATGTTAACAATCCCAATGGCAGAGCTTGGAGTGCATGGAGGGTGGGTGGGCAGAGAGGCAGGTAGAAGGGTAGGGCCGTGGCTACAGTATGTGGAGCATGACTACACCATGCAGGGACAGGGCTACAGGGTGGGGCTATGTTGTGTGGGGGCATGGTTACAGCACGCAGGGCTGTGGCTGTGACAGACTGAGCAGGGCTACAAGACATGGGGGAGGGCAAGCAAGGAGCTGCGGTGCCCCCCAAAAATTGCTGCCAGGGGTGCACCACCCCCATCGCCCCCTTCTGTCCCTGTGCAACTGACCAATCCTAATATCCATGAAATGCAAGGGGGTATTGTGAATGAGGTTTCTATCCAATGTTCATATACAGGAAGTTCCTGCCTTTCAATGGCCCTTCATTTGACAACTTACTGTGTCAGTGCTTCCAAATTATGGATAAATCCCCATTAATTCTATCTGGGTCCACTCTGTTGTCAGTTCTTCCTGCCTGTGGAGGCTTTCTTGGGACCACTTGCATGCATGTGCGGTCCCAAGACTTGCCTAGAAAGAGTAGATCCTCTGGTTGAAATGATGGAACTTTTCTGTATTGCAAGCATCAAAACAGTGGATTTCCTGAAGTTCTTCTTAACTATGGAGGTTCACTTGGGAACAAGCCAGATGAGAGATTTTACAAGCAGTCTGTACCATCAGTTAGTCTCAGGTGATGGCCTCCATGAGTCCTTCATTTTCCTCACAGTAGACGGATTCCATTTTTCAACCATGTTCACTTTCTGAGCACTCCAGTCCCTAACCTGTCAGATAGGCAGGGGAAGCCTGTAGAAGATAAACACCATGACCATTCACAACAGAAATAATTAGAGAACATTTTCAGCTGGCCCTACAGATTAATACACCTAATCCCTTTGTTCTAGTATTTGCTTTAATTGGATTTGAGGGTGTGGTACCACTGTTGTAGGCAAGGGCAGACATTTCAGTGGAAGAGTGGGGAGTGAAGAGAACCAAAGTCCTGGTGTCAAAATGCATTCAAAGTTAAATTTCAAAAACATGGTATATTTTAAGAGCATTTGATCATTTTCTATTTTTCTAAATACTTTATTAGACCCATAGTTATGTCTTCAGGCACAGGTCCATCCACCAATGCAAAGGAGTTTGTGTTTTTGATACACCCATTTGATTGCTTACTATGATAGTATATAAAATCACTGAGCTAGCTAGAATTTTAGATGTTCCTGAGGAGCAATAAGCCCATGGGCTCTAAAATATAAGAGGAGAGCTCATCTTCCATTAGTTTTACTATTTATTCAGAAATATTGCAGAGACTCTCCTAGTAGTATTATTCTGCTTCCATCTGACTACTGGGTTTATATGCTTCTCAGAAAAACTCAAACTTAGGACAGTCCCCAGGTCTTACAATTTTATATATTTGGAATAAATAAATAATCACACACACACACACACACAAATTATAATGTGTTTGTGAGTACCGTATGTATGTTTTCTACGTACTAAGAAGTATTGTTCAATCTATCTGGAAATCGGCTCACGCTTCATATGTCTGAGCCATTGATATTTCAGGTTTTGCTTATTTTTCTGTTGATCAGAAAATCCTTTTAAAAAGTGGCCACTGTAATTGTCTCTAAGATTTGATCAAAGCTGCTGGGTCTATGTAAACAAAAAGAAGGCTTGTTTTGGAATGGCACAAAAATCTTTCATGTTAAATTTGCTTATTACAGTAAACCAATCCTTGCCAACAAACACTTCTGTCTTGGTGCGAATCACTCACTTCTGTCCTCTGCTCATCACACACAACCATCTGGATAATGTGTATTAAGCTGAAAAGAGATAATCTGTGACAGACGCTGGTTGAAAACAGGGAGCTGAACATCACGACAGACACATTCTATTCTCCCCCTCCTTAGCACACTGTTAACTGTTAATTAACTCATCAGATTTTTCATCAGGAACTAACAGGCATCAGGTTCAACAAGCTTCCAAATCAAGCCTCCTCTCTTTCTGTCCCTGCAGCTGGAAAATTTCATGCTTTCCTTGAGTGAAATTTCATTATTTGCAGCCAGCTCACATAGGAAACTGCCTGTTTTCTTTCCTGGCACTTGGATAGAGCAAGCCACCCTATAGGGATCCACACAACGATGTCCACATGCCCACTATTACCTGAGGAAATCATGCTCCTCAGCTCAACTGTGGCACAACATGTGTCTTTTGCACATCTCCAGGGAATGCAAGGCTGTGTTAGACTCCAAGGAAAGAGAATAAAACAGCCAGGGAGCCCCTAAACCTGGCAAGAAGCAGGCAGGGGTTTGCACAGGTAACATTTTCCTCCATGGTTCATCTCATGTTGTGGTACAGGCATAGGGATACTGCCCAAATGATGGATGGATGGATGGATGAATGAATACAAAAGTAATGCATTCCCTACCACCATCTCCATGTTCAATAGCTTTCTGGAATTGCCTCAATTCTGCAGTTTGGACTAGCTGGGATCTGCACAAGTGTTGGTCCAGTTGTAGGGTAGGCATCGTGCAGATCATTTTTGTGGCTCTCGGGGCCATTTTAGGCCCAGGAGAGGCAGGATTGTTTTGGGGTTTTTTTAGAAAGTGAACAGGAATTGCATCTCCCCAGACTCCCATGAAGTGAGCCACCTGTGGTGTAGTGGTTTGAGAGTTGCACTATGACTAGAGATTGATTTCTTCCTCTGCCATGGAAACCCACTAACTGACCTTGAGTGTGTCACACACTCTCAGCCCTGGAAAACCCTGAGATAGGTTCATTTTAGAGTTGCCACAAGTCAAAAACAACTTGAAGGTAGATAGTAACCACAACAGCCCATCACAGCTACCTACCCCAGAGTCTAGCCCCTGGGTGCTGAGCATTACATGTGTATAATGCCTTTGGCAGTTCAAAAATTCTCTGTGAGTTTTTAAAATATATTTGTATTTAACAGTGTAACAAATCAAGTTGCCAGAGTGAAAACTGGAGAGGGATTCCTATATCTCTCATTGCCATGTCGAGGAGGAAGTTTTTTGCGAGTGTTGTAGAACTGGCTGGTTGTGTGACAAGCAACCCCTGCTGACATTCCAGCCCCTACACAGCCATGAAAGACACAGGAGCTCCCCTTTCCCCTCGCCCACATTTTTCATTTTGGGAACTATGGGAAGCGGTTTGGCTCTTTCAAACTTTCCCTTTTCCAAGAAGGAAAATACCTATCTAGGCAGCAGCAGGAATAGCGGTGGCCACTGAGGACTGGAATATTTAAATTGGGGATGGAGAAAATGTGGCCTTGGAACCAAGGTGCTCTCCAAGCCTGGTTTTGAGGCCCTCAACCTCTCCAGTGTCCCTGAACTACCCTCCCCCCACCATCAAAAATGGGCAAATCACCTCATATGGAGCCAAGGCATTTTAGACAAGTTGCAGGCACCCTCCTCATCTTGGTTAACATTTTTAAAGATACCTATTTTTGTCCATCTCATTTTTAGCAGTCCTCTCCCTAGGATCCCAGAAGTATAGATAAAAGATCCAACCTAGTTGTCCATCCCTGTTGTAGGACATCTCACCTCCTTCTGTCTGGTTATGCCAGTGGCAAGAACCAGGACTAGGCTTATAATCTTGGGTATGAGTACCTGCATCACAGTAGGGGCTTGTGTGGAAGTGAAGAGGTGTAAGGCTCAGGATCATCCTTGCTGACAAACTTTTGAGAGTGCAAGGGAAAGTTTTGCTTTACCATCCCTCCCAACAGGCTGTGTTAGCTCACATGCAATCTCTCTCCAAAACGGGGGTTCTGGATGACAGCGTGGAAAGAGGAAGCGATCTGTCCTCTTGACACCCGCTCCTCATCGCTGGGGCCGGGGGGGAGATCTCCCCTCCTCCATGAGAACACAGAAACACACCTACCCATGAGGAGTGCTGGCCTGGAACGAAATTGATCCCCGATCTCCAGGGACAGCGGGAGGGAGGGAGGGAGGGGAAGGAGATGAGTAGCACATCGACCCACACACCCTGGGGAACAACCGAATCGTGAGCCGTCTCTTGGCCTCGGGCAGGCGGGTACAAGCACGGCCAGCGCCCCCTCCTCAGCGTATCGTCCCCCCCCCAAAGCTCCTACTGGATGTCGCAGGCGCTGCGTCACAGGGAGGCTGGAAGCGATTGGGGGACGCGCCGCGTTTCTCTGTTTTGACTAATTATAAAGTGTGCGCCTCCACCGCCCCGGCGCCTGACTTTGCCGGAGAGCTTCGCAGCCGTCCCGAAACGCCAGCCTTCCGCTCGTCGCCTCTCTTCGGTGAGTTTCAGCGGAGAGGACCAGTCCTTGCCCTCGAAGCCAAACTCCGTACTTGTGGTGGTGGCTGCGTGTTTGTCTCAGTCTCTCTTTCTCTTTCTCTCTCTCCCTGTCCTGCGCGCTCATCTTTGCTCTCCCTTTGGTTTCTCTCCCCGCTCCCGCAGCTCCTCCAGAGGCGAAGCGTCGCTGCGCGCCCCGGTGAAGCCTCTTCCGCCGGCCGCTCCGAGCGAGGGACTGAGGCGGGACTCACGGCAGGCGGGCAGGCAGGCAGGCGGACGGCGGCGCACCCGCGGAGGGACAGGAACGTAAGCGCGGGGAGGGCGCCGTCCCGGCTGAGGCGGACGGGGGCCGGGGACGTCTCCCTCACGCCCACCCTTCGCGCCTTTCCCAGCTGAAGTTTTCGCTCCAGGTCCGGGGGAGGCGCTTTAACCGAAACGCCGGAGACATTTTTGAGGCCATTTCCGCACGAGACTGTTATAGCGCTATTATCCCACTTTCAACATCCTGTGGAATCCTGGGGTTTACAGTTTAGGGAGGGGCCTCTGGCTTCCATAGGATGTTGAAAGTGGGATAATAGCGTTATAACAATCTCGTGTGGAGATAGCCTGCGTGTACCGCTTTCGTGAACTTAATTTAACTAATGTCTCTGCTAAGTTCTTTTAATATGGGACGCAGAGCGTTTCGCGAGCTTGCGGGAAGCGCCGCCTGGACACCGCAGGGTCCCTCCGAGGCGCCCCCTTTCTCTCCCTGGGCTTGTCCTGGCCGCTCTCCCTCCTTCCCTTCCTTCAGCTGAGAGGGGCTCTTCCTCAAAGGCTGAGAGGAACTGCGGCCAATGGACCTCACTCCACACTCCCCCGCAGGACAGCTGAAGGTGGATACCGTCAGCCTTCGGTCGAACTCTCCCTCAGTCGCCAGCCATGTCCGCACTACACTGTTAGAGTGCTATTATTCCACTTTCAATATCCTGGGAAATTCTGGGGTTTGTATTTACTGAGGCCAAAGAGCTCTCTGGCTGAGAATTCTAAAGCCCTCCCCCAACCTGCAAACCCCAGGATCCCATAAGATATTGGAAGTGGAATAATAGCACTATGACAGTATAGTGCGGAAATGGCCATCGTTTTGTGTTATACAAAAGTACTCCAGGATCACCTTCCCGCTCCCATTCTGTATCATTTTAATCAAGGGATTTGGTCTTAGTTGGAGTGACCCACACACACCACATTTGCAGGGGGGGCGTTGAGAGGGTCTCCCTGTGGTGTCTTCCTAGCGGACTCAGCTTGGGTTCCCTGCGTAATTCTTGCTCCGGTGGGGGGGATCATCCCCTGGTGAACTTGGAGTTAAAGGTCTCCTCTTCGGGCCATTTGAAGTGACTTCTGTGCATGCATGCGTGCAAGGATATGTGTGTGTCTTCGTGGCAAGACATCTTCCTCCCAGTGTCTCTCTTGAGCATCCATCTCTTAATTCACCATGTGGAAGTGGGTCCAAAACCTGCCTCAAGGAGTTTCTCCTTCTTTCCTTCCCCCAGCCCATGGATTCCTCACTAGAGGTGAAATTATAACGTGAAACTCCAGAGGAAGATTTGAAAATGGAAACTAGATGTCATTCTGGGAGGTGGGAGAGACTCTGGGGATCAGGTGCAGAGAGGGGTCTCCAAGGCAGATGTGTTTTGCTTCTCTTCGGCAACTCCTTGTCCCCATCCACAACAATGTGTCCTGAGTTTCATTTACCAAAGGAAAGTTACATTTTCCAGGTGCTTTTCCTTTTAATTATGTTTTGCCTTTTTAGAGTAAAAAAGAAAGAAGATAAATAAGCAACTGGGCAATTTTGATGGAGCAAAAAGAATGCTTCTTAAAGGACTTTAGGGTGTGCATGAGTGAAGTGGAATGTGGAGGAAAGCAGACAGAAACCTCTTCATCCACTGGGGTGACTTGATATTGCTGATTTGTTTTAAAGCATCATTATAGCGTCTTGCGTGTCCCCTCTCAAAAAGTGTCTTCCTGGTGAATATATACAGAAAGTGGTTGTAGCAGCATCTCCTTCCACATCCCCCTGTTAAGATATGGAGAAAATTACATGTGGCGAGCTTCTAAAGAGGGAAAATAGTTTACAATGTAATGTTGAATTTGATTAACATAAAAGTAGATAGAATGGAGGAGAAGTGGAGCATTTTCTACAATGAGTTCTCCATCTGCCACTGATCTGAGTGTCAGAATTCTAGCACAACTCCCGTTTATTCCAGAAAAGACCCAATCTCTGGTGGCAGTAGGTTTGCTTGCCATTCAAGTGCAAGTCTCCACCAGCAGCGAGAGAAAAGTCCTAACAGCAGTTCAGAGAGGGGTAAGAAATAAAGAGGCAGACAGTAATGTATTTGGCCCTAGACAGCTTCAGGCCAGTCCCTTTCTCAGGCTAACCAGCCTTGCAGCATAATGGGGATGATATAGTGGGAAGGAAGAGAGCCATATTTACCACCTTATCCATTTGGTGATTGCTTAAAAGCTGTGAGGGTCTTTCCACAGAATTTTCAGTGGGTTTCTTTTCTCCCTTCTTTTGGCTGCTGTTTTTTATACACATGTCCTTGTCCTGACCAGTCTGTATAGATGAGTACCCAGTGGATCAGTCCTATCGGGAATATTAAATAACCAACCGTCAACCATTTTGCCCAGCAAGGAAGGTTCAGGTACAACTGAACTGCCCATTGAAATCTGCTTGCAGTTATTTTCTCAGGATTTATCTGAAAGAATCCTGGAAACAGTAATTGTGGGGGAAATTATTATTATTTATTTGGCTTTATATATATGTCAACTTCAACTCTCACATTCCTTGTTTGGTAGCCAGAAAGGAGCCAAGCAGACATGTCATGTCAAGCTTTATAATACAGCAGCAGCAGCAAAGCTTTATTGCATCTCATAGTAGTAGCGTGGTGTAATGTTGTAATGGTGTGACTGATCTGTAAAATTCTCTGCGTGGTCTCATACCAGTGTATGTCATACTGATCAACCTCACAGAGTTGTGGAAGGATACAGTGGAGAAGAAGAGAACTGTGTGCACCACTTGTTCTCGTGGAAGAGCTGTGGGATACAAGTGTAGCTGATAAATAATATTTAAAAGGCTTTAAGCCCATTTCACTTGTATTTCATGTAAAGGAGGCAGTGAGGGAACACAGGATTCCACCTACCCAGTATGTGAAAGACTTAACACTAACCTTCTGATGTTCCAGGGGTTCACTGTAAACAAATTTGTTCAAATTTGTGTAGGGATTATAATTGGTGTATATAGTTAGAGCTCTTTCACACTGATTTCTTTTAGTATATTAATTTGTACCACTATATGTTTTTTTGTTTTTGTTTTTGGGAACAAGAAATCAAATGACTGCTCGAGTTAATCTCTCAGTACTTTGTTCTCCTCTTTTTGCAGACCATGACATTGCTTCTGAGATGTCATTTCTTGCTCTTGGCTTTTAGTACATGCCTCATCCTTACTGTTCAGGCAGAATGTAGCAAGGACTGTGCATCTTGTACCCACCGATTGGCATATCATGCCGACATCAACCCCCTGGTAAGCAGAATCAACTTGTTATTTTCTGAAAATTCCAACTCTTACCAAACCAAAGAACAGAAGATGATTTATTACTATAAAAAGCTTTGTGGGAATGAGCCAGCTCAGAATTTTGTAGATCACTAATGCTGATTACCCACGTTAGTATTCCTCAAAGAGTAGTTGAATAATATTCCAGTGTCATTTCCCACATATCATTATGTGTAATATGTTGGTTCTTATCTGTGTCAATGAAACTGAGTGTGGAGGAGGTAGTTATTCTGCTTTAACAATACAAAGTATGTGTGATTTTAAGCATACATCTTCAAACATACATCATTTCCCTCAAGTATGCTTAAGCATGCACTTTTCACTCTGTAGAAGAATATTCATTTAAACCTGAGTTTAGTTATACAGAATATATATTATTTATTTTGAATATCTAATATTTAAATTGCCTATTTCTATGATTGATTAATAAACATTCATTTTCCTAAATATGAATGTTCCTAAAATTTGCTGTGTCAGGGAGTGTGATATCCCTTTGCTTTTCCATAGATTGTTCAGTTAGTTCAGCACCTGCTTGACAGATTATGCAGTCTTTAGGGGACAGCTGAGTACAGGGAACAAAGCAGAAGGGATAAGGATTCTTTTTGCACTGAGTACGATGGAACATTTGCAATCGTAAATTACATGCTGGCATCTATGGGTGCTATAGGATCTGTGTCCAGGACTGGCATGAACAATGAAAACTTCAATCCCATGGATCATTATTGTCTTTCTCCTCTATATTCAGCCCAATATGGTGGCAAAATAGATGGCTTTCTTGGTTTTTGCAGAGCAGTTTTAATCTTATGTAGGTTCTAGTATGATGAAGAGACTGAGTATCACAAATAGCAAGAGGCACCAAGGGTTATATGGTCATCTAAAGTGAGAAAGTTGTCATGATTGAGAAATATTCAGCAGGCGCAGCTGAAGGACTGACTGTCCCCTTTTAGTCCCAAACATCATTAACAGTGTATGATCTTCATTTGAACCTGGTCTTTAGTTTTTCTGGGTAAGGTTTTCCAC
This sequence comes from Ctenosaura bakeri, assembly GCA_948474755.1. Lineage (NCBI taxonomy): Eukaryota > Metazoa > Chordata > Lepidosauria > Squamata > Iguanidae > Ctenosaura > Ctenosaura bakeri. Next base: position 112,577 of record CAOLHI010003695.1, on the reverse strand, counting down.
TTTCCTCTTGAATATTGCTGCTTTGAACTATTTTGAACTTCACTTGTTGTCTGACTGAGATCCTCTGTGATTTGGATTGTATGGATTAATTAAAACGTACATGAAAGTATTGATCCTTTTGACATGTGTTGCACTGAGTTGGCTTTTGGTTACTTCAAACAGTGTGGCCTGAGTCCATGTGTACATGAGGCAATTAAACTTCTTTTGCTCACACAGCAGTTCTCTGTGTCACATAGCAAGGCAATTTTTTGAAAAACAAAAATGAATTCCACCTCTATTCATTATAGGTGTTTGCTACACGGTATGACACAATTCCCCCAAATACCTTAATATGATGTATATGCTTTCCCACTTCCCTTTTTGTACGCAAAACATAACTGAAATTAAGTAAAGCTAAAAGAAAGAACATGGTTGTACAATGAACTGGATGGATGAATAAGTAGTTGAATATGATCTCTCCATTTCCAGTTTGACACAAATTGAGATGGGTTTTTAAAGTAACTTGTAATATTTTGGGAGGAGGAAGGATCTGTTGTTGAAAGGAGAAAAGTGAAAACAAAACAGAACAGACTACATAAAAACCCATGAGTTCTGTAAACACAATCCCTTAGTCTCCTAGCCAGTGATTCAACAAGAGAAATAGCATCTGAAGGACAGCCCCAGAGAAACACCACATCTTTGCTTATGCTCTGAGCCTCGATGTCTTGAGCAACATGGGACAAAAGGGTCATTAGCTATTTGTGGTGCTTTGAGATGGAGGGCTCCTATCACTTTCACAGTTGAAAAAAACTGTGCATCCATTCTACCTTTTTTTAAAAAAAAACTTGATTTATCTTCTGCTGGGAAATAAAGGAAAGGAGAAGCAAAAGTACAGCATAGAAAGGCTGTAAATTGAATGCATTGTCTGGTCTCTCACTGCCGCATAAAATTCTCTGAAAGTGGCAATGTGATTGCATCATAAATGCCTCATCTGGAAGCATCCTTAATTATTATATCCACATTCCAAGGGCCAAGAACTGCCCATCCCGACTTTAGATTGAAGTTGCTAGAGATTGTGATGGTGCAAGCCTGCATTTTTGAATAAGTAATAGAGTAATGCAAAGGAGCATATTTTTAACACAATGCCATCTTTCTATATTTCTGTATATAGTATCAAAGTGAAAATGGGGATTTTTTCCTTTCCTGGTTCAAGATCGTTTCTATTATTTCAGTGGATGTTATTATTATTATTATCACTATAGTTTCAACTGTATTTATGTAACTTATATTGTGAGCTATCTTGGGTGTCATACTGGAAGAAAGATGGGGTGTAAATTAGATAAATAAATATTATTCTTCATTATTTTATTTGTAACTGTGCATTCTAGAGGGATATTACATAGGACAAGTCAGGCACTCAAAAGAGCTAGAAGAACAAAAGATAAGCAAATGGCAAAGACAAAATGGGCAATTTCTATTACTAAAAAGGCCAGCTTGAAAGTATCACCGTGGTATTCTTCTCATGCCAGTAAAAACACCATTTTCCTTATTGAAAGCTGAAGGATCAGGTTAGTATCATTAACATCTGTGTGAGGGAGAAAGCCTGTGCTAAACTGACTTGCCTGGGACAGAATATGTTTACCTTTGAGTAAACATACATGCAATCACATGTAAAGACCTTTAAAAAGGGTCTGGTCAGACTGCTTTTGTTGTTTCCCTTCAACTTCCCAACTTACAATGACCCTGAGGCGACCCTATCAAAATTTCTTCAGAGATGATTTGCCTCTGCCTTCCTTTGAGGCCGAGAGAGTGTGACTAGCCCAACATCACCTGGTGGGTTTTTGTGGCCAAGCAGGGATTAAGAGTTTCCAGAGTCATAGCCAACACTCAAACCAGAGTCATAACCAACACTCAAACCACTACACAAGGCTGGCGAGGTCACTTTTTAAGGACTTGTTGGCAGCATTTTAAATCTGAGAATTTGAGAATACAGTATCTACAAATTGTCAGTATATGACTGAAAACTAAATACTCTGTTCTAGATTTGTTTCCATTTTAAGCTATGCGCAGATTATATATTGGGACTTAACATTTGGCTTGACATTGGAATAGACATTTCATCTCTGAATAGAATTGGTTTAAACACATGATTTTGTGTTTTAAATGTGAATCCTGTTGGTAGTCTTGACTATAATAAATCCGTTGATTCAATAGGATTTATTTGTTGATTCACCATTCAGTTATTGATTAAATGAGTTTACTTTAGCTGGGATTACTAGTGGAATTCAGGTCACAATATTCACTACAATCACCTTTATTTAGTATTCTAACATCCAGTCAATATGAAGAATGGATTGTTTTTGTTTAATTTTAAAAGACAGTGTTAATTGAGCATCATATAGTAACTCCACACTTAACAGCTTTATTAAAATAAGCAAAATCACTCCACCCAAGTGGCCATTTATTGTAATTCTTTATGAATTTTAAACTGGTTTGTATTTCTGCGTCAGTTACACAGAGGACAATAATCAAACAAGTCAGTCCACATAATGCTACAAAAATTACCAGAGTTTAATATGTACAAATTATATTGTGAAATATGATGCAATGCTCGGAGCTGTACTCCCAGTTCTGTTGAAATTAATTGTAAATGAGACATTAGTTGTATGTACTGTTATGATACTTAATCTTTTCAAGATTTCTCCATTACAGACGTAGGAGAGGCTGGAGAATGAGCATGTTCTATGTGTACTAAATTTCAGCTGCCCTTTTAGGGGAGCTGAGATGCAGGCAACTGCCAAACAAATTGAAGAATATGATTTCAGATTGAGGGATGGAGTGAGCATATCAAGCCAGGAATCACAATCCAGAAGCCAGGAAAGAAGAGAAAGCTAGCAGGTCAACCTGTTCAGTGCCTGGCAGCCAAACCCAGAAAACAAGCCAGCGATAGCTATCATATCGGGAGTGCTTTGAGGGTGTTCCTGCATGGCAGGGGGTTGGACTGGATGGCCCCTGTGGTCTCTTCCAATTCTACATTTCTATGATTCTATGATTAGCTAGGCAAATCCCTTTCTAAACAGGTACTTATTCCTGTGAAGAAAGCAAATGCTCAGTCTTGGGGCCAAAGTTACACACATTCCCAGTAACTACATGGATGGGCAACTGCAGCAGGTCCAGAAGTACATTTTGTGCTCCAGATCCTCTGTGTCCATTTCTAGTTTTGAGGTAGTATGGTTGTGTTTTGTTTTTTATGTTGCAGTACAGGAGATCCTTATTTAAAAAGCAAACTTCCAAGAGAGTCCACTTACCTTTTTTCTTTTTGCCAGAAGAGGGCAGTACCGGGAGTTTGGAGAGATTGAAGGCTGCATATTTTGCTCATACCTGCTTTACTGCCTGCATTTATTGACAAGCTTAGACCTGTCTAGAGGAAAGTAATAAGATGATCAAAGGTCTGGAAATCAAGCCTTATGAGGAGTGACTTAGGGAGTGAAGGAGGTATGTTTAACTTGAAGAAGAGACGATTCAGGGCTGATATGAAAACCATCTTTAAATAACTGAAAGGATGTCATACTGAAGATGGAGCAAGCTTGTTTTCTCCTGTTCCAGAGATTAATGTGTGAACCAGTGGATTCAAATTACAAGATAAGAGATTCCACCTAAACATTACAAAGAACTTCTTTACTGCAAGAGCTGTTCAAGATTGGAACAGACTGCCTTAAGAGTGTGGTGGGGTCTTTGTTGGAGGCCTTTAAATAGAGGCTAGATGTTCATCTTTAGGGAGTGCTTTTGTTATACATTCCTGTCCCACTGGGGGTTGGACTAGATGGCACTTCCAGTTACTTCCGACTCATGATTCTATTATTCTGTCACACAAGGCACATGAGTTTCTGGGGTTCCAGGATCTTGCCCCTGCAGTTCCTGATACCCTTCCTAGCAATTATAGATATACTTTAAAACCTCTCTTGGATGGATCTCATTTACTTGGACCTGCAAGAATTTAACTAGCTTGCTTCCAGTCCATAAAGAACTGCATACCTTTTCCTTTTTGAATACCACCAAAATTTTGGTTAGGACATAGTAAGAAAGGGAAGGAAGGAAATTTTCCGAGCTTGAAATTCATCTTCTGTAACATATGTCAGGGATTCATTGATGAAAAACCACTATTGAAATCTTGAGGTCTCCCTATGCTGTGCACATAGAAAAATTGCCTCCTACAAGCCATGAATCAGATTTTGATATTCTAGATAAGCATGTTCAGTAGTGCTACTGACATCAAGCTAAATCTAGTTGTTAGTTCTAGTAAGATAGACTTAGTGCTTCAACAGAGCTTACATGTATGCTGACCCAACAAGTCTCCTTCATTCAACTGATTTTCTCAAGTTGGGACTAATAGTTGAATTTAGTCTATTATGTGGACTAGACCAGGGGTGAGCAGAAGGTAGATCTGGAAGATCTCTTGGTGATTCTCAGTACATCAGGAAGAGTTCCTGATTTCCAGTTGTTTAACAGTGACAATAAAATGTTTTTCTTCATCTAGATTAGGCTACTAAATAAAAAGATCTTGAGGTAACCAGGAATAGACTGTTGTGTGAAAGGGCTGTATACTCAGTTCAGTTCTTATGCTGAAAACAAATTCCTGAGAATGTGCCCAGAGGCATCCTCTGCTTAATTCTACATGTATGTACTTTTTTACATGGCTCTGATTGATGTATCTTCTTGTATTTCTGGTGAAAAAATAAATTAGACCTAGCAAACTCTGAAGTCTTGCCACCCCTAAGTAAGTGTGCTTCCAGAAAGTTCTTATTGCTCACAGTGAAAAAAGCACTAAGTAGTTATTTCATCTTTTTCCCATAGCAGAAAAAAGACGGGAGATACAGTGTGAGAACAAAGGAGAGTACAAACTGAAAACGATGATGCTTGAAATCCCTGTAAAGCTCCATAAGAAAAGCATTATGATTTATGTAGTGTAAAGCTCATCTGGAAGCACCCTTAGACTATGAACATCTACTCAAGAATTTTTGTGATCTACAAGATCATTATTGGGCTATGCTATGGAATGAAATTTTCTAGTGGTGTTGGTATTCCCAACACAGTTGTTTAAAACAAAGCTATATACAGTGGACTTTGTGTATAAAAAACCTCTGTATCTGCAACTTCCAGGTAAGCAGAGTGTCCCATCTTATATCTAAAATGGTGATGATTTGAACACAGACATGCTGAAATGTCCATGTGCATGTCACCACCATTTAATAACATAGGACGTGAGCATGAATGTTGTTTTTTTCCCTAGTTGAATGGAACCCTCACAGACATGGAGGATCCAATGTATTAGAAACCAAAAATAATGCATTGAATCAAATAGATGAAGAGATTATGAAAAAAGTACGCTGTTTAAAAACCCCTAAAACTAACATTATAGTAAATGCTGATCATGTACAGTGTGATATGCTTATCCTCCAAGATGCTGAGCTCTTTTCTGTTCCCTGAAGAGGTGGGCTTAATTCTTTTTGCATATTAGATAATGACAGAAAATGAGCAATTGAAAATCAAGCAGTTAGTATAGGATGTATGAAGAGGTAACGGCTAGACATAAAACAGCGGAAGTGCAAACCTAAATTATTTATATTTAATATGGGGAAGAAATTACACAATTAAATACTAATACATGAAGGGAAAAGGGGGGTGGAATCTAGCAGCATCTTTAAGACTGAGTGATCTATTTTTTGTATGAGCTTTCATAGATATCAATGCACTCAGATAATCTGACAGAGACATCTTTGGGATATCTGAAGTGGATTGATATCCACAAAAAAACATGCTAAAATGTATGTTAGTCTAAAAGGTGCTGCTAATTCAAACACAGCCATTTCTTTGAGAAATAGTGCTATGTGGTTTCTGAAAACATACAGTTCACTCTTACCAAAATGTTATTTTGGTTTCATTAACACTTTTCTCGATTTCTTAGCTCCACAATCCAAAAATTACTCATTCCTTTGAAACTGTGTTACTGTTTTTGGGATCAGTCTTATCACAACTGAAGAAATACCCTATAATGCAATTAGATATTTTTAGGGGGCACTTATAGGTCCTTTTCCCAAAAAGGTACCTACATTGACAAACTCTTTATGTAGCTATGTACATGCATACATTTGTGCATCTAGCAACTCACTCCGTGATTAACATTACAAGTTTGGGCATCAAGATGTTTGTATCCTTGGGGAGAAATGGATGCAGGACTCTCACTTCACCTATATTCCAACCTAGAAGCCCAGTTCCAAATAAATAATCCTCATACTGACACTATCAGTATTTGCCAGAAATTAAAATGCAGTGCTGAAAACAACATGTATAGATCAAGATTGGCAAAGATGACTGGCACCATTTATCATTTCCAGTTTCACCTTCATCATACAATGAACATAGAATGAACATGGATATGTACTAATCATTTTTATTGGCTGTTGCATAAGAAGCAGAAACAGTGCAAAAGGTATTTATAGCAGTAATGAAATTTGTTTCCAGAACAAGTTTATCAGTTTGCATAAATTAGTTACCTGCTTATGAAGATGGACTGGATTCAGACATAGTCACGCTTAGAGCAGATGCATTCAAATCAATGAAATTTAAAATAATCATGACTAGCTTGTTCCATAGGTCTGAAATCTAAGCATAAATAAGTTGGATTCAACTTGCTGGATTGGATTCAAAGTACCACTTAGCAAAATTCCGTTTGCATTAGATGAAGGAGGTAGAGAAGCAATGCTTTTCAGTGCAGAGTTGGGTGAATATTTACTTCATTTTGATTTGATGCACTTTCCATTGTGTTTCAAAGCAGCATTACATATTACAATGTTATCTATGCCTGTATGCCTCACAGCATGTTTAATTTTAAAGGTATAAATATGGATATTTGCAAAGTGTGATGCAATTTCTGATTGCAATTAACATGATTACAGCTGTGTATTTGACTAGCATAGTTTCAGATCATTTAGAGCACTGTCTTCTTTTTTTTCTTTTTCTTTTTTTAGGAAAAAATATTAAAATGGACAGTGATGATTTCCCCTTACCTAATATATAACTGGATGTATGGAGGGCAGAATGTATCTTCAGTTAATATATATTCTGAAGCATAGGTTTCTATAGTTCGTTACGCTTTTAATAAACAAGAAGGCTTATTGAATATATGTTGATTTATATTTTAACACACATGTGTAAATCACAATATTTTTCAGGCATGTACATTAGAATGTGAAGGAAAGCTGCCTTCTGCCAAAGCTTGGGAAACCTGCAAAGAGCTCCTTCAACTGACTAAATTGGATCTTTCCCAGGAAGGCAATGGTGCCATAGGGGACAACACAAAACAGGATGAGAGTCATTTGCTAGCCAAAAAATATGGTGGGTTCATGAAACGGTATGGGGGGTTCATGAAGAAAATGGATGAGCTCTATCATATAGAACCAGAGGAGGAGCCTAATGGAGGAGAAATCCTTCCTAAAAGATATGGAGGGTTTATGAAGAAGGACTCAGACGATGATGCCTTGGCTAATTCCTCTGACCTGCTGAAGGAGCTTCTTGGAACGGGGGAAAATGCTGAAACTGGACATTATCGAGACCTGAATGATAATGATGGGGAGATCATCAAAAGATACGGGGGCTTTATGAGAAGCATAAAGCGTAGTCCAGAGTCAGAAGATGATGCCAAAGAGTTGCAAAAGAGATATGGTGGCTTCATGAGAAGAGTGGGAAGGCCAGAGTGGTGGCTGGACTATCAGAAAAGATACGGTGGATTTTTTAAGCGCTTTGCTGATTCATTTCTTCCTTCAGATGAAGATGGAGAAAGTTACTCCAAAGAGGTTCCAGAAATGGAGAAGAGATATGGCGGATTTATGAGATTTTAATACCCTCCTTTTTGTCCCAAATCAAAGACTGCCTCATTCATCATAATTTATTGTAATGTGTTGCTTGTACTGTACAGTTTTTTACTGTCCTAGGTGATAATGCAACCTGGTGTCTGTTATTTCAAGTTCTGTGCTCTTTTAAGTCAACAATTAGTCTAATTCGTATATGTCGTACTATTCATGCTAAATCTGTTTTAGTTACCATACTCATTTCTTTAAAACAGTGCAATTGCTTAATTGTATATACAATAAATTGTTCATCTGAACTGCATAATATATCCTGAAGTACTTTTTCCCCCCTCAGCGATCACTGCATTTGTAAAAAGAAGACTTCTTAAATGGAATATTTCTTCAAATGTGAAATATGTGCAATTTATTTATTGAATTTATATCCTGCCTTTCTCCCAGGATGGGATTCAGTCTACAAATAACAGAAGCTGACATTCAGTCCTCCTTTTTCCCCTCCTTTTTCAATCACAAATATATCAGTAATATTTATATTTTTTTCAAATTCAGTGAGACTTTTTAAGTCAAAATAACTACTTACTGTAAGCAAGTAGTTTACAGGGCTACAGAGCATACAACCACCAACACACTAACAGTCAACCTTAGTTTAATGCATATTGATGAATAGATTATTTTTATTACCATTTGTACAACGTACTTTTGAACTGACCAAGCAATATATTTTCCAAGACCATATGGATTCCATTTTTAAAATACATTAAAAACTCAATTTGTGAACATGCTAATAGGCATTTCTTAAATTCAGTGGAACTACTGGCTTTTAATAAATTACCAGCCTGCGCAAATCAATTCTGTTGCAATATTTAAAAAACATACTGTTTTACATTCTTCCAGAATCTTGACATCCTATGCTCAGATAGCAATAGCTCTATTGCAATAATGTCCTGGGATCCTGAGCCCCACATGCAGTTATTAGTCCCTTTGCCAGAATTAGAAGTACCTCAACATATCAGAACAATTCAAACATTCATCTTCTTACTTTGTAATGAGTGACAACATTAATCTTCTAAACTTGCATAAGCTTTTCAAGATGTGTTGTTGTTGTTTTTTTGGTCTATATTTCTTGGCATCCATATCCTCTTACTACTTTTCTCAGTTATGTACCTCTATGAGTTAGGCTCACAGATTCAGTGTGTTTACACATAAGGGATATATCCTTAGGTGCGGATGTAAATTACATCTAGTAATTCACTGCATTGGCTGTCACTGCTGCAATTAATTACTTTATAGAAAAGATGAAGCAGTCAGAAAACAGCAAAACATAGTTCTGGCTACTTAATACTGCATAGATATAGTAATTCTTCAGTATTGTTCACAGAAAATTGTCCCCTCAACTATATGTCTATGTGAGAGCTGAACCCCCAAATAAGATGTTACATCATTTAAAATATGTATGACTCAACAATGCATAGTTTATTTATTTTATTGCATTCTTAAGCAGGGTCAGCCAAAGATATTTTGCTGCCTAAGGCAAAGGGCGGAATGGCACCAGCCTCCATTCCACATACAGAAGCCAGATATTATTTCAGCAATCACAGCACATGGGGTGGGAGAACATACTGAAAAATTTAAAAAGTACTTCCTACTGTTTCCTCTGTGGGTAAAAATATAACAAGAATCTGAATCAAACTAGATGTTAAAGGAAATTCATATTTCCTCCCATTAACATATTTTCCTTCCTACAAAAGGATTTCTCAAACATGTATCCCTCAGCAATTGGACTTGCAAATTAAGCCCATGTTTATTTCAAATGACCAATCCCATGTTAAATGCAAGATACACAGAGAAGGAAAATCACATGCTTTGAAACAGACAACTTTCACAACTTGAGGGAAAACTCTAAAAATGGACTATGCATGTTGTCTTGTTTGGATCTCACAGTCATATCTTCTACAAGCAATCTGACTTCATTTTTCCAAGTATCAACCTTTCTGTTTCCCAAAATGGCACTATCCACATAGTGGCAGGTATCACCAGGCTAGAAGAAATCCCAAGCCTTCTAGAAGTACACATTTAAAACACACACACACACACACACGAAAACAGCGAATGGAGATGGAGTATACTCAGTGCACCAAAATACTGCCATCATTTGAGGAGAAAAAAGAAAACCAGACGTAAAAAATTGAGTCTCTTGAATCCTGGATAAGAGCACCCAAATAGCAATAGGTTACACTTATTATACTGTATATCCATTACCAAAAATACTCAATTCAACATGTTTTATGAAGGGGTTTCATGTTCCTTCAAGGTTCAAAATGCCAGGAAACTGCTGCTTTTAAAAACCTTAACAGACATTTTGTTTGGGTGATATATATTTGCTAAAGTATTGTGGTTACTTCCACAATGAGTTTATTTCACTGATTTTATCATGCAACTGAAACTAAGTTACCCAACTGTCAACCAATACCATCCAGGGAGAATGAGGAGGTTAACTGTATCACAGTGGTTTTTCTGAATGCATCCTTTTGCCTCAATATGTACAATTGAATCGTTACCATTCACTTCTATGGGGAAAAATATTGCACTAAGGGACATTGACAGTGACTGTAAAATCCACCATACACCTCTGACACTTGATAGCCTTGCTTTACTATTGGTGGCCTTGCCTACTCTAGCAATATATACCTATGATCACAGTATACCATGGACCCTTGTTACGCTATATGTTGGGGGTCCCGGGAGGGGCGCCCAAATAACCAAATAAAAACACAAGTTGGGGGAATTTAGCTTGAACACTCTCTTGGCTAGACGAGAGGCAGGGTAACTGCAGCTAGGATCTTTAACCCTATGTCTACGGCTTCAGGTCAGAGAGCAAGCAGGCAAGTTTAAAAGTAACAAAAATGACAGTTTTATTGGAAGATAAACAGCAAATAAAACAACACACACACTAGCTAACTTGGAAGCAGAATTGGAGAGCTTAGGGATAGGCAATACGACACCTGGTCTCGTAGTCTGGAGAGAGAGATGAGGTTCGGGGGAAAAGCACAGCGTGGCTGGCTGAGGGGAGCTCCTTAGACAAGCCAGCAGCAAGGCTAGATGGAAGTCCAGGGTGATCCAAGGATGTCCCAAAAGTGGAGACCTTTTATAGGGTGGATTTTACCTACAGGCTATGTTATGCTCGGTGAGAACAAAGGAAATTTGGAGTTGGACAAAGGAGTTGGAAAAGGTCAGATTTTGCATGATGGGTTTAGCTCTTAAGACAATAGCGTGGCCAGTTCGTTAATAGCCTGACATAAAGAAATGGCTTGGCTCTTGGCTGTGTGGCTTTGCGTGTGCACGCCGAGCAGAGCCGGTTTGCAGGGAGGTTTTTCCCTAAAGCAACGGAGAGGCTTAAATTGCCTGCCTGAATGGGGTTTTGGAATGTACAACCATTAACGGCTGCGCCCCAGACGTGCTTGTCCGGAGGACCTCTGCAAACACTTGGAGTAGGGTGGAAGAGAAAGGCCAAGCAAAGGCCAAATTATTTGATATCAAAAGGATATCTAGTGCTCTCACCAGACATATCATAACTGTGATAACACCCTGACATGTGGATGAGGGAGCTTGACTCCCCCCAGCCCAAGATTAGGTTGGGGGAGATGACCCCCCACCAAAATACTCTGGAAAAATTGGATCACCACAACTCCCATGCAGTTAAACCTCCAAAGAAATGATTGCTCAGAAGTGTACAAAATGATCAAGCAACAAGAAATATTAAGACAGCTGTTATCACTGAACCTTCCAAAGAATAAAGACTACCTGCAATCTACCATGTGCATACTTACTTGCTACACTGAACACAGAGTGGGCACTTCAAAGTGCACATTGAATATAAAGAATCTTCATATTCAATTATTATTTCTTTATTAAATAGATGGGGGGAAATAATTTGCTCTGTCCCCTGCAAATACTTGCAAGTAGGCAAAATTAATAACTCACCTACCAACACTGAAAACTCTCTTCCTCTTAAAAACAGTTCCACAGTCCTTGAAGCACACAGAAATTCAGAATACCACTCATCTATTTTCATATACTACATCTGCCACTATTTTCCTGATGCATTAATTAAACAGACTGAGTTTACAGAAATAGCAGAGGTCTTCCTATCATACAACAACCAAACATATGGCGTGAGTGAGTAGTGTTTTGACCATGGCTTTTTAATCACTTATGCAAATGAAGCCCTACCACTTTGGAGCTGACATTTGGATTAACTCATCTAAACTGGAATTCAGGAGCCATAGGAATGTAGCACTACTCTTTGCTTTCCGTCTTGACTTCTCCCACAATGGAAGACAGATGAAGAAGAAGGCTGGGGTGTTTTTCCAAATTGCTTCAGGATTTGTTTGTTTTTATCTTGCTTCTAGATTCCTAAACACTAATTAGTGGGATACGCTTAGGGTGTTTCTGCACTATGCTGTTATAGTGCAATTATTCCACTTTCAACATCCTGTGGAATTCTGGGGTTTGTAGTTTATTGAGGCCAACAAGCTCTCTGAGAATTTTAAATGCCCCCCCTAGACTGCAAACCTCAGGATTCCATAGGATGTTGAAAGTGGAATAATAGCACTATAACAGTATAGGGCAGAAAGGCCCTGAGTTACTCTACTTACTGGACTGAAATATGCTATTGCGTCTATTGACAAAATGACATGACACATACAAATATTTAGAAGCATTTGACCAACACATATTTAATGGGCACGCCTAGTATTTAAGCAGAAATCCTTTAACAGAGATAAAGTAGGCAAGATGGATAGGGAGTAGTCCAAAAGATAATTGTATTCTTCAGAGGTTTCCATGGATAGGCCTCTTTTAACCACCCACCCACTATCTTCAGGGCAAATCTCAACGCTAAGGTAGTATCAACAAATTAATGGCTTCATCATTAAATGTAGGTTTATCCACAGTCATCAATATTATAATTAACTCTATCATGAAGGATAAGAAGATATTTAACCACCACCAAAACAATTCATATATACTCATACTCAAAGAGTTTCAAGAAGATTTACTGCACATTTTGTTAATAAAATAGACTAATAGAGTTCCACTTCATTAGGATAAACATCTTTCTTTGTGCCACAGATTAGTATCTTTTTGTTTCATTGATCTTCTTGCTACTGATTACTTGTAACATGTCAGAGCAGACATCCAGCTGAGTCTGCTTTTTCCTGTACTAATTGGCTAACATATTTTAATAACTCATCATAATCTGAATTACATGTCAGTCATAATGTTACTGTGAAGGATGGTATTGTTTGCTTACTCACACTGCTATGGAAAATAAAATGACATTTCTAGGGTTCTTAATGCCGGCCAGCATTTTAGAATTTATAATTCATAATTGTAAATTTCAGGCAGGGATTCCACTGCAGCCAGTGGCTTCCATGTCAGTGGAGAAGTGAATCCAGTGTGGGTTTTAGTCTGAACTTTAAAGGAGATATCCGAGATGCTGGACTCTTCTAAAGTTCAGCCTAAGCCCAAGATCAGATTCACCATCTCAGTGACCTCAGCCACCAGCTCCCACACCGAGATGCCTGAATATCTCCACTTTATTTTAATCAAGAAACAATATTTCACAGGAATGCATAATCCCTGTGAGCAATCAGCATGTTATAGCAAATGCTGTGACACTGATGACTGAAATAGTGTATCATAATAAGAATTATTTCTGGCACATAAAATCAGAGCAGAAGAAGTAGAAAAAGAAGAAAAGTTTTGTTAAGCTTTCTTTCTCTCTCATAGTTTTTCACGAAAAGTAGAATCAAGGCAGCTTACAGGCTGAAATAAGTACAATATAGTTAAAATATACAAAAGGTTAATCTTAAAATATTATTAAACTATTGGAAACATTAACAATCATTCAACACATAGGATTAAAAATAATAAAATGTTTTAAAACGGGACAGTTAAAAAACGTTACAGCATCTTATTAAGAGTCATATCCTTATAAGCACTCAGATCTCATAATCTGTTGAAATAAAAATGGTCTTGTCTTCCTGACAGAAAGACAGCAAGGAGGGGGCCAGTTTAGCCTTCCTATATTATAAAGGGTATTCCAGAGCCAGTAATGGTGTACTTATTTGTACGAATTCAGGTGTGGGAGAGGGAAGGCCCTGTCAGTCCTCTCATTATAGCAACTTATCACTACATTTAAGGAAAACAAAACTGCAGTTGTATAGTGTCTCAGTTGTGCCTTCCTTCTTGTAATGCATCATTTCTACACAATTATCCCACTGCAGAAGTGCATCAATCCACTTGTGAGCCCAGGATGGTTCATGAAATCAAATACTTAGATCAAAATGCCCTGGCATCTGGTACCCTAAGCATGAGATGCATTCTGTTAAGTAGTGAAAGAGAGAGAAAAGAAAGAAAGAAAGAAAGAAAGAAAGAAAGAAAGAAAGAAAGAAAGAAAGAAAGAAAGAAAGACAGGAAGGAAGGAAGGAAGGAAGGAAGGAAGGAAGGAAGGAAGGAAGGAAGGAAGGAAGGAAGGAAGGAAGGAAGGGGAAGGGGAAGGGGAAGGGGAAGGGAAGGAGGGAGGGAGGGAGGGAGGGAGGGAAAGAAAGGAAGGAAGGAAGGAAGGAAGGAAGGAAGGAAGGAAGGAAGGAAGGAAGGAAGAAAGAAAGAACAAGAAAGGAAGGAAGGAAGAAGGAAGGAAAAGTGACATGTAGCACTACAAGCCATTGTTGACTAACCAGAGATGAGGAATGTGTAGCCCTCCACATACTCAGCAGTCTCCATGATCTCATATTACTAAAGCTGGTTAAGGCTGATAGGAGATGCACTCCAACAACAACTAAAGGGTCATATATTCCCCTTCAACCAGTCTAAAACATAGATTAATGCTGCAAAGGAAAGACTATAGTTCTTCACCCATTCTTCATGTAACTTTCTCAAGTGACACTGGGTTGTATAGCTGGGTGAAATAGTAAACTGTTGCTTATCAGTAACACAGGAGGGATGCTAAAACACCTGATGTTATTTGAAATATGTCAAATTGGTTACTTTCTGTGAGGAATTTCTTTGTGATTGCAAACACGCTTGTTCTAGCTTTCAACATCTTTCAAGCCCATGTCAGTATACATGTTGTCCATTATCTGAAGTGAAGTGCATTTCTGAGGCTTTGTATTCATAATTACCAGGTTTTACTGGCATATCAGAATAGCTTGCTGCTTTAAAAAAAAAAAATCTTGCGGTCCCACATTGTTTCATGATGAGAATGATCCATTTAGGTTGCAATCCATATTTACTTTAGAATAATCCCACATGATCAGCAAATGCTTTAAACAACTGCTTTTATAAAAGGTGAGTGAAGCAATAAATGCATAGTGGTTTATGGAGTAAATAAAGGAAAAATGCAACAGTTCTTATGTATCATCTTACTTACAATCTTATCATCTTTTCCTTCTTCAGTTGCTTAAGTAATGAGAGAATCCCACATGAAATCGAATCATGTGAGAGTACATAGCCTTTAGCATTTCCTTATAAGCGATCCTCAACAGAAAAAGGTAGAAGAAATCTATGATGAGAAGCAAAAAATGAAGCTAATCCTTTTATAAACCAGGTTTGCCTCATTTTGAAAAATGCTTTTTCACAAAGATATAAGGATGAGAAGTTTGCTTAATATGCAACTGGACACATTGACAGACAATTAAGCATTTATATGTATACTAGGTAATGCACACCATGTAAACAACGTTCATGTTTTTGCTGGCCATCCAGAACTAATCAATTTAAAACACCTCTGCAGTTATGAAGCAAATTAGACATGCTATAATCATTTCATTTTGAAAAGGTACAAATTGAGCTTTCAATTGAAAGTATTATTATACATCTCTCTTCTGGGCTAAACAATGCTGAAAGCAGCCTTGTACTAACATTGGTTTTGTTTCTGTTGTGCTTAGATATCAGTTTCTTTCATAACTAATTTTTTTTTCAGTTCTGCTTGTGCTTGGAAGAAGGTGGGAACAGAAGAAGGTGTGCTTGGAAGAAGGGGGAACAGAAAAGCCAAGGCTACAGCTGGCATGGCCAGCTGTTGGGTTATGGGGTACTCCTCAGATCCTTCTGAACCTGCAGGTGAAACACTGCCAACCACCACCAAAATTTGATAGCAATGGCAGCACCAGCAGTCTATGGCACAGGAGGTTTTTAGAGTGCCAACTTGCAACATATGCAGGACATATGTTGCTTTCCAAATGGGAAGATGATTGGAATTTCTCATTTTATTTTAGTGGCAGCCTCCTCAGCAACTGCCGGGTTGTGGCAACTTCAAAAACAGCAGGGAGGAGGCAGCATTCAGCCTATCACCCAAGTGGACTGAAAGTATGAAGATCCAGCCAAACATTTCTGCCATGGGTGGCTAAATTTTATCAGTACTTAATGTAAAGCACTGTACTGAACCAGTACTGAAACTCAGACCTGTGCCAGAGTCAAACCATAATTATGAGATAAGCTGACCTATAATCAGTTTGTCATCTTGTTTCCAGGTTTGTTTCTACCATCTTCTTAATTGTGGGAGCATGGCCTCCATTCTATTTCAAATTCCACAGAAATCACATCATCATCTATGAAATTGAGGAAAGGAGACAGCTTCTTGTAGTCAGAAGAAAAGAGGCAGTGCCTTGGTACAACTTTTTAAAACATAATATACTCCCCAAAAAGTGAGTAGAGATAGCACTTAATGAAATCAAGAATAAAGTCAGCAGTAAAGAGTTAAAAATACTACATCATACAAAACCAAAGTAAAACCAACATCAGCTTAGCACCTCTCAGCCCATACAAAGAGATGCCAAGCACAGAAGATGCTTTCTAAAATACAAGGCTAGGTCTTTACTTGGCTCTGTGAAGGCCATAATGTGGGCAGAAGTGGCCAAGGTCTGGGCTGTGGGCTGTGTGTAGCCTTCCGGGCTCCAATTTGTGTCTCTTGAAGCCCCCCCCCAAGCCCTTAGACTGTCCCAGAAGTGATATTTCTGCCCCAAAACAGAACCAAAATACAGCAAAACAGCTTCCAAGTACAGTGGTTCCCGAACTTTACAGTTCTGGCGGAAGACAGAGTTCTGTATGCTAAACAATTTGTTCAATACCTCCTAAATATTGTTGCAGGAAGGGCAATATAATGGTTTGGCTTCTGTCAACAACATTGCAAATGTCTATTAAGAGACACTTTTAAATCACAATAATATGCTTTCAAAATACACTGTATTTCAAAATTTTAGTAGCCTTTATATCTTCTTTGGTATCTCCCACAAACATCTCCTTTTCTGAAATATAAAATGGCACCTCTTCACCTTGATCGTGAGTATGCAACCGTCAAAGGGTCTTACAAAGGAATTTCAGGAAATCTTAAACATATAGCCAAATTCACTATACATAACATTAAATCTTTGTAATACTATTCCAGAGTTTCTACTGGGCAAAATAACTTGTGTTTAAATCTCAAGAAAATGATTGTGGCAATTGCTTTTCCTCATCTTGCCACCATTCCTTAATTTCTGAATGTCTTTCAGCAGCTTTTCATGCTTGGCTCATACGGGAGGTGGTACGATATCTGTTATGATCACCTGACAGGGGACTTACCTGTCCTCAGTGGCCCTAGAAACAGCTTGCTCCAGGTTTCACTAAGCCAATGGAGTAGGCGTGGGAGAATGGGACAGAGAAACTTACAGCAGCCATTTTTACTTGCTTTGTTGGGAAAAAAAAACATGAAAAAGACCTACATCATTGTAACGCAGAGACACCCTTGTGTGATGTGACTAGCATCCACAAAGTATGTTCTTTTTCTGTATTTTTCTCTACACTCTGCGTATATTCTGTTGTATATTACAACACTTTAGGACAGGAGTAAGCAAAGTATAGCTCCCAGGGGTAATTTTTTAAAAAAAAATACCTTCAAATGCCCTTTGGGGAAATGGGGAGCATTTTTTCCATGTTTGTGCTTCAACAGGGCCTAAGTGAATATATATATATATATATATATATATATATATATATATATCAGGAAGTAAAGAAGAAATTACTTTCAATCATTTCCTGTTGTTAAAAAGGACCTCTTCTGGCCTAGAATGACATAGGAGAACCTAAAAATGTGACAGAAATACCACTCATACTAGAGGTTGTATGAGATATTTGGGGATAAAAAAGATTTTTTGCAAGAAGTGCTATGGGGGTGGCTTCTGGTACTAATACAGGCCCAGCCTTCCACAGTTGACTGCTCCTGCTTTAGAACTTGGAGACGATGATGGCTCAGCTTTGACTCACAGGCCCTTTTCGCATGGCATTTGCCATGCAAAAGGGCCTCCGGAGCATCACGCGATTGCGAGGAGCATTTCAGAAAACATCCTCGCAATTGCGTGATGCTGCCGAGGCCGGCAGGCACCAATCGTGCACTATTTCATTTTCAGCTTGTAGCACATTGCTCCAGGGCCCCACACGAACTTACTTTGCGTGCGGAGCTCCAGAGCTGTGGCCTTTGTGCTTCCTCCCCCAGTGCAGCCTGGGAAAATACCCAGCTGTGCTGTGGAGGGAAGAAGCAGAGCCCTCTGGCAGCTCCTGCAGAGCCGAAGCAGCGGGGATGCGAGAACCTCCAAGAGGCTGCTCGCATGATCCCCGCGCCCCGGCACCGGACAAAGGTAAGGTGCGGAAAGGACCATAGGCTCAAACAGTTGGAATGTATCCCAAGTACCATGTAGTCCAATGTCTTGCCAGTGAAGGAATTCTTGAAAGGTGGTCATTCAACTCCACTTAAAATTCTCCAAGGAAGGAGAGCCCACTACTTTCTGAAGGAGTCATCTGAGTGTCAGTGCTGTGCTTGATACAGGCAGAAGAAGATTGCATTGTACATTAAGATTTTATGCCTCAGCACTTAGGCCCTTTCTGCAGGATGGTGGCTTCCCAGCATGGGGACACAAGAGGAGCGGGACCGCAACGATGCTTCCACATGACGTCATCGCAGTCCCACCCTTCTCACATTGCCAGCCAGTGTGATCATGAGGTATATCATTGAAAGAGGAACTCTGTCACTGACCCCTGATTGCGTGAGCCTTCTGTCCAAACCAGCCATGCAGAAAGGCTGGAAGCATGATCACACATTTCCTTCCCCACTGCAGAATGGGAAGAAGGCCGACAGCAGTGCAGAAGGAAGGAGCATGCCCCTCACACTCCCTTCTGCAGGCAGCTGGTTGGGTGTGGAAAGGAGTGGTGGGAACATGCTCTGATCCTAGCTTGTTGTTGGGATTGCAACAAGATAACAAGAGAAAGTGTCATCCTTTGGAAAGGGCCTTATTTTCTCTAAAATTGAAAATTCCATTTAGATTATGGTAATCAAAGTAACAGCACGATCCATCAACACAAAAGCAGTTTTCAGCTTGGACATATTCTAGTGTGCCAAATAGCATTAGACCATTAATTTTTGAGATGTCCAAGAATCTTCCTTTTTTTTACTTGAATTACCTGTCTTCAGGGAAAGAACATGTACAGTTGGACTGGAACTGGAAACTTTTTATCACTGTAATGTTCTTCTGATAGAAATGTTATTTCAGACTGAGAAGCATTATGATTCAGTGTACAACACTTCAATAAAAAAAAAATCTTCCACCTGTTCAAATTGCTTTCTCTTATAAAATGTTAGATAATTTCAGATCTCATTTACGCAGCCTATTTCATAAGAAAAGCTATCCCAATGGCAGTAGTGACTATTACTTACTAACAGTGACACAGATAGAACTAGTTCATTGCATGTGATATGTTCAGAAGTTGAAGCAAAGCCTACAAAGGTAAGAGTTAGCATCAGTAGCTAATTGTGCATCAATGTGGAAAGGATTGACAAATGGTAGACTTAATGTCATTCTTCACTTCAGCTTTCAAGTCAAAGACATTCCAAAAAGTTGCTCTTAGACATTGTCAGATTTTGCTTGACCTGCCTTCATATGGTACAGTGAATGATCTGTCTTCTGTGTTAAGGAATTATTCCAGAGTGAGGTCTTAAATATTCCCTTTTTAAGGAAAGGTTTCTTCTGATGTTATTCAAATACAAGCTCATTGTTTAGCATGGAAATTTTATTTATTTATAACATTTCTTCTTTTAGTGCGCCTTTGAGTAGTTTGCAACTTACAGCAACCCTAAGGCAAAACTGTCACGAGGTTTTCTCAGGCTGAGAATGTATGATTTGCCCAAGATCAGCCAGTGGGTTTCCATGGCTAAGTGGGAAATCAAACCCTGGTCTACAGGGTCATAGTCCAATGCTCAAACCACTGTACCATGCTGGTTCTTTTATAGTATTTCTACCTCACTCTGTCTCAAAAGATCTCAGAGTACTATTCAGGTAAAATCAATATTTACTGGTATTTACAATTTAAAATGGGAAAAACAATTTAAATAGACTAAAACACATTAGCAAGTTAAAATGAATTTAAAAGATTAAAACAGTTTTAAAACTCTGCTTATACCATTTTAAGTAAATCAAAAGCTTTAAAAAATGGCCATGTTTTTCCTTGGTGCATAAATAAAACCAGCATTGGTGGCAATCAAGACTCCAAGAAGAACATTCCACAACTGGGGTGCCACACTTGAGAAGACCTTCTCCCATGTCCTTACACAGTGTATTTGCTGCACTGGTGGGATACAGAGAGGGCCCCCAGTAGACCTCAGTCCTCAGCAGGCACATGTAGGTAGAGGTACCGTGTCAGATATCAAGGCCCCAAGCCATTCAGGCCCTCAGTCTGAAATATGCTCACCACTCTTGGTGCAGAATGTATTATGTATGCCTATTGCAAATTTGTGGAAAGAGTAGAGGTCCCAGATAGCTCTTATGCACAAATGGCTGATTTTCTAGAAGAAAGGAATGGGATTCCTGCTACACAAAACATTTCTGAGATGCAAACCTCAGTCTCGGTCTCTCCTGTCAACACTTCATTGCCAGACAGTCTCTCTCAATTTGTTAGCAGGGCACCCAAAGTCACATCCAAGGTCAGAAAACAAAGAGTTGTCTTTGTATGCAAGAACTGTGTAACCTCTCCTATAGGTGGGTAGGATATTCTGAACTGCAGAGGAAAGATCTGACTCAGCATCAAATGCCCTACTTTTGACTGACACTAAAAGGGAAGTCCTCCTTAAAGACTAACAAGTTTTGCCAAGGTAATCATTTTAAATTAGTCCTGGTCCACGCCTTTATTTTAATTTTGTTGTATACAAGCAAGACTAATCATAAGTTCAGGAACAGGAAGACTAAGTATGATATGTACACTCCCTAATTATGTAGAGTGCTTGACAACATAACCTCATAACAACCACAATGGCAGATGAAGTACAATGAATTTCATTCTGAGGCTAAGAGAGATCTACCTCAATTTTTTTAAAAAAATACTTTAACTATTTTTAATAACACTTTTCTGGAAAATTTGTAGATTGGATTACTTTTAGAAAAATGTGATCTTTTTTTTTTATTAGGAAGATATTGTCAACAGAATCATGTTTGTAAGAACCATCTTGGATACCCTTGAATTTATCATTTTGTTTATCTATTACAGTTTTGAGGCTTTCATTTTGTCATTCTTTCCTGCTCAAAAGGATGTTTCTGGGCAAGTAGTTCTTATTACAGGATCAGCAAATGGAATTGGAAGACAAATTGCATTAAATTTTGCACGCTTTGGCCCAGTTCTCATTCTCTGGGACATTGATGAAGAAAACAACAAAGAAACTGCAGACCTTGTTCTAGCCAATGGAGCTCTAGCTGTTTATACCTACAAGTGTGACTTGCGCAAAAAGGAAGAAATCTATGCAGTGGCAGAACAGGTAAACATATGGATCCTCTTTCTTAATGTTTTGGGGAAATGCTTCATATAATTGTAGTTACTTTAACCAAAAAATATATTTGGCAAATGGATGTGTGAAAATTATCTGATTATCTGTTGCATAGATACACAAAAGTTTAAAGAAAGGCTTAAATAGTTTACCGGTCAGGTAACTTATGCTTGGATTAACCTATTTCAGGCTGGAGTCATATGGTTAGACCTAGAGCTTGAAGATGATTTCATTCATTTCTCATTTTGCTTTGCATATCTCTCAAATCAACGTGGGAGCTGGAACACCCAACATATCATTTTTCAGTATTTGTAGTTTATAAAATGTTGTGATGCAACAATCAAGCCAGAATATGGTTTATAAAAATGCATATGTTAGAGAAAAATGTGCACAAAATATATAGAGTAAAAAAAATACAAAAGTGGTTGTCAAACCACTTGCAACAAATAATCATCTTAAGCAACCTTCAGAAAAATGCATACTGTAGGAAGACAAGCATGCACAAATGCACATAAATATTTGAGCATATTCTGATACAAAATCAAAACAGAACATATTTAAGGGGGAAAATAAAAACAGAATAACTAAAAGCAGTCAGATTTGTTTGCTCCTAGTTGGAAAAAGAGTTGTGTAGGGCAAAACTTCATAATGTGGACTAACAAAATTGCCAACTATTATTTCTCTCCATTGCTCCCCCCTCCATCCCTTCCACATATATTCTGGGGTTTGAGGACTCTGGCATGTATGCATCCTTAAGGATGTGAAGAAGCGCTGCAGGAATGAAAAGCACCAAACCTTCCCCTTTCTTCCAGATGAGATTCTCCATCAGATCACAGTTGCCCACACAAAGGAAGAAAGACCCTTTGGAAGTAATTTCTCATTGGAAGTCATGTATATATGATTTCCACATAACTTGCTAGGGTCTACTGTGACTGGGTCTTGAACCCAAAGGTAGGACTACACATTCGCTCAGCAAACTTGGGCTACCAGACTCAGTATCTGAAGACAAAATGAATCAGAAGGAGGGGAATAATCTTCAAGGAGCAACTGCCGATAGGAAAATATTATTCATGCTTAGTTTGTTTCCCCCTTTACCATCCTAATATTTGAACTCCTATTCATGTAGAGCACAGAAATACAGGAGGCATCTTTATATTCAGTCAGACCTTTGGTGCATCTGTCCCCAAATTATACCTGTCATGTCCAAAGTTTCATCCAGGATTTTGCTTGATCTTCCTGGGGATCTGTGGTTTTTTCTGGGGATTTTCCATCCAAACGGTAACTAGGTTTATCTTGAAAAATCAGATGACACCCACTGGTTCTCCACTTGCTCTCCCATTAGGAGTTCACCCCATTTGTGGGAGAAAGGCAGCATTTAACTCAGTAAGTGAGACAAGGCAAAGCTGTAGTTAGGAGTCCTGTGTTCTTTCATATTTATAAGTCAGTCCAGACATATTGCTGCTTCAGGGTCCATCCAGACATGGGCCCTTTCCGCACATTACCTGCTCGCAGAGGTGAGGGGTGCCGTTCACGCAAGCAGCCTCTTGCGCTAGGAACTTGCATCGCTTCTCCATTCTCCCGCAGCTGGGTTGCCGGTCGCGCAGCCGTCACGCAAACGCCCCGCCCCTTCCTTCCTCAGTGCAGCCTGGGAGCTGTAGACTGCGCTGGGGGAGGAAGCGTGACTGGCCTGGCTCACCTGATGCACCACAGGGCAGGTAAGTGCACGAGGACCCTGGGAGCATAGAGCCAAAAATAAAAAAATCAATTCGTGGCCCACTTTAGGCTCATGAGCGTCGTGTAAATGGGAGTGTGTCGTACGGACCACCGCTCAAGGGGCCCTCTCACAAAAGAAACTGCATGCGAAAAGGGCTATGGTTTTTGTTCTCATTTTTCTGATGTTGTTGTTGTTTCCCACTCTACATGGTGTTTTACCATCCTGATGTATTCCCAGGGAACTCCCAGCAGTTAGGATGACTTTTTTATTCACCTTCTCCAGCTCAGTTTAAATTAAACCAGTATTTTCTGAAATGTGCCTCTCCATGGTAGTGTATTTCTCTTATCCCAGAAGTAGCCAAGATGGCTTCCACTGAGGAACATAGCAATTGTTCCCAAGACAGCAGATCCAGTAGAGACCAAGTGATGGAAAGCAGAATGCTAACAACAAAATAAAATCATCCCAATGCTCAAATAGTGTAATATTGCTAAAGCATTTTGTCTATAACTCCTGAATAATAATTAAAGAGGTCCCAGTGGAAATTAGTGAAAGGCTGTTGCTAAAATGTCTAGATGTGACTTGTGGTCAGTGGGAGAAGGTAATTAAAAAAAAAAAAACCAAGGGAGGAGAGAATGAGGGAAACCTGAAATATCCCAAGAAAGAATTTGGATGCAAAACTACAAATATGCAGGTAAAATCAAAACAAAAAGAACAGAAATGTCTCACTACTTTCAGACAAGCCCTCAGGCAGACCAACAATCTGCTTAGTTTTATTCAGAGCTTGGCAAAATTACTCTTCCACACTCTAACTCGCAGACTCTGCCAGTGAGCATAACCAGCTGCAATGCTAGATGCAGAATTCCGGGGGGCATGTCTTTTCCAAAGTCTGCTTTCAGTGCATGTTCATGCAAAAAGCCTCAGACTGTTCACTGAAACAGTGAAAAACAGGCATGTTGTGATCACAATACCACTGGTCCCACTACCACAATCACAGCAATGGCTAGTATCCACTATGTGTTTGCTCTTGCATACAAACATCTGAACAACCTTCAGTCTTTTTTCAATAAAATAACAATTTTAATAAGAATATTGAACAGAAATGTACTCTTGTCTTACAAGACTAAAAAAATACTTTGCGTGTTTTTATATACCTACACAACAAGGATTCTGTGAAAATACAATCTAAGCTGCATTAATAAATTAGAGTGTTCATTCCACATGATATCTCAAGTTTTTCTTTGCAGGTTAAAAAAGAAGTAGGAATTGTAAATATTCTAATCAACAACGCAGGTATATTGAATGGAAAGGAGTTCATTGATCTTCTTGACTCTGATATGGAAGAAACATTAGAAGTTAACACTAAGGCACATTTTTGGGTAATCATTTTCTTCTATATTGTTTAATTGAATTTTTTTATGATTTAAAACTTGTATGGCTTAGATTTGAAAGATCAAACCACGAGCAGAACTAAATAGTATAAACTGCAACTCTATTAGTACTGTTGGATTAATTAATTTTAAATCTTTTCTTTTTCTTCTACTGGTCACTCCCTTTCTCTTTCCTTCCTTAATACCTCAATGAAAACAGATATAAGCATCCTCAAATGTTTCAAAAGCAATGTGTTCAGAAAGAGCTCTATTTTTCCAAATGTCCTTCATTCTTTTAAATATTCAGAAGGTGAACTGATTTCAGATCTTGAACTAATGCTACTTATTATCATGATTTAACAACTAATATATGTTATGAATATAATCAGCACATGTGCATTCATTATAATGTGATGACCCATCACTTTGCACAGGCAACCAGCAAAATTATATGAAACAGGCCTAGCATTAATGATGGCTTACCCGTATTTGTTACAGACTTGCAAAGCCTTTCTTCCAGACATGATTGCTTGCAACCAGGGACATTTGATTACCATTGCAAGTACAGCAGCACTGTGTGGCTGCAATAAACTCACAGGTCAGTACGCCATGTACATATTTATTATCCATTTATTACTCAAGCATAATCAGAGATAACTGCATCTGAATCCTTACTTTGTAGGTGTCCAATGGCAGCTGAGCCAATGGTAGGCCACCTCAAATAGCTCTAACATCTCAAACCCCTTCCCTGACTAAACATCTTTAAAGTTTTTTGGGATGACCCTGCCCCTGACTTTTTTGTGTGTTGGAACTATAGCTGTAGGATATTTGGATCTTTTGTGTAACTCGACCTTTGCCCTTGGTTTCATGCTTCTCCACCACTTGTTGTAGGGAGATGCCTTTTTACTGTAAGAGCTTATCATGTAAACCAGCAAGTGAATATCTCTGTTGACAGAATGCGGCACTAGAGGAGGATTTATAGTGAGCTAAGGACATTTCTCTTGGGAGAAGAGGCTTATTTACTTTATTTAATCATTCAATTTGCATCTCACCTTTCTCCAGTGTGAGATCCAAGCTGCCTTACAAATGCTAAAACAAAAAAAAGCTAAAAACATAAAATGGCTTTAATTTTTAAAAGTGTAGAATCATCTGAAAACATATCAAGAAAATTAAAAACACAACACATAAACCCCCTAACAATGGTTCCTGTAACTCATTAATCATTAAATGCCTGTTTGAAGACAGGATCTTTGCTTGCCAGTGAAACAAAAGCAGAGAGACAAACAGCCTAGGCTCCCATGGAAGAGATTCTACAGGCTGGGAACAGCCACTGAAAAGGCTGTCTCCTGAGTCCTCACCACATGGGCCTGTGATGGTAGTGAGATTGAAGCTATTTCGGCGCTAGACTGTTATAGCACTATTATTCCACTTTCAACACCCTATGGAATCCTGAGCCCTTTTCGTACCTTACCTGGTGTAGCTGGCGTTGCCTGGGGATTGCGCAAAAAGCCTCTTGCGAGAGGGAAATGCTTCCCCTGCACTTCCCTCCACACCAACTCCATGCTGGATGGAAGGAAGTGCAATAGCTCCACCCCTTCCTTCCGCAGCACAGCCAGGTACTTTCCCAGGCTTGGGGAGGAAGTGTGGCCATTGTGCTTCCTGAGGTTCCACATGCCAGGCAAGTGTGGGAGGGATGGAGGAAGAACGTGCAATCATGCATCATTTTCAGCAAAGATCCGAAAATGATATAATGCATGATTGCCTCGGGATTGCTATGGGAGCGACGCACAATCATGAGAATGCCATGCAGAACCATCCTCGCAATTCCACGTTGCTCCCATGGTCATTTTGCATTCGAAGTCACATGCAAAAAGGGCCCTGGGGTTTGCAGTTTAGGGAGGGGCTGGCCAGCCCCTCCCTAAACTGCAAACCCTAGGATTCCATAGGGTGTTGAATGTGGAATAATAGCACTATAACAGTCTAGTGTGGAAATAGTCTGAGAGAAGACTCTACCCTGAATGTCAGGAATTGAATTCACACACACAGATATAACAGTGCATATACATTATTTATTAGGAGCATGATACATAGTACAGGACTTCAGTGAGTGAACTGGAAGCAATAGAAAAATTCAAAACACTAAAGGCAAAGAGTTTCTCATCCCGCCCACAAAAGACCTTGGAGTTCTGGTTTAGCCTGGCAGCGCTTATCACTGTATTCCTAGCTTTGTTTATCTAACGGTCTCTGGTTCTCATACCTTGTTACAATCAAGCTGCTACTTAACTCCTACTAAATATCCCATAACTAAAATATGGAGGGCTACCCGACATCCTGCCTGTCCCCCCCAAAAAAGAAAATTGAATCAACACATAGCACAGCAGTGATGAAGAGGGAAAAGGGAAAGGCTGTGGGGAGTGGAAAAGAAAGGGGAAGAGGGGAGACAACAGTTAAAATGCAAATACGAAATGCAGTCGTTAAAACATGGAGTGTTGACACGGACGATGTAGGAACAGCTGGTTGAGTAGGTGGGTTAGTCTCCGAAGAAGAATTTAAGGAACTGGTTTCAGTAAGTTGGAATGAAAAACAGCGTGAACAAGTTTGTAAGTGTCAGGCAAAGAAAGTTCAAAGGTGACAGCATTAATGGCATGTTTAATTGGGAAAGAACCAAGGTATTTGAGGAAGAGTTTTTTGGAGGGGGTATTGGAGGAAATGTTCTTGGAGGAGAGGTAGACAAGATCCCCAGGCTGGTACGTAGGATTGGGTTGCTGTTTTCAGTCAGCAAAGCGCTTGTGAGAAGCGTTTGAAGCTTCAAGAGAGGAACATACAGAGTCCCAAGTAGAAAAAATTTTTGTAATCCAAGAGGTGAGTGAGGCAGGTTGTGTTGTAGAGAGGGTGGTGGGGAGCGAAGAAAAGGATTCTGGGGTGATGCTGAGGACACCTTCAAATGGAGTTTTGCCAGTGGAGGAGTGTAGAGCAGAGTTGTAAGCAAATTTGGCAAAAGGGAGGAGGAGAGCCCAATTAGTTTGGTTGGAATTGACGAAGCAGCATAAGCATTGTTCTAGGGTTTGATTTGTGCGTTTGGTTTGTCCATCAGTTTGGGAATGATAGGAGCTGCTGAGTTTTTGGGAAATGCCAAGAGATTTAAGGAGTGAAGTCCAGAATTTGGAAGTGAATATAGGTTCTCTGTCAGAAATTATTGTGGAAGGAAGCCCATGGAATTTGGCATTCAGTGGGAAGGAGAAGATAAGTGTAGCCAGACACTCATCTTAGATTTTGAAAAAGCGGACTTCTGTAAACTTAGGGAGCTGCTGGCTGGAATTCCGTGGTCAAGAATAGTGAAAGGGAAAGGAGTTCAGGAGGCATGGGAGTTCCTTAAAAGGGATATACTGAAGGCACAGTCTAAAACTGTGCCAATAAGGAGGAAAAATGGAAGGCATCTGAAGAAACCAGAATGGTTGACTAAAGAACTCTCAGCTTAACTCTAAGTGTTAAGAGAAACATGTACAGGAAATGGAAGAAGGGGAAAATCACCAAAGAAGAATTTAAGCAAGTAGCTAGGAGATGTAGGGAGGAGGTCAGAAAGGCTAAAGCACAGAACGAACTTAGGCTGGCCAGAGACATTAAAAACAATAAAAAGGGTTTTTTTAAATATGTCCACAGCAAAAGGAAAAAGAAGGAGACAATAGGGTCCCTGCGCAGAGAAGATGGCAAATTACTAACAGGGGGAAGAGAAAAGGCAGAACTACTTAACACCTTCTTTGCCTCAGTTTTCTCCCAGAAGGATAAAAGCATTCAACCTGGCAGTTGGGGAGCAGGTGAGGAAGCAGGGGATATGAGGCACATAATAGGTAGAGAGGTGGTACAGGAATACCTGGCCACACTCCAGGGCCAGATGAATCGCATCCTAGGATATTAAAAGAAATGGCAGAGGTCATTTCGGAACCGCTTGCTATAATCTTTGAGAAATCTTGGAGGACAGAAGAAGTTCCAGCAGACTGGAAGAGAGCAAAAGTTGTTCCATCTTCAAGAAGGGAAAAAAAGAGGACCCAAATAATTATCACCCAGTCATCCTGACATCAGTACCCAGAAAGATCCTGGAGCAGATCATTAAGCAGTCAATTTCTAATCACTTAGAAAGCAACACGGTAATCACAAGAAGACAACATGGATTTCTCAAGAATAAGTTATGCCAGATTAATCTTATCTCTTTTTATGATAGAGTTACTAGCTTGATAGATGAAGGGAATTCTGTGGATGTAGCATATCTCGATTTCAGTAAGGCCTTTGACAAAGTTCCCCATGACATTCTTGCAAAGATGCTAGTAAAATGTGGGCTGGACAGGGCTACTGTTAGTTGGATTTGTAATTGGTTGACCGACCAAACCCAAAGGGTGATCACGAATGGCTGCTTTTCATCCTGGAGAGAAGTGACTAGCGGGGTGCCACAAGGTTCTGTCCTGGGCCCAGTGCTGTTCAATATTTTTATCAACGACTTGGATGAGGGAATAGAGGGCATGCTCATCAAATTTGCAGATGACACCAAATTGGGAAGGGTTGCTAAGACGCCAGAGGACAGGATCAAAATTCAAAATGACCTAGACAGATTGGAGAGCTGGGCCAAAGCTAACAAAATGAAATTCAGCAGAGGGGAGTATAAGGTCCTACACTTACATAGAAAAAATGGAATACAGAAATATAGGATGGGGGACACGTGGCTGGATAGCAGTACGTGTGAAAAGGATCTAGAAGACTTCATAGACCACAAGCTGAACATGAGTCAGCAGTGTGATGCGGCAGCCAAGAAAGCCAATGCAATTCTCGGCTGCATCAATAGGAGTATAGTGTCTAGATCGAGGAAGGTACTGGTATCACTCTACTCTGCTTTGGTTAGACCTCATCTTGAATACTGTGTCTAGTTCTGAGCACTCCAATTCAAGAAGGACATGGTCAAGCTGGAGCAAGTCCAGAGGAGGGCAACCAAAATGGTGAGGGGCCTGGAAGCCATGCCCTATGAGGATAGACTTAGAGAGCTGGGTATGTTTAGTCTGCAGAAGAGAAGGTTAAGAGGGGACATGATAGCCATGTTTAAATATTTGAAGGGATGCCAAGTAGAGGAAGGAGAGGGCTTATTTTCTGCTGCTCCAGAGACCAGGACAAGGAGCAATGGATTTAAGCTGCAGGAAAGGAGATTCCACCTGAACCTCAGGAAGAACTTCCTGACAGTCAGGGCTGTCCGGCAGTGGAATATGCTACCTCGGAGTGTAGTGGAGTCTCCTTCTTTGGAGGTTTTTAAGCAGAGGCTAGATGGCCATCTGTTGGGAGTGCTTTAAGGGTGTTCCTGCATGGCAGGGTGTTGGACTGGATGGTCCGTGTGGTCTCTTCCAACTCTACATTTCTATGATTCTATGATTCTATGGAGTTTCCAGATGTTATTGATGAAGAGGTTGGCCAGTTTTTCAGTGGTAGGCACTTTTTTTAGTGGAATGAAATGAGATTGTTTGGAGAAATGATTGGTGACAACCCAAATGGTATGGAATCTGCGTGAGTTGAGCAGACCAATAATGAAGTCCCATGAAATAGTGTCCCAAGGTGAAAAGGGAGCAGGAAATGGTTGAAGAAGTTCATGCAGCTTAGATGAAGAGGATTTGCAGGTGTTGCAAATGGTGCAGTTCTTTATATATTCTTGGACTTGTTTTGTGAGACCTGGCCAGCAGAAAAGTTTTCTGATGGAATGCAGAGTTTTAAGAAAGCCAAAGTGTCCAGCACATTTGGAATCATGGTATCTCTTCAAAATTTCGATTCAGCAAGCTGGTGATACGTAGATTTTAGTTCTGATGAAAGCCAAATCTTTAACCTAGGTGACTGAGTCCTTGTGTGTTTGTAGCCAAATGTC
The DNA here is from genome assembly GCA_948474755.1 of Ctenosaura bakeri. NCBI lineage: Eukaryota > Metazoa > Chordata > Lepidosauria > Squamata > Iguanidae > Ctenosaura > Ctenosaura bakeri. The sequence goes on along the minus strand of CAOLHI010003695.1, from coordinate 81,916 downwards.
TGTCTGGTAGACAGATTTCAGAGAGTGTTGAAAGGCAGAACCAAGTAGTGTTGAGGCTGATTCTTGGGCTCACTGTTGTGCTCGGGTAGTGACTTGTAATCCAAAATTGTCTGGGGACAAAAGAGGTTTTTCCTTGGTTGGAGAAGAAAAGGAGGGAGGTTCATGGCAGGGTAGTCTTGAGAGCAGATCTGCCAAAGTGTTTTTCTAGGTTTGAAAACAGCTTTGAATCTAAATCGCTGGAAAAATTCAGCCCAGAGAGCTTGTTTAAGGGTCAGTTTTTTTGGCAGTTTTTAGAGTTTCGAGATTGCAGTGGTCAGTCCAGACTTGAAAAGGAAGCTTAGCACCTTCAAGGAGGTGTTGCCATGAGCTAAGTGTAAAATGGATGGCCATGGCTTCCTTTTCCCAAATCGACCAGTTGCGTTGTGTGGCAGGGAATTTTTTGGAGATGAAGGCGCATGGTTTTAGGTGGCTGTCTGTGTCGTGTTGAAGAAGCACAGCTCCCATGGCGAAGTCAGAGGCATCAGTTTGAATTATGAATTCTTTGCTAGTATCAGGGAATAAGAGAAGTGGTTCAGAAGTAAATTTTAGTTTGAAGGTTTCGAATGCTGTTTAGCATTCTTCAGTCCAGAGGATGCAGTTGCATCAGTTAGTTTTGTTATCGCTTGTTTTCTTCAAGAGGTCGGTAAGAGGGAGAGCAATTGTGGCAAACCCCTCTATGAAGTTACGATAGAAGTTTGCAAAGCCAAGGAATTGTTGGAGTTGCTTTCTAGTTTTGGGGATAGGTCAGTTCAAAATGGTGTCAATTTTGGTGGGGTCCATGTTTAGGGTATTCTGACAAATACGGTACCCTAAGTAGTCAAAAGTTTGAGTGTGAAATTCTCATTTTGAGAGTTTAACAAGGTCATTGTCTATGAGTCTTTGCAACACAGTACGTATTAGTTCGGTGTGTTGTTCAAGGGTTTCTGAGTAGATCAAAATGTCATCTAGGTAAACAACACCTTCATAGAGGAGATCTTGTAATGCAGAATTAAGAAACATTTGGAAAGCTGTGGGACCAGCTTGTAATCCAAAAGGGAGAACAGTCCATTGGTAGTTTCCCAGGAGGGTTGAGAAAGTAGTCAACCACTCACTTTCAGGGTCCATGCATATTCTGTGGAAAGCCTCTTTGAGGTCTAATTTGGTAAAGAATTTGCCTTTAATCAATTGATTTAGGATATCCTTAGTTAAAGGAATCAGGTACACATCAGGCAATACTGCCTGATTAATTAAATTATAGTTCATGATGAGCCTCAGTTCTCCTCCATCCTTTTTATTGTGGAAAAATATTGGACTAACTGTGGGAGCAGATGAGGGTTTAATAAATCCACATTGTGAAGTTTTTGTTCAGGAATATTTTAGAGCCTCTAGTTCTTGGTTGTTCATTGGGTATATCTTGGGTTTGGGAATTTTAGCTCCATCTATCAATCTGAGTTTGCAATCAAAGTCTCTGTGTGGAGGCAGTTTGTCTGCTTCGTGGTCTTCAAAAGCTTTCTGCAGGTCTCGGTATTCTAACAGGATTTTCTGCAGTTCCTCAGGACTCAAAGTAAGTGCCGAGTCAGGGGGATTTGATACAGGCACTAGATTTACATCATGGTTATGCATGAGTAAGCCTTGGGTCCAGTCAATTTGGGGATTGTGTTTTTTTAGCCAATCGTACCCAAGAACTACTTGAAACCTGATTTTGGTGGGCACTAGGAAGCATAATTCCCCTGAAAGTTCCCCACTTGAACAAGTATAGGTTTGGTCCTTTCCCATACACATGATGAGTTTCGGTTGTACTTACATTCGTGGACTGGTCGGGATCCCAATCGTCGCTATCCAAGTCAGACGTGGTCAGTGGGTTGTCCTCAGCATCACAAGTCCCAGCAGCATTTCCGCTGGCAGGATGTTTGGTTGTCAGTTTCGGGATGTCAGCTTTGTGGGATACAGGTTGGGTTGTGGGGGTGCCCGACATTTCTTCAGCAAGTTTTTTCGATCCCTGGCATTCACTGGTGAAGTGGCCTTTTTCCCCACATTGGAAACAGGTGCTTATTTTGGGTCTTTTTTCTTTTCCTTGCTGCTCAGGAAAGTGGTTTTTCGGGGTGCCGGGGTTCAGCGACCGCTTTCTTGCACTTGTCTTTGCTGGGCAAGCTGGTCACTCTCCATGATGCTTTCCACTTCTCTGGCTAGTTTCATCCATCCCAGGAGACTGGCAGGATCCCCTTGGTTCAGGCAGCGATCTAAGATGGTGGGGTTTAATCCATCTTGGAAAAATTGCTTGAGGATGTCTTCTTTCCATTCTGGGACCTTAATAGCTAACTTTCTGAATTCTAGGGCGTATTCGCCGATGATTCCATTTCCTTGGTGCAGTTTTCTCAATTGGTATCTGGCTTGTTCTTGAAAGAAAGGATCCTTGAACCTTTCTCTAAGTCAATGCACGAACAGCTGCAGGTCAGCTGTTTCTTCAGCTTGTGAGTTGAACAGGCTGGCGACCCACTCCGTTGCTTCTCCTTTGAGGTGCTGGCTCAGGTATCTGACTCTGGCAGCATGATCAGGGAAACTGTTCCTGTAGTCGATCATATAATTAGAGACCATGTTGAGAAAGTATGTCAGGGTGGCTCCATCGCCATTGTAAGTCGTCTTCAACTCTCAAAAAGGCCGGGGCCCCACTTGTGTGCCAGTATCCCGAGAGGTGCAGGTGCCACAGCCGCCAGAACAGCTGTTGCTGCTGGAACTTGGAGTGGCGCTCATCCCCAACCTGAGGCACCAGGAGTCTCCAGTCATGCAGCTGAGCTCTCAGTTAAGAAATTTCTTCTCGCTGCTTTTCCACTTCTTCTTCTCTGGCTAAAAGTTGTTCCATTAAGCTAGTCTCAACAATATATGTGTCCCATCTTGTAGCCCAGCAACGTTGGCGCTGAGCAGTTTCTGGTCTCTCTCCCCAGGCCCAGGTTTGGCCTCCAGTCGGGGTGGATGGAGGAATCGAAGGCCGTGTCTTGGGTCTTGCATCAGGGGCCCAGCTGGGGACTGTCTCGTCTCTTTTGGCGATTCCCTCGCCTGGAGCTTCGACAACTCTGCCAGATGCTCCCTTTTCTTCAGGCTCTTCTTCAGTTTTTTGATACATATTGTTAATATTTTTTACAGGAGTTCACTCACTCTGTCAGGAACTGAATTCACACACACAAATATAACAGTGTATTTATTAGGAGCATGATACATAGTAGAGGACTTCAGTGAGTGAACTGGAGGCAATTAGCAAAATTCAAAACATTAAAGGCAAAGAGTTTCTCATCCCACCCGCAAGAAACCTTGGAGTTCTGGTTTAGCCTGGCAGCGCTTATCACTACGTTCCTAGCTTTGTTTCTCTAACGGTCTCTGGTTCTCATACCTTGTTACAAGCAAGCTGCTAATTAATTCCTACTACATATCCCATAACTAAAACATGGAGGGCTACCCAACACTGAAGATCTTAAGACTAGTCCAAAGTGCCTAGTCCAATCTTGCTATGTTTACTCATCTTTACATTAGGACTGCAAGGATAACATTAATCCAATTATTTTTTCCCCAGTTACAGTTGATGCTTGGAATCAGTGACACTGATTCACATCAGTGACATTGATTCAGTGGGTCTAATTTATTTGGAACTAGCAACTGGAGTTTGCCCTTAGTTACTAGGGAAGTGTGTCAGTGAGTCTAAATATTGAGAAAGCAAACTAGAGGAATATATCTTTGTAAGTGTGTGTGTGTGTGTGTGTGTCCTATCAAAGGAAATAGCATCAAACGTTATAAAATACAATAAAATGGGATAGGTAAAATACAGTAAAATAAGATAGGCTAAAATAAGGTAAGATATGTTGAATTACAATAAAGATAAAATAAAAATAAAAATGTAAGATAGAAGATTATAAGAAAATATCAAAACTTGTAATAATAGGTTATCATTTTATCTTGTAATAAGCTGAAAAATAATAAAATACAAAACCAGTATGTATTTAGAGTAATTCATCGTCTTTACCTGTAACCCCAATATGTTTTATAAGTTGTTTTCTCAGTTCTCAGGACACAAGCACATATGTAGTCAGCAGAACTGACTACATATGTGCTTGTGTCCTGAATGAAGTAAGATAACTGCCAAGGGATTTTATTATTATTTTTAATTATTTTTATTTATTTGTATCCCGCCTCTCCATATGGATCGAGGCAGCGAACAACTTACAAATAGCATGTATTTCGAAACATTTCTATACATGCCCCCAACAAGCTGGGTACTCATTTTACCGACCTGCGAAAGGATGGAAGGCTGAGTCAACCTTGGAGCCCGGCAGGATTGAACTCACAACCTTGTGGCTTGCAGTACTGGCATTTAACCACTGTGCCACCAGGGCTCCTATTATCCATGCAATTAATTCACTCTCTGTATCCTCTTATTAACTACACAGTTAAAACATGGACCTAAGAAGAATTGGATCCGAAACAGTACAAAATGGAATAAATCAGGGAAAAGGGAGAAGTTTATCTATGTATATATTAAACTAACAACGTATGACATGTTACATTCTGACACTACAGTTCTGGTACATTTTGCTATAAGTAGTCATTTACTGAAATAGTTTTATGACTGATTTTTGAGACAGGCTTATAATAATGATTTATCTGAGATCAGATTTGTTAATATTTTTCTCTAAATATTATATTCAGAATTTTTTTTTCTTTTGATTAGTGCAAATTTCATCTTTTTGCTTCACTTTTCAGACTATTGTGCAAGTAAATTTGCAGCCTTTGGCTTTTTGGAATCTATTGCTTTTGAACTGAGATGCGCAGGAAAGAAAGGCATTAAAACTACCATTGTCTGTCCTGGTTACGTGGATACAAAATTAATTGCTAATATGGAAACAAGGTAAGCCCTGGATTGTAAATAACAATTGAATTCAGTAAAAATGGGGCTTGGCACATCTGGTAGGATTTGCGATGTGGGATAAGAAGCACCTGAACTAGCAACAGAAGCATGAAATCATATGGGTCCCTGGAACTAGGAGCTTTTTTTGTCAGAACTCTCAATAATCATACAATCCAGGTTTTTTTTTTCCTTCCAGGATTTATAAAAAACTTTTTTATCTCCATTTAGGAGGCCAATTCTACTTCCAGCCTTTAATGTAGAATATATGGGCAGGAAGATCGTGGAAGGCATTCTGAAAGAGAAATTTTATGTGGTTTTGCCATCATACACACGACTCCTTCTTCTTAAAATGTAAGAATATAACTCGCTTTCCATCAGTTCTCTCTTTTGTCAAATATTCCTAATGTAACAAAGGAACTAACCGAAAACTGTGGAATTTAAATGAGGGTGTTTTTCTTAAAGGTTATCCAATTAACCTCAGTTAATATCTGACATCCAATGCTTTATTTTCTATTTTTCATTTTGTTTTATTTCACAGTGAAACTTCCTTTAAGTGTTTTGCAGAAGAAAAACAAAAAGAACACAAGTTTAAAAAAATAGCCACTTTTGGGGTAAATACATTTTGTAAAAATGTTCACCTTTATAAATTCCTCAAATCATTAATGGTTTAATCACAACCAAATTTCAGGGAAGAATATTTCCTACCTGTTTTCCACACTAGACTGTTATAGCACTCTGATTCCGCTTTCAACATCCTGTGGAATCCTGGAGTTTGCAGTTTCGGGAGGGGCCAGCCAGCCCCTCCTGAAACTCCAAACTCCAGGATTCCATAGGATGTTGAAAGTGGATTCAGAGTGCTATAACAGTCTAGTGCGGAAATGGCCTAGTTTTAGAAATATTTTTTTTCTGGTAACTTACATAGTCTGCCATTCTGTTACTGATTTACAATAATGTAAGTCTAATTTATGGTATTGTAACCCACTATTTTGGTCATTGCTCAGATCAGACCAGCTGAACAATGACCACCACCACTACCCTAAACCTCACCTTTTAAGTCATGTAGCCCTCCTCCCTCATGGCCATTGCCACATCACTGAAGAGTGGGAAAGCGGATCGTCAGAAATGCATCCAACTATTTTCATGTGGCAGGATGGAGTACGAGTATTATTACCAGGAATCTCTCCCCGCCGAGCCGCAGCCAGCAAGGGAGGAGGGAGGTCAGGAATACTTTCAGGGAGAGTCCAAATATACCAAACACCAGGAAAACACAAGCCAAGCCAGGTCAAGGTCCATTCCAAAGGTTCAGGAGGCAGCAATCCATCCGTAGGGTTTCAGGAAGCAGGAGACACGAAGGCTGTGAGGGCTTGCTAGTAATTTGCTGCAAGCAAAAAGCAGCCATGCCGGCAGACTTAAATAGCCCCTGTGAGCATTATTGTTTCCTCAGCCTAGTCCATGCAGCCTCCCTCTGAGCAGCCGTTTCATCCTTCTTTGTGATTGAGGGCTAATGGGCACAGGTGGCTGCCACTCCTCTGCATCACTGCTGGTTCCTTCTCCATCATGAGCTGGCTGGGGCAACTCTGTTTCTGTTTAACCATCCAGTGCAGGGGATGTTTGCAGGTTGACTTGCTCACTCACTGGCACAGTCCTTGGCACAGTCAGTTGCTCCTCGATCTCAGAGGCATCATCTATCCCACTCACTGGCTCGGCCCCATGCACAGTCAGTTCATCCTCAATCACAGCAGCAGCATCTATCACATGATGATTTACAGCGAGCTCGTGCAGACCCCTAAACTCCCTGCAGATACTTGCTTTAATGCATCCCCCATGCACCCTCCAATCACACAAAAATGGCCATGTTGTTGGAGAGACTGCATGAAATAAAAGGTGGCTTTTTGAGGGAGTAGAATCCAGATATGTAGTTACATGTCAGATGTATATCTCCTAAAACAGGATTCCAGCAAAAATCCGTGAAGTCTTGTTATCCTGTTCTTAGGGGGTCCCGGGAGGGACACCCAAATAACCAAAACACAATAACGCAACTTTGGGGAAAATTAACTGGAGCACTCACTAAAGCTAGCGAGAGGCAGGGTAACTTAGCAGGGATCTTGCAACCCAGCGTCTACGGGGTCAGGTCAGTCAAGCCGTCAGACAGTTTTAAAATAGCAAAAACGATGTTTTATTGAAAGACAAACAAACAGTAAAGACGTCACAATCACACAGCTAATGGAAGAATTGGAAATAGGGATTTTCGGGGGAAATGGGTGATACAACACCTCTCTCGTAGTCCTGAAGAAGTTTGAAGATTGAGCTCGTTGGGGTGCAGGGAAGAAAGCTCAGCGTGGTTCGCTGAGGGGAGCTAGCCAGACAAAGTGGCAGCAAGGTGGGATGGAAATCCGGAGCGATCCGAGGTGGTCTCGGAATCGGAGGGGTTATATAGGGTGAATTGTGACTGCAGGCCATGTCTTACTCGGTGAGAACAATGTGAGTTTGGAGCAGGACAAAGCTTTGGAAAAGGTCAAGTTTAACATGATCGGCTTAGCGCTGATTGAACAATAGTGTAGCCAGTATGCAAATGCAAGGTGCTTAGTTTGGCTTTGTAAGACTATCGGCTTGGAGCCAGGCACCTTTGTTAGTGTCGTACTTAAGCAAAAAGGTGTTTTCAGGAGAGGACCCTGAAGCAACAGATTGGCTCTGTTCTGCCTGCCTAGGTGGAGAATGGAATGTCCAACAATTACGGGCCGCACCTGTTTATGTGCTTGTCCGGAGGCCTCGCAAACACGTGGAGTGGGGTGGCAGAGGAAGGCCGAATGGTTTTGATATCAAAAACGATATCGGGTGCTATCACTGGGTAGGCCTGGTCCGAAGTAACAGTCTCCTAGTACATAATGAGAATGAAACAAACATTTCCAACCTGAATATCCAACCTGGGATTGGTTTGATTGATTTTATATCTGATCTTTCTCCCGAAATGTAAGGTGTCTACTTACATAAAACTGTATGCAGCTGTACAGATTATTATAGAAGAATTCGTAAGCAGAACCAACTAATTGCTTCTGAAGGTTATAGTAAATGAAATGCTTACTTAAATTCCACAGCAATTGAGATTTTCATCCATTTTTCAAGTGAACACTTAGTGGATTTCTTATTATGAGATTACAGAAAATATTTTCAGTCCAAGGGCCAAGTAGCTATTTGCTAAGATTCTTGGGAACTGCATTTCAGGAGCAGGCAGAGACAAAGATAAGTGGAAAGGATCAAAATGTGATTAAAGGCCTTTCTACTCAGAACTAAACACACTACAGATTACCTTATCACCTAAAGTGCAAGAAACAGATAACAGCTGCCAGTCAAACAAAGCACAGTATGTTACACTGCTTCTCTACTCAGAAGTAAGACTCAAGATGAGAATAAAAATATAAGCAAATACAAATTTTTGCAAAAATTTGCTTCCTCAGATTTCTGCGGAAGAATAAGAGCATATCTCTGATCTTCTACAGATCAGGGAATTTCTCTGCGGGTTGGAGATAATTTCTTTCATTTCCCCAATACTGAAAGAACCTGACTAGCTGGATGAAGAATCGAAGGTTTCTCATGTCTGTGCCAAACAGTGGTTTTGGGCAGCATACACAAGGAGAAAGGAGCTTGCAAAGTTTTTTTGCATTCCTCACTCCTCCTATGCAACCAGTTTATGTTGTGTTCTTTACAAGTATTTTTTCAGAGGAAGATGATACCTTAAAAACATGAGTCAGCATGGTATAGTGGTTTGAGTGTAGGACCAGAGGCCAGGATTCAAATCTCTTAGCCGCAGAAACCACCAGGGTGATGTTGGGCAAGTCACTCTCCATCAGCCTCAGATGAAAGCAGTGACAAATCTACCTTGAATAAATCCTACCAGGAAAACCCTAGGATAGGAGTGCCATCAGTCAGAATCAGCTTGCCAACAACAAAATTTAAAAGCATCTGAAACAACCAGGGCTACATCCACACCCAAGGGAGATGAGTAGGGGAAAAACTCTTCCCAGGCCCAATGATTAAGAAGGAATCAGAGGAAGGGGGAACCAGAAATATGTCCTTAACACAGCATAGGGCATGGACCAGGCAATTGGCCTGCTACTCAGTGAAGTCCCTCTCCCCTGTCCTGCTGGGGAAAACAACAGAATGGCAGAAAATAGGAAGTCCATTTAGATGTAAGCCACTGTGTTGCTGCTTCTGCCACCCATGGGTGAAGCATGTCAAATAGCCCACAGGCTGATCTTATACCTGGCTGGCTTCACCCTGAAGATCCTTTAAGGCAGAGAGGTGGGGAAAGTGCAGTCCATGACTGTTTGAGCATGTGCTTCCCCTCACCCAGGACATTTTTGATCCTGGCAACTTATCTGAATTTTTCCCCTCTGGCATGGAAAAAGCATTTCCTAAGCTTCATACCTGAAAAGTTGTGGAAGCAATTAACACCAGTCATAAAAATTAATACCATTTTTTTCAGAGTTAACCTGAAATATTATATTGTTTTCTTCACAGATTTTTTCCTGGAAAAGTGGTTCTTCATCTTGCAGAATATCTTGGAATCTAATTTAGATCGCTTTAGTGGTTGGGTTAGAAGAGGAAAGAAAAGAGATGACTTACAAATGTTGTACTATATGCTCTCTAAGAATTATTCTTCTTGGCCTTTATTGTACTTGATATCTAGTGATTTGCTGTTTCATGTAGTTTTGAGTACCTTATTTTCTAGGCCTGTCTTTAACATATGCATGCATAAAATGCCAAAAATCAATCAATATACTTATTAAAGTTCTTCCTAATGTTTAGTTGATACATCCTTTCTTGTAATTTGTTTCCACTGGTTAAGGTTCTACCTTCTGACACAGCAGAAAACAACCTTGCTCCATTTTCCAGTCCTTCAGATATTTAAAGATGGTTCTCATTCTTCTCCCCTCTAGGGTAAATATACGCAGCTCCTTCAGCAATTCCACATAGGTCATGGTTTCAATATCTTCCTTGGACACATTCTAGCTTGTTGAAATATCCAGAACTGGACATGGTTCTGGAATTTCCTGCCTCTCAGTTTAACCTTGCACTCTTTGTTCAAGAAGGGTAAGCTAACACAGCACTTAATGTCCTACTTTTGACATGCAAATATAAAAGGAAGTAAAATTGGGCATTCTTTCCAGCAGCAGTTTCCTATTGAAGGTCCTAAGTGGCAAGATAGGCTCAGAAGAGACCTCAAGCATCCATGTTAGTCATGTACATGACTAAGTAACAATTACATAAAGTTTTGTAGCACCTTAAAGATGAATGAGTTTTATTTAACAGGGCAATTATATTAAATTATAGCATGACTCAACTTGTTTATTTTAATTTTAACTTGTATTAAATTATAATCTGAGTTGATTTGTTTTAATTTTGTTAGCATGAAAAAATTTAATTGTGAAGTAAAGGAGAGGGAAAATGTGCACATTCCTTTCAAACTAAAGTTCATAACAGTGACCATGTGCGATTAGGCTCAACCATTCTCATGATAAGACTGAGACAGAATGAGTTAATTGAAACAATTTAAAAATGAAATTCCAAAACTTTTTTTTTTTTGAGAAATTAATTACAGTCTAAAGAAAGACAGAACCAACTTACAATCAGGTTAGACGCAATGCTTGGATCTGAGATATTTATGGAGCAGTCATAAAGGTTGGACTTAGTGTGTAGTGAATATGTTATTCACTTCTCATTTTGATATGAATATCCTCCATTATCACTGTAGGAACACACAACACAGATATTCTTCAGGATCTGTACTTTATAAAAAGGTTGTGGTGCATCTCTCACAATGAAATAATGTTTTTGACCATGCATACATTGGAGAAAGGAATGCACAAAAATGCCCTCATTGGTGAAAAAAGTATAAAACAGCTTGTCAAACCAATGGCAAGAAGTAATTATCTTGAACAAGCATCCAACTAAAAATGCAGGAAGAAATGCACATAAAAGTACTTCCAAATGTTTGAACACAAAGTGACATAAAAATAGGTAAAACTAAGACCCTTTTCGCACTTTACCCTTTCGCAGAGCTGGGCTGCAGGGCTAGCGCGAGAAGCCTGGGGAGGAAGGCTCTTGCTTTCCTGCTGCTTCAGCTTCACAGCTGCTTCCTGATCGCGTGAGCACCCCACCTCTTCCTTTCGCAGTGCAGCCTGGGACCTTTTCCAGCCTGCACTGCACAGGAAGCACAACCAGCCCGGCTCCCAAGGCTCTGCACACCAGGTAAGTGCGCGCGGGGCCCTGGAGCGATGCGTGACCATGCAGCATTTTCAGCTTTAAGCTGAAAATGAAAAAATGCAGGCCCTTGAATGTCACACAAATGTGAGTGTGTCATGTGGACTGCTTCTCACATTTACGCAACACTCAAGGGGCCCTTTTGCTTCGGAAATGTCGTGCGAAAAGGGCCTAAGAAAAACAAAAACTGAAAGACTTTTTTCATCTCCAGCTGGAAACAGAGTTGCACAGCAGTGCAAAGTGGACAAATAAAATTTTCAGTTACCATTTCTCACTACTGTACCTCCCATCCCGCTAAATCTGCTCTTATCATATTGCTGGAAGAAACCACAAGGGCATTGAGTCCAACTGCCTGCCTTGCAGGAATACATCATCAAAGCATTAATGACAGATGGCCATCCAGCCTTTATTTAAAAACCTCCAAAGAAGATGATTCCACCACAGTCCAAGGCAGTGTATTCCACTGTTGAACTACTGTTACCAAAGTTTTGGTCTAATCGGCAGGGAACTAAAGATAGTGAGCATGAGTTCCTAGACTTCACTATCTCAAGGCAAAATAAATATTTTTGGGGAATGACTGCAGATGAAGAAATGTTATAGGCAGGTTTCCCTTCCATATCACCCTGATTGCTAGACTTGTATTCAGGTAAGACGTGAGGTGATAAAACATGGTGACACAGGAAGCTGCTTGTTTTGAGCCAGACCATTGGTCCATCTAGCCCAGTACTGTAAAATCTGACTGGCTGTGACTCCTAGATCTTGGGAACAGTTCTTTGTATCTAACCTTATCTACATATCTGTGGTATTGCTAGTGGTCTCTCATTTAAGTATTAAGTAGATTAAATGGTGCTTAACTTCTGACAACCAGACATGACCCTGAATGTTCAGGATAGTATAATAGCGAGTAAATAATTGAGGGGATGATTTACCTCCTCCTTCTCACTTGTTCTATACTGTCTCTTCCATTTGCATTTCTTTCCCGAGAGAGAAAAAAACAGGATATAGAAGAAGAAAATATATATATATATACATACTATGATAAAAGAAACCTGAATTGGGAGCCCCATGTTAACATTAGCAAGTTGTTCCACCTTAGCATGGCTTCAAGCAGCCATCAATTTTCTTTGTTTTTCAAAGTGCTTGGAAAAGTTACTTTCCAAATCCCTCAGTCAGCATGACCAGCTGCAATGCTAGGTGGGGAACTGAGGGAACTGTAGTACAAAAAATAACTTTTCAACTATCTCATTTAGCTGCATGTTCATCTCCAGTGTAAGAAGAAACTGAGGTTTAAATACCAGCGCAGCTAGAGTGGCAACTGAGAATTTTGGTGTTTCTTTTTAATTGCAAATAATTTTTTCCTGTTATTACTATCAGAAAAATGGCTGGTGTCCACAATGTCCGTATTGGGGGTTCCTCTTAGAGACAAATGAAATTTAACAACCTTCAGTCTTGCTTCAATAGAATTACAATTGCAGTAAGAATATTGAAGAGAAAAGTTAATGGAGTAGAGACTTATGAGACAGAAAAGATCTTGGTGTTTCAGTATATCTAATAGAATAAGGATTCTATGAAAATGCAGTACAGGCTGCATTAATAAATCAGAGTGTGCATTTGACATGATATATCAAGGATTTTTTCCCTAATCATAGAGTTAAAAAAAAAGTATGAAATCAGCATACAGTAATGTCCTTTAATTGCAGTGTTTTGACCCCTTACTGTGATGAAGTAAATATGGGAGTTACATGAAACATGCCTAATATTAACATTTGGTTACTAATGTAAGTCTAACTTCATTGATTGGTGCCAAGAAAATCACAGATCAGTATATGTGTTCATTTAGATTGTTGCATCAGAACCAGTGTGCAAAAGAAATCACCTTAATTTGTGAAATCCAATTATTATGCCCGATTAGATCAACACTTAGGCCCTTTTCGCACTGCATTTCTGATGCGAAAGAGCCCCTTGAGCATCGCGCAAATATGAGGAGCAGTCCACATGACGCACTCACATTTGTGTGACGTTCCAGGGCCTGATATGCACCGCACACACATTTTTTCATTTTCCACTTGAAGCCAAAAATGCTGCATGGTCGCACATCACTCCGGGGCCCTGCATGCACTTACCTTGCATGCAGAGCCTTGGGAGCCAGGCCGGTTGCGCTTCCTGTCACAGGCTGCACTGCAAAACAAAGAGGCGGGGCTCTCGCTTGAGCAGGAAGCTCATGAAGAGCTGAAGGAGCAAGGAAGTGAAAGCCTCTCTGGAGGCTGCTCACACGAGCACCGCAGCCCAGCACCAAAAATGGGTGAGTTGCGGAAAGGGTCTTAGTGTCTTTCCGCACTATACTGTTATAGTGTCTATATTCCACTTTCCAGTGTATTCCATATTCCACTGTAGAATTCTGGGGTTTGTAGTTCTCTGAAGCCAAAGAGCTCTCTGGCTGAGAATTCTAAATGTCCCTCCCTAGACTGCAAACCCCAGAATTCCATAGGATGTTGAAAGTGGAATAATAGCACTATAACAATGTAGCGCAGAAAGGCCCTTAGCATCTAAGGCCCTTTTCGCATGGCATTTTCCATGTGAGAGAGGTCCTGGAGAGTCGTGCGATTGTGAGGAGCGATCTGCACAACGCACTCACAATTGTGCGACACTACAGGGGCCGGCAGGCGCCGATCGCACACCTTTTCATTTTCAGCTAGAAGCCAAAAATGGTGCACGATTGTGCATTGCTCCTGGGCTCCATGTGCATCTACCTGGGGTGTGGAGCCTCCAGAGCCGCGCCGGTCGCAGTTCCTGCCACAGTGCAGCCTGGAAAAGTCCCAGACTGCACTGCGGAAGAAAAAAGCAGGGCTCTCGTGCGAGCAGGCAGCTCGTGTGGAACTGAAGGACACTAGACACGAGAGCCTCTCACCGGAGGCTGCTCACACGATCCCCGCACTCCAGCGCCAGAAGAAGGTAAGGTGTGGAAAGGGCCTAAGAAAGCTTGGTATGTCAACATATATGTAAGATCTACTGACTTAATGGTCTAATCTTCCTGGGACAAACAAGAAGTGCTGCTGATGCACTTAAAAAGGGAAAGAGAGGGACCACAAACATACATGGAACATTGTTGGAGTAAAAATATGGCCACCACTTTTATTTGCATCAGCTCTTAGAGCCTTAGCATGGATCTTGGCATCAGGAAGCCACCTGCCACCCAATGAAGCTCTTCTCCTCAACCTTCCTATTGAGGGAAACCATGAAATGGTAAGAAATGGGACCTACATGGATATAAATTACTGTGTGTGGCTCTCCACTGGCACCCAGTGGGTTTGACTTCTATTTGGCCTCACCTCTAAGATTTCCTAAAGGGACCTATAAAGTGATTAAATACAGAGGCTTCTTTCCCTCCAAACAGATTCAGCCCATTGTCAAAATGACCTTCTGGAATCAGGACTCAAATAAAAACAGAAAGGAAATAAAATCCTGTGCTTGAGTATACATATAATATAGAGAAACTGATGCCAGGGAAGGAGTGTGAGGGAGATCCAGAGCAACTTGGTAACTCAGCTGAAGCCTGCTTACATGTTCCTCAGTTAGGCTAGAATCAGTCTGATTCATTAGGGGAAATCCTACATCTTGCTAGGCAGCCTGGGAATGAAAGAGTGCAGCAAGAACAGAATGTAAGGTGCTCCTTGCCTCTGCTCACTCACTTCCATGGGTGTGCCCAGTGGGGATCCAGGAAAGTCTAGGGATCCTGTATGGATATCTACAAACTCCTTCTTAGGCATTGGTTACCAGGGCAGTAAAAAATAAATAAATAAATTTAAAAAAAAAATAAAACATGATCATGCAACAGCATGATAAAAGAGACTAACCAACTTAAACCAACTTAAAATGGCCAAGTAAATAGAGGTTTTCACCTGACAAAGATTGGAACACCTGTCAGCATTCCAGTGGCAACCTTCTGCACTACTTGAATCTTGGGTATTATGTTCATGAAGAGAGCATTAGAGTAGTCACATTAGACTTGATTTCTTTTCAGTGACTTCTAATATCTGTGTAGGACTGCACTCACTGCCAGGCAAGCATTCCCAGCTCCCACTCGTTCTGGAGTAATTCAACAGCATATGATGTAGTCATTCATAGGCTGCTCCACTTTCAATAATAGATGAGGACTTCTATGCTTAAATTCTCTTCTCTTCCAAAAAGAAAATCAGCAACGATTGTTTGGGAAACCAGAATGATATGATTTTCTTCCCATGTTTTAACTGTTTCTTTTTAAAAATCTTTTCAAAGTACATGGCCATGATCCTGTATCACAGACATAGTTACGCATACATAATTACATATTGTCCCCTGAACTGATTCCCCAAGCAAACCTTAACAGCCACTAGCTGCACCAAGTGAAAGAGTGTTGCCCTCTTGGCAAACGTGTCCCAGGGTCTACAACTTTGATATAAAACCTAATCTAACCCACCAGAGAGGTCACCTGAATGAGCACATAGGCAACAACAGTTGTATGATTGGAAGAACCAGGTCAGGTCAGTAAACTCCCCCATCACGTAGCCACAGGAGACCTCAAGCTGTGCCAGCCAATGGTAGACAAAAATCCTCAGCCGTTAAGGAGCCAACTTAAAGGGATTAAGAGTTTTCCCACAAAGTTGGGCACTGGAAGCAATAAAATCTTATCAGGCAAGGACCATCTACATAAACTCACACTGCAACCCAAAGCAGCGGAAGATCCTGATACTTGGGTGACACCTTGTTATTTTCTAATATCAAAGAAGGTGCCGGTGTGAAGTTGTTCTTCCGATGCTGTCACCTTTTTTCTCCTCAATAGAGGATTTGCCCTCGAGGCAAATTTTTCCTACAAATAATCTCCATTTTTTTACTAGTTCTTTGGATACCTCCCGGTCATACCAACTGACCGCTCCCCTCTCCCGACAGCTGCACATTCCCATCAGCATCTCTTCGCTGAGTTCCTTTTCTTTCACTGTTTTCCAGACCAAGGACTTCAGGAAAAGGTTCAGTATCACCCAAACTACGAATCCTTTAACAGTGCCTCTATCTTATTTCCACTGTTAATTTTTCTTTAGCCCTTAAGATGTGTGTGAGTGTATGTGTTGATGCGTGATATTTATGTTTAATAAAGTAATTCATTGGACATTTTTGTGTGATTTTTGGCTGGGCCTGACCCCGTAAAAACTGGGTAAAAGATCTTGCTAGGTTACCTTGCCTCTCAAATTGCTATTGCTGGTGCCCTGTTGAGTTTACTTTCTCCCTTACTTGGAGCATAACAAGGTGTCCCTTAGGGACCCCCAGAATTTCAGAGTAACAGGAGGTTTATTCTGTGGTGATCAGGGCACAACAGAATAATGTTTACACTCCTCCCAGCCCCCAAGATCTGAGGTGCAACAAGGAGTTGCAGCAGGGATCTTGCCATTGAGTGTTAGGTAGGTTTGAGGGGTGATTTGCAATTGTGGCAATGGTGCCATGGTGGTAAACATCTATATCAAACAGTTACAAATATATAAGTCTAGCTTAAAGCAGTCATAACTTCTCAACAGGATGCAAGCTACCATTTTTAATTGTTTTAATATAGACCAGTGTCCTATTGGGGACTTATGTCTTTGTTACATGGATCTACACCTGCAAGAAATAGAACTGGACAGTTAACTCCCAAAGCCAGTCAAGGGATGCTGTTACATCGCTACACTGGGGGAGCAGCAAAGTGAGTGATGCACATTGGGGCCAATGCACAACAGAACCAACGTGTGCTGCTCACATTTGGACACTAGCTAGAGAGTGCCTATACGTACCAGGACACTCTTGCCAACATCTCATTACAGATCTTCACAATTCACTAACAGGGTTGCTTAGAGTCTCTGCTACATAGGGAAATATAAATAAAATTATGTAATGTACACTGTGGTAGAGACTTCTTTTGGCCATGGCTTAGTTTAATTCTATTTTAATATTAATGTTACGTATGTTCTTATTTATCTGGTAATCATTTCAATTTGTAATCCACCTTGAGTTCCAATCTTGGGAGAAAGGCTAATAATAAAGAAAAATAATAGATAGATACACAGATAGATCAGAACAAAGTCTTATTGCTAATATTTGTCTTTGATTTATACCTTCCTTTACCTCATAAAAACCACAGGGAGGGCATAAGGGCACCCTCACTCTTTTTGTTCTCCAGCAATTGCTATAGAAGAATATCAAATTATAGGCTATTCTAGAAAGTTGCAACAATGACAAATTTATTTCCTTGCTTCTTTTTGCCCATTTTTGTGTGTGGCATCCATCTCGAAATTCCACCCTACAGGGACAAATCAACTGTAAATTTTCTGACAAAATACTTCTGACTTTTGACCACTAGGTGGTGCAAGATGAACACATTTTATACTCCACCTTCTAGTGCAGCTTATCATTTATACATACAGGCAATAAGAATGCAAAACGAATTTGAAAAACAAAACAGATAAATCTCAACATATTCTGCAATGAATAGCAAATCTATTGGTTTTAATCTACACCTTCCTTGTGTCTGTAAATTTGTATTGCCTTAGGCTTGGGAATTGGGATGTAAATAGTTGAGTATTTTGTTGTTCCAGTTGAGGACAAAAATTCCAGCAGCTTTCTGCACCTCAAAAATGTTGTTTTTTCCCAACATTTGCACTTTGTAAGGTGTTTTGGGAAGTTATTCTGTCCAGAAATATCTTTGGGGAGCTGTTCAAAACTGCTGGATTTTTACACAACAAACAGTTACAAAGATTTTGCATTGACATAAATATAATGATGAAGGTCTGTCATCATAGTTGCAACCAATAATGACACCCCCTTCAAAAAAAAAGGCTACTTTCACAGCCTGGCAGTGTCCCAATGGTATTATTTCCAAGATGTTAGAGATCAAAGAGCTGAAAAATGACATCCATAGTGCTCTCCTAGTCTCAGAGAGCCTTAGGAACAGGCAGCTGGGGAAAAACCTGGGGATCTTGTTACAAGTGCTTGTCCCAAGACACCATAATAGGAACACTCTGCAGATCTTGGCTGAAATCCTAGTTGGGAGTTAGAATAGAACCGAGGCCATAATTTCCTTGTGGTCTGATCTCCAGGCATTTGTTACCAGGCACTTGACTTTGGGCTGCCCTCAGCATACATTCTTTGCACCACTCTTTCAGCATGTAACCCTCTAGACACATCTCTCCTTGGACTCCACCTACTTACATCTGGTTCTGGCCAACTAAGCTCTGCACTGACAGAGACTAAGATTAAGTTAGAGTAAGAGACATCGTTATAAAGGTGATTGATCTGATGTCACCCAGTATGCCTCCCACCTGACAATTTCGCCACACGTGACATGGCCCCACCTGCGCTGTAATGCAATTTGCCACACAAGGAGATCCATTTCCAAATGTGAAGTTATATATTTTACTAGCCTCCTTGGTGTGACATAATTGTTATGTTTTCTGATTCTTGCGTATTTAAGTATCATCATCAGAATGTAGACAGTCCAGCATTGTGGTGGTGTCCCGCTCATTAGAAGTTCTGCTGGTGATTTCTCTGGGGCAGAATGTGGTGTAAAACAATACTAGGAAATGAAATTGGCTAACATAGTCTCTAAGCTGCCATATTTCTAGGAGGAGGTTCCTCTAAATCATTCTGAGGGATAAACAGTTGCACAAGCTGCGCTGACTGACATCCTGGTAGCCACATCCACAAGTAAGTCCTCTTTACCACTATATATATTTTTACTTTTTTTGGGGGGAGGGGTATTTTCTTCTGCACTCCACAATGACCAAAACTCCCCCAGGACTCATAGTTTTTTGGCATTAGGCCTCCAGAACACCTATTCCCTTGCAAGTAGAAAGCACAGGGAATTGACGAAGCATCTAGATAGTCCCATAACCAGGGCCAGCATGAGGACATCATCTGCTGAAACCTTGATAGATCTTGGCAGACAATGTCATCAATCTGTGTCTCAATATGGAGCACAGCCAGACAATTTTTCCCCACAGCCCACTTTACTCTCCATCTGCCCCATCTATGAGGGGGATGCTGTCACACACTATGAGTCCTTGGGTGGTACACAGGGAGTTATACCAGAGTTCCATCTGTAGAACTCTTGCACTATGCTTGACCATGTTGGATCTCAGCTACTCTTGCACTGCACAGCAATGAGACATAGCAAAACCACATTACATAGCCCCTGCACCTTCACATTGCTTGAGAATATGAAGGAAGCAAGGAAGAAGGACAGAAATAACGAGAGAATGAAGAAACAAAGGGGGGAAAGAATAAAATACTATGAAGTGGTGGAAAGGAATATTTTAAAAAGGTAGAATACCAGTTTCTGAAATAACTATGAAAGATGTCTATTTATGTGCATAAAATGCACAGAACAGACATATTAAATGTTCAGCAATCATAATATGCATATACATTTAATGTGTTAATGAAACACTCATTACTCCCCAGATTCCTGGAGCTTTCAGACAGCTGTCTCCAATACGGTGAGCCATCCCATCATGCTGGAAGGTATGGGTACTCAAACTTCAGTTCTGTCTGTGTCATCAGGATGTCAACATACACATTGTTTCTGCATATATTTCCTCAATTAACATGTTAATATTGCAAGTTGGTTGATATTTTTAGCAAAACATCTATTCAGTCTGATATACGTATGTTCAATAAACATCACATGCAGATTGATTGCTCTTTGGCTGATATTTTTGATCAATTGGTTATATTTTGTTTAATTATTTTTAGAACATTACTAAGGCTTGTTGTGAAAGAGATGCTATATGCTGAATACTGCAACAAGGAACAACACAGGTTATCAGTATGAATATATTATAACATGTATTATCTATAAAATACAAGCCTTGTCATTTATCAGGGGATCTCAGGGGATCCCTATTTCCACTTTGCATTGCCCCAGCTGATGAGACAGAGAGGATGGTCCCTCATGCAGATATCATTTCCCAGGCAAGTATATATAAGGAGGGGTGTTCCTTCAAATATCATGGTCCCAAGCCATTTAGGGCTTTAAATATCATCGCCAGCACCTTGAATTGAGACCAGAAGTGAATTGGCAGCCAGTGTTACCTGTTATAGCAGGCAACTGAGGGCTCCACTGCTGGTTGCTCAGAGTCTGATGTCAATAAGCTTTCCAACACTCAGAATAACAATACTGGGAAGTATGCTATAGATTTTATTTTATTTATTATTATTTTATTTATTTATTTGTATCCCGCCTCTCCATATGGATCGAGGCAGCGAACAACTTGCAAATAGCATGTATTTCGAAACAGTTCTATACATGCCCCCAACAAGATGGGTACTCATTTTACCAACCTGTGAAAGGATGGAAGGCTGAGTCAACCTTGGAGCCCGGCAGGATCGAACTCACAACCTTGTGGCTTGCAGTACTGGCATTTAACCACTGCACCACCACGGCTCCTTTTGCCATTGGTGTGTTTGGCTCCCCTTTCCCAGCCCTTCTTTTTTCCTCTGAGTCTCCTTCCCCCATCTATTTCTCTTCCTGCTCCTTGACCTCTCCCCTTCCTTCTGCTTATGCTCTTGCCTCTGGAGCCCTGCTTCAAGGCTAGGAATCTGTTAGAACAAACTTAGTTCATTGGTACAATGAGATGCAAAGCTGGACCAATGACAACTTAAAACTATTAGAAATTGTGCTGTCAACATTTCTTATACCATTTCTATGGCCATTTCCGCACTAGGCTATTATAATGCTATTATTCCACTTTCAGCATCCTATGGAATCCTGGGGTTTGAAACTGCAAACCGCAGGATTCCATAGGATATTGAAAGTGGAATAATAGCATTGTAACAGACTAGTGCAGAAATGGCCTATTACAGGTAAATGCTTTCAAAATGCAGTGTCCTGAATCCTTATTTTATTCAAATTTTAATATATTAATTTTGCTTAGCTGTATTTCATAGCCAGTATGTCTCTCAAGTGATGAAATTTCTTTGTGATGTTTAGTGTGAGCTTTATTTCTTACAATTCTGCATGATTCAAAGCAAAGCATAGGTTAATGCAAACTGAGAAACTTGAACTCACAATTTCCTGCTTTGGCCAGGTAGCCTGTCTTCCAAGCCTGTTTGGTATCCTTCCTAAGAGGGGAAGGATGTCTACCTGGGGAGTTATGTTGTAAGTGCCCGCCTTTCCTCCTCCCCTATTTCTACATCCGAGCTTGAGCCATTGTCTAAAGAGGATGTCTTTTGGGAAACCAATCTTCACATGCTTCCCTTGAATGAAATGATAAATGAAAGGTAATGAAGTAGGACTGATTCCAAGAGAAAGTATATTTGTTACTGAGACAGGACAGAATATACTGTAGACTGAGAAAAGCTATGTGTTGTAACAAAACAGAACAAACAAAAAAGAAGTAGGTGATACTGTTCTGTGCCAAGTTTCTGAGTGGAGAGAAGGTAAAGGAAAGTGTGAGGTTGGAGCCAACAGAAGGAGTAGTTAAAGAGTGTAAATATATGTACTAAAGAGACAGCACCAAGATTTTGAGAGGAAGGGGAAGAAAATGGACACTTCTGCATAAGAGCCAAAATACAAAATGATGAAGTACTGAAAGATAAATCTGAGCATGGCAGAGAATGCAATGTTCTGTGTCTTTGTATTTCAGTACAGCAGACCGCCAATCACAGAGGAGCATTATTGTGATGTGCCCATGCATGCAAACACAAGTGCTGAAGCAATCACTCACAGGTGAACAAGCAGCTGATCTATGAATTTTCCTCTGTGCATGTGCACACCTAGATTATGCATGGAGAATAGGCAAGTATTAACATGTTTCTCTACAGTGTATTTGCACATGTACAAGGCAGAGCTGTCTTCCCCATATTTATTTGAGGGGAACTGAAACTAATAAAAAGAAACCAATGGAGATGGGGAACAGTTGACTCCTCCACAACTCTGCAAAAATAATATACCTCAAAAAAGGAGTTGTCTATTTCTGCTTTTGTACATTTTCATTACAATTTTAATAATCTCTTCCTATGTACGTATAGTCATGTTCTTGCTGTGGTAGTCAGTAATCAGGAGACTTTATTGCAACCTTCCAGTTCTGAATACATGCCAATGAAAAGATATCAAGGAGAATAAGACCCTTTCTGCATCCTACCGGTGGATGGCGGAGGAGGAGGCCAGGGTAAGTCAAGAGGCTCAATTATTATTTAGCAAGACATTTCGAATTATTACTTAATAAGACACTTTGAATTTTACCTTCTTCACTTGCTCAGAATAAAAGTGAGCTGTATCCAAGGTAACAAGGATGTAGATGATGGTGGATTCTAAGGTTCCTCTGAGCTAAGATCTTGTGATGTGTACTTCTTAAGTCAGTGGACCCAGAATTTCCCCCATTGTTCCAAAGTACTTGAAATAGATGACATTGCAGTTCCAAACAAAGACAAAATAGGATTAACAGATATAAAACTGTAAAGGGCTCCTGTCCCTTTAATGGTTGTATAGAAGAATAAATTTCAGCAGGTGTATTTGCTGAAATTTCATCCTCTATGCAACTGCTAATGGTACAGAAACCTTCTCCAGTTTTCCATCTAGCAACCCTCAGAGAAGTCATGGGGTTTCAGAGGTTAAATGTTTAAACTTCCTATTACTCAAGCTTCCTGGTCAGGATTTCAGACTTGTCATCCCGAAAATGTATACACAACCCTGTGGTTGTTTTTTCCACATACTGCAAATTGCATCATTTAAATCTGTCCTCAGTCACATAAATAAGATTGCAGAATCAGTAGGTGATGTTTTATTTAATGTTAATAAAAATTAATATCAAGTAAAATTTTAAAATTATATTTGCATATTAATATTAATATTATATATTAATATATATATATATATATTAATAAAATAAATATAATATTAATATTCAGCAACACATCAGCTGTTCATCCTGTAACATCATTAATGTGATTGATCTTCAATTTAAAATTTAATAATATAGGCATTAATAAAATATAATAATAAAATTAATATTAAAAACAAAATATCTATATTAAACAAATCACCACCTGTTGGCCCTGCAGTCCTACTTGATTCCTCTTTTAATTATAGCCAACATGGAATCTTTCATTTTTGCAATGAAGGAATGAGTTTATTTTGGTTACAGATCAGAACAACATTTACAGTAGCTGAACATTGTGGATGACATTTTCATGGTGCTAACCACCGCAACCCTAAGATACTGCTCTTTTAGTCGCTGCTAGCCCAGATCACATCAACATATATGTACGTTGTTTGATCTCTTTGCTACTAAGTGCATTTGCTTGCACTGAATAATGCTATAGCTTACTTAACACTGACTGATATCTGCCATTTTAATGTCTGTTCCTCAGTTTGTAGAGCTCTCCATAATCTTCATGAGCTCTTGGTAACTCCATGTTTTTTCTGAACAAATTCAAAAACATCAGTCAAGGTGAAACCCCCACACACACTTTACATCTCTACATAGTGAGAATTGACCAATTCCTTTTGACATACAACATAAAAGGAAGTTTATTGTGTGCAGTTTTGGCTGATACGCCAGCCGCGCCCCTTCCTGGAGTTGGAACACCTAAAAACAGTGGTGCATGCGCTGGTAACTTCACGGCTTGACTTCTGCAATGCGCTCTACATAGGGCTACCCATATGCTTAGTCCGGAAACTTCAATTAGTTCAGAATATGGCAGACAGGTTGGTCACTGGTAGACCTAAAACTGACCGCATAACACCAATTCTGAAGTCGTTACATTGGCTGCCTATTAGTTTCCGGGCACAGTACAAGGTGTTGGTTATTACCTTTAAAGCCCTTTATGGCCTGGGGCCAGCCTACCTGCGGGATCGCCTTCTCCCATATAATCCGCCCCGCACACTAAGGTCCTCTGGGAAGAATTTACTGCAGCCAGTCAGAACTAGGTTGGCAGCGGTTACTCAGAGGACCTTCTCTTCTATCGCTCCCAAGTTATGGAATGGTCTGCCGGAGGAGACCCGGCACATTACCAGTCTTGACTGCTTTAAAAAAGCAGTCAAGACTGCTCTCTTCTGACAGGCCTTCCCAGACTAGTACTTCCACTGCCTCCCACCAACTGTCTTGCTGTCTTTTTAATAGTCAGTTGATTGTTGTTCATTGTTAATTGTTGTGTGTTTTAGGGGGTTGGTTTTAGGTGGGTTGGTGGGTGGGGAGGATTGGGTATGTTTTTTATTGTTTTTTTAATGTAATTAATGTATTGTTGTTGTTCACTGTCTTGATCCATGGGGAGAGGTGGGATAGAAATAAATATTATTGTTGTTGTTGTTGTTGTTGTTCCTTCTTTCAACATTTAAACCACAAGAAACTACACAAGAAACATTTAAACCACAAGAAACTACAGCTTCCTCTTTGAAGTTCTCAAGTGCAGGGTGTGCTGAGGCAGTCTAAGAATGTCATCAAGGTCTTAAGTAAGAACATGTCTCTTGTGCTCTTAAATCATTCACCCATGCTAGTCATGTGCATAACCAAGAAAATCCTGATAAATTATAGTCATAGCACAACCCTTCTTTCAAAACTATATGTGCAATTAGATCTAATTACAAGTCGGAGGAGAGAACAAGTGGGACTCTCATGTTCATTTTCAAATATGCACAGTGCTAGGAAGCTGAGACAGAAGGAACAACTCCAACATTATAAAAAGAGAGTTACCAAATATATTTTGGAAAAATTAAATACAGTTTTCATTGCTATTAGTAGAATATTAGATGTTTACATTTAGAAATATCTTTAACAGAATAATGTGTGTCATAAGAAATATCCTGGATACCATTGAATTTATCATTTTATTTATCTATTACTGTTTTGAGGGATTCATTTTAATGTTTTTTTGCTTGAGAAAAAACATGGCTGGAAAAATAGTGCTTGTCACAGGATCTGCAAATGGAATTGGAAGAGAGATTGCAATAAATTTTGCACGTCTTAGTTCCATCCTCGTTCTCTGGGACATCGATCAAGAAGGGAACAAAAAAACAGCAGAGCTTGTCAAAGAAAATGGGGCTTTGGCTGTTCACACCTACAAATGTGACCTTCGCAAAAGGGAAGAAATCTACGCAGTGGCAGATCAGGTAAATATGTGGATCTTTTTTTATGGTTCAGAAATGTCATGTCTAATCGTTGCTCCTTTAAGCAAGAGTTTGGCAAATTAAACTGTGAAAATTATCTGACTCTTCTGTAAGCCAAGGAAAGTCTACAGGTAGAAAGAACACTTGGGCCCTTTTTGCACGGCATTTTCCATGCAAAAGAGGGCCTGGAGCGTCACGTGATTGTGAGGAGCAATCTGCACAACGCACTCACAATTGCGCAATGCTCCAGGGGCTGGCAGGCACCGATCACACACCTTTTCATTTTTGGCTAGAAGCCGAAAATGGTCCGTGATCGCGCATTGCTCCTGGCCCCGCATGCACTTACCTGGCATGCGGAGCCTCCGGAGCCACACCAGTCATGCTTGCTGCCCCAGCGCAGCCTGAGAAACTCCCAGGTTGCACTGCGGAAGGAAGAGGTGGGGCTCTCGCGCGAGCAGGCAGCTCGTGCGGAGCCAAAGGACCCCAGACACAAGAGCCTCTCGCCAGAGGCTGCTCGCGTGATCCCCCCATCCCAGCACCAGAAGAAGTTAAGGTGCAGAAAGGACCTTGGATTTAACCAATTTTGGCTACAGTGATAATAACAAAAGCTTGTGGGGGGCATTTCATTCATTTCATATTTTAATAATAATTTATCAAATGTGCACTTCCCAGTAACATAAGTGGACTTAGAATACAGGCATCCTTCACTATATGAACGTCATAAAAAATTGTAATGCACTTCCAAAACCCCAAAACTGTTTGTAACAATAGAGTAAGATATAAAAAAAGAGTTATTTGCCCTGTGGCAAATTTCCAGTCCCACAGCTGGTTGTACTCTCTGTGCTTTCCTTCATTTATGAAAAACAGTTTAAATGTTATAGTTTTCAAAATTTAATAAGAAATGCAAAAATTTTGGAAAGTGCATGCATCTTTACAACATGTTGTTTCCTCCTACAAAGCCTTAAGTCTTTCTTCTCTCTCGCTCTCTTTCTCTCATAAAAAAACCTCTATTGAAAAAACAGATATGAAATTCAGTTAATGAAACAAAGACTGCAAGTAAACTAACACCCTTGCAAAATAATTATATCATGGTATATGTGTATTTATAGTGTGCAATCCAAAGTCAATGCTGTTTCATCCAAATGTACAATCCCTTATAAAATGTGAATTCTGAATGGAACAGAAGCAGTAAGTCAAGTACTTGATCTTGATATGACTAAAAAATGGTAGAAGAGGTCTTCCGTGTTTAAATTAATTTTTTATACAGTCAAGTGCAGGAGTGGGAAACATCCATAGGTTCTGGGACCAAATGTGCTGCTTCCACATGACCCCAGAAAAAAACTCATAGGAGACCTAAAAATTACTTTCAGGGCCCAGTGCTACCCCTTTCCCACCCCTCCTGTAGGCTGTGTTAACAAAAACAAAAAACAAAAAAGATAGACACTGGAACCCACCTCAAAATTGATGCAATAAGTAATCACCTGGACTAAAAGACAAGTGAAAACATAATATGTGTTAAGCTTGTGTAAACACATGCTTTTTTTTTTAAGGGACAAAAAAATCATATCTAATTGTTTTTTTCTTTAAGCAAGAAGTGTTTTGCAAATTGAACTCTGATCATTATCTGACTATTCTATAAACCAAGGAATGCCTAGAAAAAGAGAAAGAAAAGAGTTTACAAGGCAGGTAGAGAGAAGACTTGGATAAAAACTATTTTAGGGTGTGGTCATAAGATTTAAAGTTTGGGGAGAATTTCATTCATTCCATATCTTGATAATTTACCAAATGTGGACTTCCCAAAATAATGTCTGAGTAATAATACTGTGAATTATAATAGAATCAGCATTATCACTTTATAGAATTTGGTACAGCAATTTCCAAATCTAGAAATGTTTGTATTATTGCATACATTATAGCAAAGGTTTGGGTCAAATTTTCAATCCATGAATACATTTCACTCTCTGCTGTTTTCAAACAAACAAATCCAAAGTGAGTTGGATTTTGTTTTGTTCTGTTTTGTTTTTAATTGCAGCAAAGGAACACACCTTCCTTTACAGGAGAACTGTTCTTTCTGGAAGTTTCTAGGAAAATACTATTTCTTCTTGCAGATACATGAAGCTGAAGAGTTTTGAGTCTTCCTTTCCCCTTCTTTTTTTAACCAAAAAAATGCAATAGGAATTGTTGTTGCTGCTGTTTCTGACATAAGGTGACCATAAGGCAAAACCAAAAGAGGGTTTTCTGGGGCTGAGTGTGTGTGTGATGTGCCCAAGATTTCCATGGCTGAATGGGGAATCAACCCCTGGTCTCCAGGGTTGCAGTCCAGTGCTCAAGCCATCACACCACTTGCAATATTCATAGGCTTTACCACTCGACAGAGTCTCCTGTGTTTGTAACTACTATAAATTATGTTATAAAAATATAATTTTCCAGGGCTTGCAAGGGATACATGTGTTCTGTGTAAGCAGATGGGCTTTTAATTTATCAAGATGTTTTAAAATTTTTGTAGTTTTTTAAATAATTTTATATGTTTTTAATGTTTTTGATTGTTTTAAATGTTTTATTAATGTTTTTAACGATTTTGGAAGCCATGTTGGGTCCCACTCTCAGAGAAAGGTGTTGCAAATAAAGGAATGAATGAATGAATAAATAAAATTCTCTGCCCCGTCCTGTCAGATCTCGCTAGGGGCCCACAGGAACTCCAAAATTGCCTTCAGGGCCCTGTGCAGGCCGCAGACTTCACTTTGTCCATCCCTTTTCTAGGCTGTGTCAGTAAATCACAGGGTATCTTGCACATGGTAAGTTTTCCTTTTTATTATTTCTGTAGGTTAAAAAAGAAGTAGGAGATGTAGACATTCTAATCAACAATGCAGGTATAGTGAATGGACAGACCTTTGTTGATCTTGGTGACTCAGACATGCAAGAAACACTGGAAGTCAACACTGAAGCCCATTTCTGGGTAATCATTTCCTTCTTATACCTGAGAATTGATGTTGAAAATATAATGAAAACTGAAGTGGATGTGCAGTTTCGGGTCAGCCTAGATGACCTCAGGAAGTGAGGAAAATTAGTTATTTTCCTCTGCAATTGAAATCTCTCTGTGTTTGAAAGGAATACAATGGTACTCTGTGAGACAGAATGTTAGGGAGGATGGAATGTGCCTCGCTATGCTTTGCAACATTTGTAAGATTACGCAGGAGAATGGTGGGAACCATTTGTACGTGTCAGTTTTCTTTTCTTGACCATGTGATATATTTGTATTGGAGATGTATAAATTGCTCGGAATGTAAGGAGGCGGGACCCAGACTTTTGAGAAGTATCTCACTGGGACATTGTGCACAAATAAATCTTTTTTCCTAAAAACCGTGGGTATCTATCTCAGTTCCACTACAAAACCAACAGAATCTCTCTTTTCTTCTGATGCTAAACAATTTGTATCAGTATTTTCGCTGCTAAGGTTAGTAAAGGAGGAACACTGATTTCTCTGTGTCCTTTTTCTTGAAGTGTAGATTTGTAAGCCCAGGTGTTGGGAATAGGCACACTTGAGGCCTCATCAGCACCAACCTGGCTACTGAGCACTCTCAGTCCAAAATGAAGGGCCTGCATGAATATTGTTAAGACGACTTCCTCTTCTCTGGCACCCATTCCGCATCCTACCTTTTCCCGGTACTGGGGTGCAGTGCTCACGCGAGCAGCCTCTTGTGAGAGGCCCTCGCATCCAGGTTTCTTCAGCTCCGCACGAGCTTCCTGCTTGCACAAGAGCTCCGCTTCTTCCTTTCGCAGTGCAGCCTGGGACCTTCCCAGGCTTCACTGAGACAGGAAGCATGACCGGCCCAGCTCCCCAGGTTCCACACACCAGGTAAGTGCACATGGGGCCTGGGAGCAATGCACAACCGTGCACCATTTTTGGCTTAAAGACAAAAATGAAAAAGTGCATGAGCGGTGCCTGCCAGGCCCTGGAGCATTGCACAAATGTGAGTGTGTCGTGTGGACCACTCCTCACATTTGCGCAATGCTCGAGGGGCCCTTTTGCATGGAAAATGCCATGCAAAAAGGGCCCCAGGGGCTCATGTTAAGTTTAGGAGGCCACAGTAAGTGGGTGGCTGGTGTTCTTGTTCCTTTAGGAAGCCAATCATTTAAGAGGGAACTGGTCAAGAATTGGGATACCAGAGCTAAGTGCACTGGATCTCTTAATGTAAAGGCTGTGGAGCAACGCGCTACAATAAGGGGCCTCCTATGAGGAACAGATTCCCATCATGGGAAAATAGCACTTTAGCATAACTGTGCCAAGCGAAGAGCCCTCCTGTTCAGATCCCTCCAACCACTCCCCTTTGAAGAAAAGCTATTGGAGGAGGAGGGAGGGAGGGAGGGAGGGAGGGAGGGAAGGAAGGAAGGAAGGAAGGAGAAAAGGAAATAGTCAAAGCTTGCACCCCTGACCATGCGTTCACTTCACTGGTCACTCCATCACTATTGCCAGATAACACTCTACAAAACAGAGACAATATTAAACTACGCTAGATGACCATCCATGTGACCAGCTCTGTGATTCCTTTTCATTCTATCATGCTCCTTTAATGGCAAAGATGGTAAAACCCAATTGTAGTCATTATAGAGTAAAGGAATTAATTCCTTTCACTAAATCCTTTCAATTAATAATGGTGTTCAATTCTCATTAGTCAGTAGCATAATGAATTGTAAGTAATGTGCTATTTTAATGTGTTACTAACAAGCTCAGTGTAAACCTTTATAAAAAAAAACTGAACAACTATGCCAGCGTGTGTCCTTTAACTGTAATGATTTGTCCCTTGCCTCTGCTGACTTAAAGATAGTTATTACAATAAGCAGTCCTGGTATTAACGATGATTTTCCAACTGTGTCACAGACTTGCAAAGCCTTCCTTCCAGCCATGATTGCTCGCAACGAAGGCCACTTGGTTGCTATTAGCAGTGCATCAGCCCTTTCTGGGAGCAATAAACTCACAGGTCAGTAAGATATTTATTTATTTATTATCTTTGCAATCAAAGTGTAGACTCAGGGATAATTGGGATAATTGGATCAGAATCAGTGCAAATCAAGCATCTTAATTTGTGGAAGTAGTTACCTAGAGAATGAATGAATCTGGAAAAGAACTCAGAGAATTTATGTGGGCAGATGGGGGTGTTATTCTAGAATTCTATACACATTTTATATACTTATTTGATTATTTAGAAAAGAAAATAATCAACATATACCAGGGCAGGGAGAGCTGCACATCTATTAAAAGCAAGAAAGCACAATCATAAAAGAATAAAAGGCATGAATCATGGCCAAATCACATGTTTAAAATCCCCAGCCAAGTAATCCATGCAATTACAGGTACAATACCAGCTACTACTTCATGAGGAGAGCATTTGACAAAAGGATGCTATAACAGTTATCATGCAAAGAATAAAAGGCAATGTGAGTCTCCATTGTAGATCTCTAATGCCGGTAATCTGATCCCATTTCACCACACCTCTGCACCATCTAGCAGAGGCATTCTGTGCTAGTTAATATATCTAGTTATCTTCAACAGCAGCCCTACATAGGGTACATCTTAGTATTAGATGTACTTGAGAGTAAACTAATTTGTAAAAAGTGAGAGCTACATCTGAATAGTGGTATGTAAGATCGCAGACACTCTAAAATTATTCCTTCCTACACTGAGCCAGTTTAGCTGGTAAATATCAGCTGACATTCTGTTGGTTAGTACCAACCAGAGTAGATCCAATGAATCAGTTGTAGAATTGTAGGTCAACATATAAGTAAAACCAAGTCATTTGATAGCACTGCTCTGGTCAGGATGAACCATATGATTTCAGACCATTAATTCCATGCATAGCCTTTCTACGAAAAGAAACAAGCAAACACATGGAAAGGCTACTATGCTACAGTTTTTGTCCTTTCTTTCCCCAGATGGGCCAGATTTTTAAGTGGTGAGGTGAGAGTTTGCACAGAAGAGCATTCAACATCAAGCACTTGTGTTTGTGAGGGAAAGGTTATGCCATACATTATTCCTGAACATTTGAATGAGCCCTCAGCCATACAACCTGACAGATCATTCTGATATTTTATGTCCTGCCCATGGCACTCAGGACAAGAAAACAAAACTCATCCACAATTCTTAACAGAAGCTGTCACACAGTATATATAAAATCTGTGCACAGAAATGTCCCTTCCCCCTCAAAGCCAGTAGCCAGCCTTTCTTGCTTTGTCTAATTCTTTTTAAAAGTCACCTGTATCATTTTTACAAGAATTTCTAGAAGAAAGTCCCCAAAAATTCACAAAATGTTAGTTAGATGCAGTAACAGTTTGCTACCATATTTGTTGCATTCAGTCATAACTACCTACCTGTTGAAATGTCTTTAAATTTGGATTTTTAGAAAATGGTTAAAAAAAAAAAGCTTTCTCTGACTCCATATTTTTTGTATTATTTCTGTAGGTATTTTACTCCAAATATAACATAGTTCATCCTTATGTTTCTTCTTTCTGCATTTTTTCAGATTATTCTGCAAGTAAATCTGCCTCATTTGGATTTTCGGAATCTCTTGCTTTTGAAATGAGAGCAGCAGGAAAGAAAGGCATTAAAACCACCATTGTCTGTCCTTATTATGTGAACACAGAAATGGTTACTGGGGTCAAAACAATGTAACTACTATATTTGAAGTAGCTTAAATTCATGGAATTTTACATACAGTAATAGCTAATCACAGAATTTGGACTTATCTCATGGGACCTGAAGGATCTGAATTTCTAAAGGGGTTTGGCATGTGACATGAGAAGCTCAGGCAATAAAAGTCAGACCTACATGTGTACATGGAACCCCTGTGGATTTGGACTTTGACTCTCAAATTTGCAGATGACACAGAATTGGAAGTGAGGAAGCTAATCTTGTCTAGAGGATAAGATCAAAATTCAGAATGATCTTGATAAATTAGGGAGCTGAGCCAAAACTAACCAAACTAAATGTCAACAGTGTTATATGTAAGGTACTACAGCATCAAAAGGAGTACAGTGTCCAGATCAAGAAAAGTAGTAGTGCTACCCTATGCTGCTTTGGTCAGACATCACAAGAAACTGCTCACCACAGTTCAAGAAGAGTATTAACAATCTATAATATGTCCAAAGAAGGGTGATCAAAATCATTAAAATTCTAGGAAGCAAACCTTACAAGGAACAGCTTAAGGAACTGGATATGTTTTGGAAGAGAATACTGAGAAGTGGCGTAATAGCTGACTTTAGTTATCTGAAGGGGTAGCATACAGAAGATGGAGTGAGCTTGTTTTCTGCTGTTTCAAAGACTAGAATAAGAATCAATTGATTCAAATAACTAGACAAGAGGTTCCACTGAAATATTAGAAAAAGTTTCTTTATTGTAAGAACTGCCTCAAAGGATGGCAAACTCTCCATATTTGCAAGTCTTTACAGTTAGGTGGACAGGTTTCAGAAGTGCTCTATTTGTGTATTCCTGCATGGCAGGGCCCTGGTGGCCCCTTCTAGCTCTGAGATTATATAAACTAGGAGTTCTTTGTCAGAACTATGTCATTTTTTAAAAAAAAATGCAGTTTTTTCAGCTCATTGAGATAACTTTTTAAATATCTTCTTCCAGCCGGCCATTTCTATTTCCGATCTTGGATGTGGGCTACGTTGGCAAGAAGATTGTGGATGCTATTCTGAAAGAGAAACTTTATCTGTTCTTGCCATCATATGGACGATTCATTGTTTTTAAAATGTAAGAATGGTTTCTTTGTGTTCAAGTATATAGCCAGCATGGTTTAGAGAGCCAATATGGCTTAGTGGTTGTGTGTAAGACTATGATGCTGCAGGTGGATTCAAATCCCACCTTAGCCACAGAAACCCACTGAGTGATCTTGGGCAAGTCACACTTTCTAAGGCCATTTCTGCAGCTTACTTTCTTGCAGTGGCATCTGGTGGCAATCCCAGCAGTGGCTCTGCCAGGAAGGGAGCACGACAGCAGCACTCTCTTCCACATGGGACAGGCCCACTGTGGAAGGGAGCACAATGGACACACTGCTTCCTTCGATAGCACAGCCGGGTACTTTCCTAGGCTGCACTGGGGCAGGAAACGCCGCCATCATGCTTCTGGGTCTTCCACAGGATAGGTAAGTGCAGGATGGTGGCACGATCATGGGTCACTGACAGGAAAAACCCATCCATGATCTAACCCGCAATCATGCTGCCTGGCAACAAGAGAGGAGTGGGACTGTGACGACATTATGCAGAAGTGTTGTTGCGGTCCTGTCCTTCTCCTGTCCTCATGGTGGGATGGGAGGGTGCTGCAGAAAGGGCATTAGTCTCAGGACCTTTCCACACGTGGTTATTAAGGCAGGCCAATGCGTCTTGCCACGGAGGTCTTCTGCATGTCGGATTGGACTAGGTTCAGTTTATTTACCTTCGTTCTGCACGTAATTCCAACTAAATGCACCCCCATGTGGTGGTAAAGTGTGCTATTTGAAAACTGGAAGAAATTGGTTTTCCAATTTTCCAGATAGATCTGATTCGTACTTTCACAGTGGTATAGACACGTACGTTCGCGCCAATGCGAATTGGTGGTCAGGGGAGGGCTCATGGGAGAGGCCAAGAGTTGGAATGGATTTTCACACATACGCACGTATGCACTTACATAATGACATACTAAACCATGCAAAAAAGGGGGGGGGCCAATCACAGCCGACAGGGTGGGGTGAAGGGAATAATGAGAGTGGCCACGATGGAGGCAGTGTGGATTCATTAACTCGTACTCTTCCAAATCAGAATGGAACATACGTGGTAGTTGTGCGGAAGGAAATGAGGGAAAGTCCGCCTTGTTTCGAGCCTAGAAAATCCGGTAAGAAACAGCACAAACCGATTCACCAGCCTCATGCAGAAAGGCCCTCAGAGAAAGGGAAAGGCAAAAACCTCTCTGCACAAATCTTGCGGAGAAAACTCTGTGATAGGTTTGTCTAAGTGACACCATAAGTTTGAAACAACTTTGAGCCACACAACAAAATTCCTCAGTAACTCAGTAACAGAGGGCATGCTCATCAAATTTGCAGATGATACCAAATTGGGAGGGGTTGCTAATATGCCAGAGGACAGGATCAAAATTCAAAATGACCTGGATAGATTGGAGAGCTGGGCCAAGACGAACAAAATGAAATTCAACAGAGAGAAGTGTAAGGTCCTACACTTATGTAGAAAAAATGGAATACAGAAATATAGGATGGGGGACACGTGGCTGGATAGCAGTACGTGTGAAAGGGATCTAGGAGTCTTCATAGACCACAAGCTGAACATGAGTCAGCAGTGTGATGCCACAGCCAAGAAGGTCAATGCAATTCTCGGCTGCATCAATAGGAGTATGGTGTCTAGATCGAGGGGGGTACTGGTACCACTCTACTCTGTTTTGGTTAGACCCCATCTTGAATACTGTGCCCAGTTGTGGGCACCCCAATTCAAGAAGGATATTGACAAGCTGGAGCAAGTCCAGAGGAGGGTGACCAAAATGGTGAGAGGCCTGGAAGCCATGCCCTATGAGGGTACACTTAGAGAGCTGGGTATGTTTAGTCTGCAGAAGAGAAGGTTAAGAGGGGACATGCTAGCCATGTTTAAATATTTGAAGGGATGCCACGTAGAGGAAGGAGAGGGCTTGTTTTCTGCTGCTCCAGAGACCAGGACAAGGAGGAATGGATTCAAGCTGCAGGAAAGGAGATTCCACCTGAACCTCAGGAAGAACTTCCTGACAGTCAGGGTTGTCCAGCAGTGGAATATGCTGCCTCAGAGTGTAGTGGAGTCTCCTTCCCAGAGGTTTTTAAGCAGAGGCTTGATGGCCATCTGTTGGGAGTGCTTTGAGGGTGTTCCTGCATGGCAGGGGGTTGGACTGGATGGCCTGTGTGGTCTCTTCCAACTCTAGATTTCTATGATTCTATGATTCTAACTTAAAGAAATAAAGAAAGTTACTACAAAGTTTAGAATATTAATTCAGATGTAGCTTTTGAGATCTGCTAAATTACTGTTTGGGTTCAGATACTTGATTTTCTGTTTTTTGTGTTTTGTTTTTTTTCCTAGTGACTTGATTCAGACTCCTTTAGGAGAAAATTTATGCACTAGATATACAGTAACCATATTTTTGTCGTTGCTTCTTCAAATAGTGAAAGATGCCCATCTATCATAGTATGCAGAGGTTTCCTTGCTTATGGATCTTAAATTTTTCATCTTTAACTTTGAAATTGATGTTTGGATGGGAAATGGAGGCTTTATTTGCAAATATGATTGCTGAAACCTCCATCACATTGGGAAATGGAAGGGGGAACTGTGGCAAACATGTGGTCCCTTTGAGAGCTCATTTGACAGTTACATAAGTGGTTCACAACCTTATAAATGATTAACCCATGAATGAATTCATGCCTCATGCAATAACTAATATGGAGGAGGGATGCTTAATTTTCCCCTTAAATGTGCTGAGATTGGTTTTTGAGGATGGCAATACATGATGAGGATGATGATTGCTACTACTGCTGCTATTAAAGTTTCATTCACATGCTACACTAAATGGAGAGTGGGAAACACTTTCACCCTGAAAACCGAATTTCTCTTCAGGAAGTTTCTGGATCTGTTCCCACCGGAGGCTGAGACCAAAGAAAATAATAGTAGTTAGGGATTTTATTTATTTTATTTATTTATTATATTAGTATGCTGCCTTTCTCCCAGCATAGGACGCAAGGCAGCTTCCATCAACAGATTAAAATAGGACAGGGCAGGGATGAACTGCCAAAAGGTGTATCACATATTAGGCACCCAAATTATACTACCTAATTATAGCATGATGATTTAACTGCCATGGTAAAATTCTATGGAATCCTGGGATTTGCAGTTTAAAGAGAGCTATTCAGAATTCTCAGCCAGAGAGCTCTAGTTCCTCAAAAAATTACAAAACTCAAGCTGTCATAGGATGCAGCTATGGCAATTAAAGTGGAATGGTTTGTGTTATAATTGTGTCATGGAAAAGGGCTCATAGACATTTTTCGTATAAATTTTACAAATTGTTATTTTGAACAAAATGCATTGTTTTTGTGGGGGGGGGACCCAAAGTTTTGAACAAAGCCATTATATTTTGCCAAAATTCTGTGCAAAATTCCTTTCATTAAATTTCACTAAAAATTCCAAGCTAGGGGGAGGGTGGGAATCATCAAAATGTAGGGGGAGGGGATGAATTGTTTTCTAGCTGGGAGAAGCATTTATATTCTTGAGTGCAAAAATTATCCTTAAGCACAGGAATGAAATAGGTGAAGTTTTACATCTATAATGGCATTGCTAAAATATGATTCTGTGACTGTCTGTCAAGAAATAAATGTCTTTTGTAAAGTAGATACCGTCCAAAGTGCAAACAATAAGCAAAAGCTATCTTATAAAAAGCAGAGCAGAAATATGCCTTTCTCCTGAGAAATAAGTCTCAACTCAAAAATAGTTTTATTTAATTATTGAATGTATATTTCACCTTTCTCCCAATATGGAACCCAAAGTTACTGACAGCATAAAAAAGCTAAAAAATCTTTAAAAATGAAGCGGAAAAACACCTTTAAAACAATGTTTAAGAATTCAAAAAACTTATGCATCCAAGGAATGTTGCTCCCCCCAATCTGTTTTGAACCATACTGCGTAGTAAGATATCAGTTCAGTACAACTCCAAGATAAAATCATTTTTATGCAAGGATTTGTATAATAACTTTCTCCCAAGTGTTTTCTGATAAGAATAATACAGGCAGGAGATCAAAGAAAAGCAGTCCCCTCCCTTCTTCTACCAGGGCAGAACAAGGTCTCACCTGCAATTTGCCCTGCATTGCAGAAAAACTCAGCGCTGCAAGAAGCTAGCAGGGCAAATGCAGTTTTGCTTGATTTTCTGTATAGCAGGAAGAGCAGCCAAAATTCATGAGATGCAGAGTTCACAATCAAGAACTTTTCCTAACTTTTACCACCTGAGATTGAAGATAGGAAGATGGGGTGGGGGCTTCCTGACTGGCTGTAAATAAAAAGATGTGTTTTTTATCCCGAGATCTAACCCATACATTTTTTTTCCCCTCGGCAGATTTCTTCCTAAGAAAGCAGTCTTCCTTCTTGCAGAATATCTCGGACTCTTCAATAATTTAGATCAATTCAGAGGTCGTATTCGAAGAGGACAGCAAACAGAGGACTAAGAAATGCTGTTCTATAGCCACAATGAGATTTTTTTTTTTTTTGATAAGTGGTGAACCTGATAATCTGGTACTCTGCTGCCTCATAAATGTCTTCCAGACCAGCTTTTCTCTTTCACTTAATTTACAGATGCATAACTTCAAATGTTAGATACTATATTAAAGCTAGTAAAATGTTCTGGTGATATTTGTCTTCCTTTCACTGTACAAGCATAACAATGATGAATCTAGCAAGAGAGCTGAATTTTCAAGGGTGATATCACATCTGCTGGCCAAGTGACTTCTATGTAAACTGGTGTGAAATTCTACTGGGGTTATTTAGTTGGATACGTAATGGTACAGTAACATGGTTTTTTTTTATTACAATTTGGCTTGAGGGGTCATAGCTCTTTTGCGTATAGTGTTTTAGATAGTCTTCAGTGTTTTAACTTAATGTTTAATACTGTGCTTTAGTTTAATTTTAGGGTTTATTTCCTTTTTTTCCCTTTGCTTCTTTCTATTTTTCTTTTTCTGAATGTATATTACTTGGATTGTGAATTAGATTGCTTGTGTTAAAATTAATAAATATTTTTTTAAAAAAATGCTGACTGGAAAAAGCATTCCTTTGGATCGAGCATTTTTCCACTTTCTCTGGGAAATTGAGGAATTAGAATTAGGAGATGGACAGAATTAAGACAGACTGGGGTGAGCTTCCTTAGCAGAAAAAATAATCTCCCATGCTTTGCTTAACAGAGGGAAATAAAAAGAGACACTTGTATGGTACTCTGGCCTCACTAACTACACTACAGATCATCTTTCTACATAAGATCCACAATTAATCCAGTCTAAAGCTGTGGGACAACAGACTATGAACTGTGACTGGTTTTGCTGTGTACATGGTGACTGATCACTGAACTTTGTAATTACTCCCAACCCCCTTCCTATACTTGTTTACAACAATCTATGTGTGGCAAAAAAGGGGGGGCAGAGAAGATGGGATGTTGGTATTAATATTGCTTTTTCCCAGAGACTCCTTGGTAAGTTTTGTCTTAGGGAGATGGACATTTATGGGTATATTTACAAAACACCCAGGGATTACAAGAATCATGTTCCTCAAACACAGTAGCACCCAGCAAAACAAGTTCTTAGAACGATGGCCTGGGGCAACTGTCACTGTGAACTTGCCAACCTTTTCCATTCTTGGGATGTTAATTAAAGGATTATGTGCTCACACAAAAAATATACTTTCAACTTCTTCAAAGTTCTTTTTCAACTATGCTGTTAGATAGACTGGATGTAGCTGAGATGGTCAAGGTTTCCATTTTAATTGTTACCATTTCCCATCACTTTGAATGTGTTCTTTTTTCTGATTCACAGTGGATGAGAACAGTCCTTAAAATAATCTGTTTATTTTTTGTTTGTCAAAACCTCATGTTTTTATGTGATAGTCAATCTGATTAGTCACTTAAGCTTTCTACAGTGTTGGATGAAGTTGTCTTTCTAAAACTTTTTTAATATAAGCTATAATGGATGAACAGAGTGTCTGTTTATAAGATTTTAAAAGTACTTTAGACTGCGATGAATTCTCTCTCTCACACACAAAACTAATAATGGTGATAATGCTATCAGTTATAATTTCAAGGGAAATGTCCAATTTTCCTCAGTTTTGTGTTATTAACTTTATATGAGAATTTGTCTCATCCACACTTGTACCTGAAGTACCTTCGGTAATTTCCAACAAATCACAGTGAATGCAGAAACTGTGGTACGTTATAGGACAGGCTACTTAAAGGTAGATGCACAAACACATGGGGAGATATATTTGAACATAACCACAGCTTACATAATCCTACCCAGTGCATGTAGAACAACTGACTTAGCATTATTGTACAGAACCATCTAGTAGTTTTGTGAGTTTAGCAACTCTTCAATAGATGTACTTATTTTTAATTACCTTGTCCTGCAACAACACAGTCCAATTAGAAGACACATTCGCCTCGGGGATGAGTGTGGGGAGAAAGGGGCTCACACCTGCTTGCCTGCCTGGGGAAATTATTACAGTACTGAATGCCCCACTGTTGCATAAAATATAACAAAAGTAACAGGACCCTCCCTTCTGAACTACTTAAGTGTAGGGGAAGCAGGGCCAGCTGACTTGAATATCTTGTCACTTACCCATGCTGGTCATGTGCATAACCAAGGAGAACCTGACAAATTATAGTCATAGCCCAACCTTTGCTTGAAAACCATTTATGTAATCAGATCTGATCATAAATGGGAGTAGAGGACACATTCACTCTCTAATATCCAGAGTGCTCTCAAATATCATAAATTAGACAATAGCATTTCCTACTGGTAGGTTGAGACAAACAGATCAACTCCAACATTATAAAAAGAGAATTACCAAACTTTTTTGGAAAAATTAAATACAGCTTATATTGATATTAACAGAATATTAGATGCCATTTACATTAGGAAATATCTATAATGCAATCATGTTGATAATAAGAAATATCTTGGACACCACTGAATTTATCTTTTTTTTTGTCTCTTACTGTTTTGAGGCATTCATTTTAATATTCTTTTGTTCAAGAAAAAATGTGGCTGGGAAAATAGTGCTTGTCACAGGATCTGCAAATGGAAGAGAGATTGCAATAAATTTTACACGTCTTGGTTCCATTCTTGTTCTCTGGGACATCAATGAAGAAGGTAACAAAGAAATAGGGGACCTTCTCCGAAAAATGTGGCTTTGTCTGTTTATATTGTGTGACCTGCAAGTGTGACCTGCGAAAAAGGGAAGAAATCTGTGCACTGGCTGATCAGGTAAACACATGGATTTTTTTATGGTTCAGAAATGTCATGTCTAATTGTTGCTCCTTTAATCAAAAATGTTTAGCAAATTAAACTATGAAAACTACGTGACTATTATGTAAGCCAAGGAAAGTCTACAGAAAGATATAAGCAATTTACAAAACAGGTAAGAGAGAACATTTGGGTTTAAACCATTTCAGGCTATAATCATAACAACTATATGTGTGTGTGTATAACTTATATATATATATATATATATGAATGAAATCCTCTCTCTCTCTCTCTCTCTCTATATATATATATATATATATATAAAACACACACACACACATACATACATACATACATGGAGAGGAGAGGATTTTAGGCTACAGTCATAATAACTATATATATAGTTATTATGACTATAGCCTAAAATCCTCTCCATATATATAAAGAAAGAGAGGATTTATATATGGAATTTTTTCACTAATAAGTTCAAACAAACAAATGGTTTGAATTTAGGTACAGTGGCCCCTCCCATTCCTTTCCAAGGTCATTTCCGCACTAGGATGTTATAGCACAATGATTCCACTTTCAACCTCCTATGGAATCCTGGGGTTTGCAGTTTAGGGAGGGGCCGGCCAGTGGGAAGTGGTTGAAAGTGGAATCATGGCGCTATAACAGCCTAGTGCAGAAATCGTGCAAGGCTCCTCCCTGCTATTCCCTTGCCTTTTGCATGCTGGGGCCAGATGCAAGGGAATGGGAGGGAGAAGGTTCAGAGGGGAAGAACACAGCTCACATGAACCTTCCCCCTCCCCCATTCCCTTGCCTTTTGCTTTGGTGTGAGTTCTCAGTGACAGGGCCAGAGGCAAGGGAATGGGAAGAAGAGCTCTGAAGGGGAGAAGGTAGACACGCACACATGCTTTTCCCCTATTCCCTTGCCTCTTGCCTCAGCTCAAGTTCTCAGCGCCAGAGGCAAGGGAATGGGAGGAGGAGCTCCTAGAAGGAAAAAGAAGGTGCAGGCGTACCTCCCTCCCCAATGCTTTGCCCATTGTCCGAGTGCTTGGCTTCTTTCTCCACGCCTGGCAAAACACAAGGCAGTGAAAGGAGGAGAATGGGGGGAGGCATGCACATACCTCATGAATAATCATATTTGCGAAGGTCAAATGGTAATCTCCTAGTGTGCAGTCCTTGTTTTCCTCCTTTCCTCTCTAAATTAATGTGGAGTTACATTGACTTAAACATACTGAAATCAATGTGTTCAAAAAGTTCTTTATTTAATTTAAATAACTTAACTTTTCAAATTTCAAATCTTGGAGCCCTGGTGGTGCAGTGGTTAAATGCTAGTACTGCAACCACAAGGTTGTGAGTTCGATCCTGCCGGGCTCCAAAGTCGATTCAGCCTTCCATCCTTCCGCAGGTCGGTAAAATGAGCACCCAGGTTGTTGGGGGCAATTAGCTAAAACACATTGTAAACCACTTAGATAACACTCAGTTGATAAGCGTTATAGAAATAAATGCTATTGCTATCTAGAGTGCTAAAAAGCAAAGTCAGAGCTAGGAAAAAGATTCAAAACTTGAACTTGTTACTTGATAATGGTGCAAATTTGATTATAATTAATTTTGGTAATATGTTGGTTGTAGATTGTTGTCCTAGCCATTATTAACACATCAGTACTACTCTTCCATTTTCATGTGTATATATGTGTGTGTGTCTTCAGTAGAGCATTATAAGTGGTGTAATAGTTTGACTGTTGGACTAGCACTTTAGGAGGCCAGGGTTCAAGAATCCTTTCAGCCATGGAAACCCACTGGGTGACCTTGGTCAAACCACACTCTCTCACCCTAAGAGGAAAATACTGCTACACCTCCTCTAAATAAACCTTGCCAATAAAACCCTATGACAGCATATGTTTAATATGCTCCTCATAATAAACTGCTG
Source organism: Ctenosaura bakeri (assembly GCA_948474755.1). Lineage (NCBI taxonomy): Eukaryota > Metazoa > Chordata > Lepidosauria > Squamata > Iguanidae > Ctenosaura > Ctenosaura bakeri. The sequence continues at coordinate 39,716 of CAOLHI010003695.1, read as the reverse complement.
TCTTACACACAGGCATTCCAGAGATTTAACTTTGAGAATTATAACACCAAATCAGTTGAATAAGTTGAAGATGACAGAGAGATACTGATTTGTCTGCCTCTTTTTTTTCCTTCAAGGGGTGTATTGACAGGCCTAAAGGTCAGGAAAAGGTATACTTGTGGCCCACATGAATAACAAATTAATCTGTCCATGATTTAGCTACTGAATGTATAGAAATGTTTCGAAATACATGCTATTTGTAAGTTGTTCACCGCCTCGATCTATATGGAGAGGCGGATACAAATAAATAAATAAATAAATAAATAAAATCCAGTGGGTTCAAAATCATCATTAGTTTAAGAGACCACAATAAGTATGGGACTAACACACAGCATCTTCGGCAGTTAAGAAGGAAGTCTCAGGCTTTGGGATCCTAGGGCTTGGTACACTGGGTGTCTTCCTGTACAAGGTTGTAATACTAGAGAATGACTTTTGCTGGAGGCCACAGGCATATTAGGTGAAGTGTCAGATTCTTCATTCATCAAGATGTCAGGAGTACAGTCTGAGGAATATATTCCTGCAATGGAAGAACAGTTTTCAAGAGCACTTCAACAGAGTAAAGGCCCCTCCTGTACAGGCCCTCCACACACCATGCCACTACACATTTTTAAACATACACACAAATCTTCCACCCTTGACTACCTGTGCTTTCTCACTGCAGTGCTCTGTCCTGCTGTTCCTGCTTGATATCCCATGGGAACAGCATGAAACATCAGTACATGACAAGCCAGGTAGCCACATGACCAGCTAGGTGATTCCTTCTCTTTCTATTACACTCATGCCACATCCTTGTAATGACAAATTTAAGAAAAGGTAGTTACTGTTATTGTTGTCAATTAATTACTTTCATTGCATGCTTTCAGATAATAATGATGGTCAATGCTCATCAACTGGTTAAATAATGAAGTGCAAGTAATGTGTTACTTTTTTTTAATATACTTCTTCCTAACTCTCAGTAAATTGGCTTTTTTTTAATTTTAAAAAAAACTGAACAACTATGCCAGCATATATGCTTTAGTTGTAATGTTTTGTCTCATGACTGTGATGAGACAAATATGGGAGTTACATAAAACATTTCTGTTATTAATTATGATTTACCAACTGTGTCACAAACTTGCAAAGCCTTCCTTCCAGCCATGATTGCCTGCAACCAGGGCCATTTGGTTACTACTAGTAGTGCAGCAGCACTGCCTGGGGGCAATAAAGCAACAGGTCAGTAATCTATGGCCATTTTAGTACCTTACCTTTTCACGCTGCTGGGTTGGGGTTTTCGCATGAGAAGACTTGGGAGAACGCTCTCGCAAACCTCCTGCTTCAGCTCCGCAGCTCCTTCCTGCTCACGTGAGTGCTCCACTCCTTCCTGTCACAGTGCAGCCTAGGAGTTGGAGGCTGCACTGGGGCAGGAAGCACAACTGGCACAGCTCAGGAAGCTTCGCACAGCAGGTAAGTACGCCCCAGGCCCTTAAGCGATGCGTGATCATGCACCATTTTCGGCTTCAAGCTGAAAATGAAAAGGTGCATGACTGCTTCACGTCAGACTCTTGAGCACCGCATAAATGTGAGTGCTTCATGCAGACCACTCCTCACATTTACGCGATGCTCAAGGGGCCCTCTCGCTTCCAAAACACCATGCAAAAAGGGCCTATGTCTCTGTTACTTATCCATCCTGTCAAAGCCTAGACACAAAGATAACTAGCACAATTGGAACTGAATCAGTGCAAATCAAAGCATCTTAATCTGAGAAGGGCCCTTTCCGCATACTACCTTTTCACGCACCGGGGTCTGGTGCTCGCATGAGCAGGCTCTTGTGAGAGGCTCTCACGTCCAGGTTTCTTCAGCTCCTCACGAGCTTCCTGCTCGTGCGAGAACCCCACCTCTTCCTGTCACAGTACAGCCTGGGACCGTCACAGTGCAGCCTGGGACCTTCCCAGGCTGCACTGAGACAGGAAGTGTGACCAGCCCAGCTCCTGAGGCCCCGCATGCAAGATAAGTGCGTGTGGGGCCTGGGAGCAATGCACAACAGCACACCATTTTCAGCTTAAAGCCAAAAATGAAAAAGTGAATGAGCGGTGCTTGCCAGGCCCTGGAGCGTCACACAAATGTGAGTTCATCATGTGGACCGCTCGTTACATTTGCATGATGCTCGAGGGGCCCTTTCACATGGAAAATGCTGTGCAAAAAGGGCCTAAGTTCAGTCCCTGAACTAACCGGGGGGGGGGGGAAGGAAATCACACTGGCTTCAAAAAAGAATCAGGAGGAAGGAAATTAAAATTTACTTTCTTCTCTCACCCTCCTGAAATCCTTCCCTGCTGTGCAATTATAGCATTAAGTCATTAATAAGTAGGATCCCCCTCAAGATACTCAAGTGAAGTGCAAACTAACATCAAATATTTACCAATTTGCTCACCCTTCATAAGAAAGGGTTCTCAGTGCATCAAGCAAGGTCAGCTGCAACGGAACAACATCCAGAATGAAGTAGTCCCTTCTCCCCATACCAGTCCCCAGCAGGGAAAAATTCTTTAAAAACTCTTAACTCCAATCAGTCCCTTACTTGCTTCTCTGATTTCAAAGTGTTTTGTTATCATGTCCTCACAAAGTAACACACATATAAATCAAGTGATGAACCAAAGATATATACTGGCAGTCATAGTTTGGCACATTGTCAAGCTATGAGCTGGGTAGAAAAGGGTGGAGTTATATTATTTGCAGGTGCATTCTTAAATTTGAGGTTCTTCTTTGGAAGGATTAAACAGGGACAATCCCAAAACACGGATTTCTTTGTCCTGTTTCCCACATATGCCATGCTCATTTGAATGTCTTTCTGTGTGTGATTGACCCTTACAAAAATAAGGGGAAAGACTAACTAATAGTTTGAACAAATATTTCAGGGGATTTTTGCTACGAGTGCTTACTCCTGACAAATTTTCCTATTTTTAATGTGAATTTATGTAAGCCAATTTGTTACAAATATGTATAAAATGCTAACCTGGGCCCCCATAGTGAGCAATGCTACAGGAGAGGGTAACTATTTAATGGCCTCCATGATACAGACCAGAGTGACTGGTGGCTGGCAACTGATGTCAGATCATAGCACTTAATAGAGACAGGGTGGCAGGCTATTTAAGCCTGATTACCCCCTCATGTGCCCACTTTGATTGTCACAGCATGGGATATCTGATTGCTGATTGTGGTCTGCTTCAAGAAAAATATTTGGTTGTTTGGTCTAGCAGAGGAAGTTGAGGGTGATTGTCTTTCAGTACCTTTGGTATTCCCACTGGTTCCAAATGTATATAGAGGGTTGTGGGATCACTGGAGTGGACTACTTTTTAGTTGTTGTTTAACCCTGTGCTTCATAGCAGTAATTTTAGTGTGGCAGTGGCTCAACTGACCCGGCAGCATGTGGGACTTATTTGCCCCACTGGTCTTTGGATTCGGGGGGGGGGTTCCTGCTCTTTCCCTCATTTGGCTTGGGAGGGAAGTTACTTAGTTCTATCCCTTCCCTCATCTCTTTTACCTTTCTGATGCTTTGCCCTGGATTGTGGTTTGTTTTAGGCATGCTGGTTTCTGCTGGATTTTGAAGCCTCATCTGTCAAAGGCAGTTTGCTCTTAATCACAGTTCTATTGTTGGCAGGTGCTCCTTTTTTTTTTGTACTACAGCTCTGACAGCATTAGTGCAATCGCTGTCTTGCTTCATTTACTCCTAGCCCAGCTCTGTTTTATTTTCTGCCCTCTTTTCTGTCTTGTTCTCATGATTGTTATTAATATGGCCCCATTTTTAGATAAGCTTTTTGGTAATCATGGTGTTCACTTTTCCTAGTTGCAGTTTTTGGCAGCCATTTTCTGATGGTTAATTTTCCCATGAGTCCAAACTGCCCATAGTATGTTTGTTTCTTGGCTGAGTACTGTTTTTGTAATGCAGCCATCTTGTGTTACAGTAGTGTGGGCACCACCATTTTGTTTTAGCGGTTTTTATCGACAGCGGTTAGTGGCAGCGTGGGCGCTGGCATTTATGCTACCCAGTGCCTCCACCTTGTTGCTCTGGCTGTTGGCCACATTTTTCACTTAGTCCAGTGGGTGCTCACATTTTGTCTCATGTGTGGATGCCATTTTCTAGGTAGTTTTTTTGTGCTAGGCCTAGTTAAGTCTACCAGGCCACAGAATTAAAGTTCAATTAGCTGCATTATTGCACAAGGTGTGTTCATGTCTGGATGAGGGAGGAACTGGGGCCTGGTCATGCCTAGGCTGGGTTCAGGTTTTGGTTTTATACTTATACCATATGATTCTAATTGGCCTTACTTTGGGCCGATTTTCAGGACGCCATTGTTTAGTGGTGATTGCAGTTTGAATAACAATATCTGTTGTTTATTTTCATGGAGTTTTCAGTTAGGAATAATTGACTGAAGGACATTGGTATTGGACCACTACTGACCTCCTTTTTTTGTTGATCATCAATTTGAGTGTTGGACTAGGAACTGTCTACCCTTCATCTTAGTACTTAGACCTGCCCCTTTGAGTGCTAGATTAGGACTAGGAATTGTCTTGGCCTTGTCTCTTTACCTAGACCTGATCTATCCAGTGTTGGCTAAGAAATGACTGATCTTGATTCCTCAGAAACTTGACCTTGGCCTGGTCATCATTTTTTTTTCTGGGCTTGATTCTTTGCAGATTGGACTTTGAATAATTTGTAGAGGATGGCATATATCAGCCTTGTAGAGCTCTGGCTGACAGAAAACTATGCTAGCATGAAAGTGCTAGCCCAGGGCCCTGCATATCTCAGTGTTGGCCTTCCTATGAGTACGATCAATGTGCTTGGGATCACCTGCCTCCAGCCACACTACTCAGGGCCAAATGGCAGAAAAAAATAAGAGAAATCCAGGCCAAGAATTTCTTAAGGTACAGAAATCCTGCAGTGCTTGTAAAAATTAGGGCCTTGCACTTGAGCAAGCCCAAGTCATACCAAGGCAAATGACTAAAACATCAGGAAGAGACCCAGTACATTCCTTAAGCAAAAGAGGCAACAAACCCTTTCACTGGAGTACTCTTTTGCCAAGCAGCTCCACGGTGGCAACTTCATTCATCCCTAGTTGAGCTCCCAAGTGTCAAGGTCAGAAACCTGGGCCGTGAGCCAGCCTGGAAAAGAGAGTGGGAGAGCCATCAAAGTCCAGCCAGGAGGAGACAAGCTAGCACTTTACTCAAGGAAGTTCATTTACCAGAGCACCAAGCGAAGCCATAGTCAGAGTTCCAAAGCCAAGGGTCAAGAGTCCAGAGATCAATTCAAGGTATCAGGAACCAGATGCTGGGAGGGAGGTACAGGCAAGAGGAGGGCTTGTAAGAAGTTTACCACAAGCAAAGAGAAGCTTCCAGGCAGGCAGTTATATAGCCCCAGACACAGGTGTTTCTGGTCACTGCTTCTTAAACTTAGCCAAGGAAGCCTCCTTCTGCACAGCCCTCTTGAGTCTCCGTCTTGATTGGGGGATTATTGAACCAGGTTCCAGAGCCTCTTCAGAATCAGATCCCTGTTGCTGCAAAGAAGCAAGCACAGAATTGGGTCCCTGTTGCTCTAAAGGAGCAGGCAGAGGAATGTCCGTGCCTTCTTGATCCATGGCAGCAGGGTCCATGAGCTGCAGGACTCATCTCCAGCCAGAGCAACGGGGATCAACAGCTGCTGCTGCACGTCACCTCCACCCTGAGCAACAGGGACCACGTCATCAGCAGCTCTGACAGGGGCTTCAGTTATCACACCAAGTGATAACAGTGGGTACGTCACACTACCTAGAACGCCATACCGTGGCCACAAATCAGGACCCACCATGTCACCACACTGTACCTACAATCTAACAGAAATAGAGAAAATAGGAACAAAGTGACACAACCTGAAAACTTAAGAGGACTTATGTAGCCAAAGCCTATCTGAGAAGCAGTAGAGGCAGCCCCAATTCCAGAGAAATGGGTGCCAAGGTTAACCCCATGGAGGCCCATAAACAGCAAGGTCTTTGAGGTAACAGTCCAAAAGTGTTACCTAATGAGGAAAAGAAGTCAACATGACAAAACAATACACCCAATCTGCCCCTCCAAACCTCATGTAATGTAGCAAAGCACGGTTGGGGAATGCACACATGCCCCATCTCAACTATAATGTAGCCAGCCTTAGAATTTCAAATTCCCAAAACTGAATTATAATCAACAAACTCTAAATTGCCAAAGCCCTACCAGAAACATCACTCTTAGCCGCTTTATCTACAGTCTTCCCTCCACATTAGTGTATTTGACCTTCACAAATATGATTATTCACAAGATGCCTGCTTGCCTCACCCCTGTCATGTATCAGACAGGCCAGGCAAAGGCCTCAAGAGTGAATAACAACTAGCAGACTGTAGGAGTAGTGCTCTTACTTATGGCAAAGAGAGGGAGAGTGGTCCAAGTCAAGTCCAAATCGGAACCAAAAGTCTAAAGTTTGGAGATAACAAATCCAAAGGGGCAAACCAGAATCATAGTCACACGGCAGGCAAAGGCCCAACTAGAGACAGATTTCTTGGCCAGGAAGCAAGAGGCAGACACAGGGTTTCAACCACCAAGAAGAGTAGTTGTTGACCCTGGTGAAAGAAGCCAGATGTTTCTTACTTATAGTCTAGAGACACTGATGTAGGTGTTCTCTCATTAGGGTTTGTTTGATATATAAACGAGCTGAGTGCTTGAGTTCTTTTTTCTCTTGCCGTCATTCTGCCAAGGTAGATTCCTGTGCTGGTTCTTCCTCTGACCTGTTGCTGCTGGTCATTCTGTTCCTCTTGCTCTGGCTCCTGCTGCTTGTTCTGTTCTTCTGGACTGTCTTCTGCCTCTGAATCAGAAGTCTCTTCTTCTCTGTCAGAGTGTCCAGGGCAGGGCATGACACCACCCATTCTCCCCTCCTGTTCCTTGGAATTTTGCCCAGGCATGCTGTCTTCCTTATCTGCACCCTGACAAAGGCAAGCAAATGGAAGGGGAAAAGATCTGTGCATGTGCAAGCCTTTCTCCCTCCATTTGCTTGCTTTTCACCCGGGCACGCAGACAAAAGGCAAGGTGCGATAGGTAGAAGAATGGAAGAGGGGAGGCCTTTCCCTCACCATTCTCCTCCTTTTTGCCCAGGCACACAGAAAAAAGACAGGGGCTTGTGCAATGGGCAATGGGCAGGAGAATGGAGAGGGGAAGTATTTTCCCCTCCATTCTTCTGTGTTTCACTCCAATGTGCAGAAAGAAGGCAGGGTGCTCAAGCCACGGGCAGGAGAATGAAGCGGGGAGGTGCTCACATGCTTTCTCCAACTGCCAGGCTGCCCCTTCCCATTTGTTTCCCTTTTGCCTGGTTGTGGAGAAGGAAGGCACACCCACCCTAGCAAAAAGCAAGGTTATGAGAGGGGGAGCTGCAGAAGAGAATGGTGAGAGGAACTCACTTGGGGGAAGTTGTTTGCAGTTTTTTGACTTTCATGAAAGTTCTGTGCCCCAAACCTTTGTGAAAGTTGAGAGGCTAGTGTAATTCACTTGTGTGCAGCATAATTCACTAAGGTGCATCACACACTCTCAGCCCCAGAGAACTCCATGATAGGTCCGCCTTAGGGTTGCCAAAAGTCTGAAATGACTTGAAGGCACACAACAACAACAACAACAACAACAACAACAACAACAACAACAACATCTAGCTAGATGGAGATTGACAAATATAAGGCAGTTAACATTCAGTCCCTGAACTAAGAAATGGGAATTACACTTGTTTCAGAAGGAATGAAGAGGAAGGAAAATCAAATTTGCTTTTTCTCTTTCACCTCCTGAATTCCCTCCCTGCTGTGCAATTATAACATTAAGTCATTAATGAAGACACTTGAGTGAAGTGTAAACTGAAGATGTAAAGAAATATTTGCAAATTTTCCCATTCTTCATAACAAACGGCATCTCAGTGAACCCAGCAAGATTAACTGCAACAGAACAGCAGCAGAATGAGGCAGAGCCATATTACTCAGGAAATTCCCTACTCCCCATGCCAGTCCACTGCAGGGAAAAACTCTGTGTATTGGCAGAGAAGGGTTGGCTTTTGCCATCTACAGATGTGTTCTTAAATTTGAGGCTCTCCTGCAGATTGTTTAAACAGTGATGTTGCTGAAACAGGGATTGCTTTGCCTTCTTTCCCCCATATGTCATGCTCATTTGAATTTGTTTCTGTGTCTGATTTTTTTATGAACATTTTTATTGAATTCCATTAATTGTCAAAGCAAATAAACAATGAAAAACAGTATATAAACAATGAATAAGAAATAGCACCCACAGTATCATGTAAAAAACAGAAAAGGACAACAATAAGAAAAATTATACATATACATCACTAGTGGATAGCGAGACAAAGAAAACCTTACATGTACATTAAAATAGACTTCACACTCTGCTAGAGCCACAGATTGGACTAACTACATTCTTATCATATACCCTTTTATGTTCTCCCTTTCAATTTATCTAATTCTGTCATTATAATACATTAGTATCAGTTATTTATCTGATCAGTGAAGCATGGTTTGTTAGCCCACCTTTAATAACATGAATCATAATCTTGACTGAACTGTGGTTAGCTTACAGACTTAAAGTGGTTAGCTTACAGGCTTAGAAAGAGAAAAAGAAAAGAGACAAATTCTAGAAATTAATAAAGGGAAAGAGATTTATCAATAACAAAAGAAAATTAAGGAAGTGTTTTATAAGTACTTTGGGAAAACATTTGATGAACAAGATACTGAACACCTGCTAGAAAATATTAGAAAATATTTTGAAAAAATAATGGTAAAGCAAATAACTGATGAACAAAGAATAAATCTAAATAAACCAATAGCAAAAATGGAAATTATAAATGCAATCCAAAAATTAAAAAATGGTAAAGCACCAGGTCCTGATGGTTATATAACAAACTATTATAAGACATTTCAAAATGAACTCATTGGGCCTTTACAAAAAGTAATTAATGGATTGGATGAAGGAAAAAGCCCAACTTCTTGGGGAGAAGCTATAATTAGTTTAATATCAAAAGAAGATAAAGATCATCTAGAGGTGAGAAATTATAGGCCAACATCACTACTAAACACAGATAATAAAATCTTTGCCATTATTCTAGCAGAGCAATTGAAAAAGGTATTAAGCAATTGGATACATGAGGACCAAAATGGCTTTCTCCCAGGAAGATTAATCAAAGATAACACAAGAGTGATTATAAACGTAGTATAATATTATCAGAAACATAACAAAAAAAAAAAAAGGTTTGATCTTCCTGGATACACAGAAGGCATTCGACAATGTTGAATGGAAGTTTATGATGGCAGCTTTAAAAAAGATAAACATGGGTGAAAAAATTGAGAACTGGATTAATCAGATTTATAAAAACCAATCAGCAACTGTACTAATAAATGGAGAAAAGACAAAGAAAATTGAGGTTAAAAAAGGAACAAGACAGGGATGTCCACAATCCCCTCTGCTATTTCTGATAATTATTGAATTATTGAATATCCAAGTAAGGGAAGAATTGCAAATTAAAGGGGTACAAGTTAGAAATTATAATTTCAAGATAGGAGCATTTGCCAATGATCTTGTGATACTGTTAGAAAACCCAATACAAAGTATAAATAAGTTAAAGTATATTCTCCAAGAATTTGGCATTGTATCAGGCTTCAGAGTAAATTCGGAAAAAACCATGATGATAACAAAAAATATGACAAGTCAAGAAGAAATAGAAATTGAGAGAGAGTCTCAATTTAAGATATCTAAAAAAGCAAAATATGTTGGGGTATATATAAAACGAACAATAACACAGATTTGTATGAAAACAATTATAAGAAAATCTGGCAAAGTATAAAGACAGATTTAAAGAAATGGGCAAAACTAGATTTATCGATATTAGGAAAAACAGCAACATTGAAAATGAATATTTTGCTGAGAATGATCTTCCTTTTCCAAAATCTTCCTATAATTACAAACAATTTGCCATTCTATCAGTGGAATAAGGACCTAGCAAAGTTTATATGGAACAACAAAAAGCCAAGGATAAAATGGAAGATCATGAAAGATTTGACAGAAAGAGGATGATTGGGGCTGCCAGATCTAAAATTATACTGTCATGCTTGCTGCTTAGTTGGCTGATTGATTGGATAAACTTGAGAAAAGAAAGCTTATTAACATTGGAAGGAGCAGATCTGCCATTTGGTTGGCATGCATATCTATGTTATGGAAAAGTGAAGGTGCATAAAGAGTTTAATAATCTTTTTGTGAGGAAATCCATATTTAGAGTTTGGTTAGTGTACAAAGAGAAACTATATCTGAAATTGCCATCGTGGGTGTCAGTGCACGAAGCTTTCTACCGGAGAGAGAGACCCCAGATGAACAAATGGATAACATATAAAGATCTAGTTAAAATCCAAGGGGAAAATGTGATTTAAAAAAGCAACAAGGAGTTAATAAGAGATGGATATACATCCCACTGGTTATTACAGAGACAACTAGTAGAAAAACTCAAAATGGATATGAAGACAATAGGAACAGAACATCATGAAAGAGAGTTTGATAAATTCTTGAAACCGGATAATGAGCATCTAGTTGGAAGGATATATAAATTGTTACTCAGGTTAGATTTAGAACAAGAAGTTGTAAAAGACAATGTGATAAAATGGGCACAAAATGTAGGACATCCAAACCTATTGGAAAACTGGGAAGGCGCATGGAAAGATACCCAAAAATGATTAAAAAGTACAAGCTTAAGAGAGAACTACTACAAGATCCTCCACAGATGGTATTACACACCAGTACAAATTGCAAAAATAACAAAAAATTCAAAAAACACATGTTGGAAACAGAAAGGAACGCTGTGCCATCTGTGATGGACATGTATAGAAGCGAAAAGATTTTGGAAGAAAATTCGTGAAAGAATAGTGGATATATTACAATTAAATTTCACAATGATACCAGAGATATATCTGTTAAATATGACTGATGAGATTAAACAGCTTAAGAATACCCAGAAAAAATTATTACTCTTTATGATCACAGCAGCTAGAATGACATATGCCAAGAAATGGAAATTAAAGGGAGCACCCAATGTAGAGGAATGGTGGATGAAATTGTATGATCCAATGGAAATGGATAAGTTGACAGTGATATTATCAGATAGATTGATAAGACAATTTAAAGAATTATGGGATCCAGTATTTGTGGAATTACAGGAAAAATGGGGGAAATAGCAACAATGAGGATGAAGGACGAATGTTGAATATAACAAAGAGGAGAAAAAGAAAAGGTAAAAGGTAAAGATAGTGAAATATATATTTGGATATATAGAAATAAGGAAGAAAATTAAAGGAAAACTATGGGGAAATGTAGAAATGAATACAAAAAAGTAAAGATGGCAATGATAAATATTCTAAATATATAATCTATATATAGAGAAATATGAAGAAATAAGGTCGAAACGGGGTAGGAAAATTGTAGATAAATAAGGCCCACTCGGAAGTGGAATAAGAAGAAAAAAAAAGAATGATAGAAAATAAAACCTTGAGTTAAAAGCAAATATTTAAAACTTAAGAAATTATAAGGATGAATGAAAGCAGAGTTTTTTTTCTTATTCTTTTTGTTTTTTTCTTAAAAGATATTATTTATCTGAAACTTAATTGTTGGAAAGTGCTAACTAGAAAATCATTGAGGATGACAGAAAAGAATAGTAAGGGAAGATATTAAATGTTCAACATTCTTAGGAATTTTGTCATGTACTTGTGTCATAGGGCAAAGAATGTATGTGTGTATATCAATGTATTTTGTAAGTGGTTATAAAAGAAATTATTAATAAATGTTATATATCATGAATAATAGCTATATAAAAGTATATATCAAGGTACGTCTGTATATAATAATGTAACTTGCAAGAGGAGAGAATGCTGGTATGCATTGAGATCTATTTTGTTATGTATGGGATGTCATGTATAGGATTGATATTTGTTTTATGTTGTTATTGATGATTTTTTTTAAAAAAAAAATCTTGACTGAACTTTTCCAAGGTAATAACATACATATGTTAGGACTGTTATCATGGATCATTCTAATTCCGTACTATCTTTTCCTTATCTCCCTTGTTATGATTTACCTGGTTTATGTTTACAGATGTACTTCTTACCTAATTCATATATACCTGTATCTCACATTGCTGTAGTCTTTATTTTACATTGCCTTACAATACATTACATTTTACATTACCCCTTGCAAATAATTCATAAACGGTTGCCATGTTTGAAGAAATATGTGATAGAGGTTATTTTCTAGAAGCTAGGCAAGCTTGTCCATTTCTGCCACTTCCATTAATTTCTCCAACCACTCTCCTTCTGATGGAATTGAGACCTTTTGGCAATGCTTGGCAAATACAATCCTGGCAGTTGTAACCAGATGCCATATTAACCTTACTTTACTCTCCCCTCCTACCAAGTTTACATCCAATACACTCAGTAGTAACAGCTTAGAGAACAATTCAATCTTTTTTCCTATTACTTGTTGCATCACTGCTCATACCAAATACCAAATTTTTTGTGCTCTATTACATCCCACTATTGATGAATAAAAGTGCCCCTTTCTTTTTGGCATTTCCAGCACTTATCCTTTGTATTTTTAACCATCTTGGCAATCCTTACTGGGGGGAGGTACCACCTGAACATAACCTTTAGGGCATTTTCCTGTAAGCTATGAGATTGGTAAATTTAGTAACCCTCATCCACGCTTTTCCCCATTCTTCCAAACTAATATTATGACCTAGATCTAACGCCCATCTTATCATATATTCTTTAATTACTTCTTCCTCCAAGTCCAGCCACAACAGTAATTGATACAGTCTTGGTAACAAATGTTAGTTTCCCTTCTTTAACTCTAATTCAAATTCCTCTGGGCTCATGTCAATGCCGCCTTCTTTTATGTCTTTTTTAAATCTCTCCTGGATCTATAGTTACAGAAACCAGTGTATCATCATTCCTTCCTGTTGTAACCACTGATGGTTTTTAAGTTGCACCACGCCATCTGATAAATAAATCAATTCTTTGTATGTAATCCATTCCACATCACCTCTAAGGCCTTTGATCAAGAGTGCTTCCACAGGGGATAAACAAGGTGGGAATTTTGGACATAGGTACCTTTTGTATTCTGGTCATGTTTTATACAGAGATCTTCAGACTGCATGGTTATTAAACAATTTCTGTACGCTAACTTTTTGGTACCACAAATATGAATGTGATCCGAAGTGGAGTTCATGGCCTTCCAAAGCTAAAACTAAAGTTTCTGTGTCCGATTGACCCTGAAAAAAGCAAGGAAAGACTGAAAGTTATACTTTGAACTAATATTTCAGGGAATTTTTGCTAGAAGTTCTTACTCCTGACAAATTTTGCCATTTTTCATGTTAATTTATGGAAGCCTTTTTTTAAATATATAAGTATGTATAAAATGTACATACAGACTTAGGTTGCCATCCTATTTGTACTTCCATTAACTGCAGGATTGTGTTGTAAGTTAGGTAAACATTTGCATCAACCAACTGCTGGCAGAGCCAAGGCATCTGAAACAGATGCTATCTGATTGGAGTTAAGCCTGGCACCCCATCAAAGTTGAAGGAACTTCCAAATGGGTGGAGGCATGTCTCAGAGCATGAGAATGTTACTTTGTACCCATTTCCTCTTTCTCCTGGATCAGAAATTATTAGAGCCAGGACCCAAGTGTGTAACATCCAATGACAGAAGCTCCAGGAGTTGGTTTCACTCTCGATGCAGTCCAAGTCTGACACACCCTACAAACCTCCTGAGATTCTGGTCTGACAACTTACTGAGGATGCTGTGGGTCTGTGCTTGAAGGAATCATTCCTTCCTGAGTCCTCTGACAGAACTTGTCCCAGTGGATGTATTCAGGAAGGGGGCAAAGAAGTGCGCGGCCTCTCCAAATACAATCTCCATCCCTGCCAGTGAAATTTTTCACCAGTTTCTACCATTTCTACCATAGTGGTGACTTAAAAGTTCAGTTGTGCTTTTATAAGTACAGTCAGACTGCTAAAGAAAATAGGGAATGTGAACACTTCTCAATGCCTTGGTCTCTGAAAAGCTAGGAATTTGGGGACTGAAGGAAAATTTCAGTGGAAGGGACAGAATTCTTATTTTGATGCTAGCGTCCTGATTTTTCAGTCACATCTTCCTGTATGTACATCCCTGGATCTAGCTCATTGAATCCTGATCCACGTGTTTTTAGAGTTTATCAGAATGGACAGACAGTAGCCAGTAGCAACCACATGTTGAAAAGTTACTTTTTTCAAGACATTCCCAGCTGCGAAGATAGATTGTGTGATCTATAGTAAACAAACAAACAAGAACCTCACCCCTTTTGAAAGCTTTGTGGGCAATGGGACTAAAGTTATACCAATCTTTTGTCTAGCTAGGGAGAAGATGACCAAGTTAGAAGAAATGTGAAATCCTACCCTTCTGTCTCTCATTAGACATTAACTTGCTGTGGACATCTGGCCTTCTCCCAGTAAAAAGTCAAAGACTGATGAGACAGCCTAAGTATTTAATTGTCTGATGTTAGAAAGGAATGATTCAGAGCTTAGAAATGTTGCTTTTTGAATTACAGTTTCCAATGTCTCCTAGGAAGCATGGTCACTAACCATGCTGCCTAGGGGATTCTGGGAGCTGTAATCCAAAACAGCCACACTTCCAAGCTCTAGGAATATTAGATATAAACTAGAAATGTTTGGGGGATTTTGTGTAGTAATTTATGGTGTGTTTGATGTATGAGCAAATAAAGTTTTGAAAGTGCTGACTGGTCTTGGAATTACTTATTTCAATTATTGGAGAAAATGGACTTTGGTGAAAGTATTATTTGGGCAAGGAAGGCAATATATTCAGTTCAAAAAGTCCAGATTTTGGTAAATGGCAATGCAACAAGACTGATTGAAATACCAAGGGGAACTAGACAAGGTTGTGACCTCTTACCTTTGGTGCTTATGTTGACACTGGACACCTTACTGAGAGATAGCAGAAGAGATGAGAAAATTTATGGAGTGGGGTTTTAAAAAATAGCAGGATGAGCTGAGGGCTTATGCTGATGGACTTGTGGTAATGACACAAAATCCACTGGACTCAATGAAGGTTCTTTGCAGGAGGAATTAAGGCACCTGAGCTTAAAAGGAGATATGATAAAGCAAAACTATTGACCAATGACATGACTTCAGAAGAGGGAAATGAATGAACTGATCTTTCCAATGTTAAAGTGGGAAAAAGTTGGATTAAATATCTAGAGATTACAATTGCAAAGAATAATAGTCTTTTGTTTCAAAACAATTATGATAATGTCTGCAAAGAAGTTAAATGAGACATAGAAACATAGGGAAAATTAAATGTATACCTTTTTGGAAGAATTGCCAAGACTTGTATTCTGTCTCCAAACAAACCCTACTATAGGAAATGGAATCATCTTTGTACAATGGCAGAAAAAAAAATCCAGATTTTTGTTTGACAGGCAAAGAAGCCCAGAATAAAACATAAAACATTACATGATGCTAAAGAAAAGAATGGCCTGAGAAGTCATAATATTAAAACTATATTGGAACTTGAAGGTATTATTTAAAATTTGAATGGCATTGCCATCTTTGACATGATCAAGGAAAGGCACATGCTGAATTTACAAACTATTGCATTAGAAAGACTTTTCTACAAGTTTGGCATGAATATAAGCAGAGACTTTTTCCTCAGATATAATTAACCACCTCACTCCAGGAGGCTGTTTTCAAGAAAGAATGCGTTAAAAATCAGAGGTGGCTGTTTCATGATGAACTTACATACTTTGAGCAAGACAGCTGAGAGTTTAAATCAAGTGAGATACTTCTTATGGAAGAACTTAATTGGTTTGTTTGCGCGCAACTTAAGGTCAAGATTAGAGATATCTAGCCACAGAGGTTAGAGAAAATGAGTTTTATTTAGAGTCATGTGAAGATGATGACTGTGTAATTTATAAAGTGTGGAAATACCTTTGGAACCTTGATGCCTTTTGTACTTGAAGTATATCAGGCAATTGAACTTCCTTCTTTGGCCTTTCCAACAAACTATAGTTTATACATGATGTGTTACAGGACAGACTACTTGAAGCCACATGCGCGCACACATAGGTAGAGATATTTGAACATATCCACAACTTATATAATTCTACCCAATACACAGGGAACAAGTGATTTATCATTATTGTACAGACAATTGTATTGTCTAGTAATTTTTTTGAGTTCAGCAACTATTCAATAGGTGTATTTATTTTTAATTACCTTGTCCTGCAACAACACAGGTTAGTTAGAAGACATAGGCCATTTCCGCAAGAGGCAAAGGAATTGCTCCATGCTGGTACTTACCGGATCTTCTGGGCATGGACCAACATGGACTGTCCCTTAAGCCCTTCCACAGGGCTCCTCGTTTTGTCCAGAGTGAATCGGAGCAGTGCGAGGTCTTAGATCCGCACTGCTCCAACTTCCAAAATGGCAGCTTCCGGTTGTTCATGGGTCCCAACCAACTGCTGAAGCTCGCCACGCCTAAAGCCCGCCCTCCGCAGATCGCAGGTTCACATTGGTATGAGCCTGCAAATCTGCACAAGGGAGCAGGAACGCAATGGCGTGCTCTGAAAAATTAAAGAACGGTTTTCTACCATTCTTTAAAAAGCACACTGGAGGACCAGTTGGGGGCATTTCGGAGCAGACTGAGGTGCAGGTCTCAGGTAAGTAGTCCGGACTTAGTCCACTCCAAGGTGCAGATGACCTCTGTGAGAGGATGCACTGTACCATTTTAATTGCAGAATGCAGTTAATGCAGAAATGGCCATATTCATCCTGGGAATGAGTGAAGAGGAGGAAGGGAGAGAACGGGCACATTCCTGCCTGCCTGCCTGCCTGCCTGCCTGCCTGCCTGCCTGCCTGCCTGAGGAGATCTAATCTAGCACTGAATTCTCTACTATTAGCACAAAATATAATAAGAGAAACAGGGCCCTCCCTTCTGAGGGATTTAATTGAAGGATGAGGCAGGGCCAGCTGGACATGAATGTCTTGTCAGGTATCCATTCTGGTCATGTCCATAACCAAGGAAAACCTAATAAATTGTAGTTATAGCCCAACTCGTGTTTGACCACTGTTTGTGCAATCAGATCTAATCATAAATGGGAGGAGAGAACAAGTGAGACTCCCACATTCATTCTATAATATCCAGACTGCTCTGAAATATAACAGATTAGACAACAGCACTTCTTACAAAAGGATCAACTCCAACATTATAAAAAGAGAATTATTAAGCTTTTTTGGAAAAATTAAATACAGTTGATACTGATATTAGCAAAATATTAGACATTGTTTACATTAGGAAATACTTTTAATGCAATCATGTATATAATAATAAGAAATATCCTTGACACCATTGAATTTATCATTTTGTTTATCTACTACTGTTTTGAGGCATTCATTTTAATGTTCTTTTGCTTCAGAAAAAATGTGGCTGGGAAAATAGTGCTTGTCACAGGATCAGCAAATGGAATTGGAAGAGAAATTGCATTAAATTTTGCACGTCTTGGTTCCATTCTTGTTCTCTGGGACATCGATGAAGAAGGGAACAAAGCAACAGGAGACCTTCTCCGAAAAAATGGGGCTTTGGCTGTTTATACCTACAAGTGTGACTTGGGCAAAAGGGAAGAAATCTATGCAGTGGCAGATCAGGTAAACACATGGATTATTTTTTTTATATAGTTCAAAAATGTCACGCCTAATTGTTTTTCCTTTAAGCAAGAAGTGTTTTGCAAACTGAGCTGTGAAAATTATCTCATTATTCTGTATGCTGTGCAAAGCATATGGAAAGATACAATCAGTTTACAAGCCTGGTAGATGGAACACTTAGATTTAAACTATTTTAGGCTACAGTAATAGTTGAAGCTTGGGAAGGATTTCATTCATGTCACATTTTGATTTTACCAAATGTGTACTTTCCAAAATAATATGTGGTTTAGACTACAGACATCCTTGATTATATGAACATTCTAAAAAATTGCAATGCAATTCCAAAACCCCCCAAAATTGCAGCAATGAATACAATAGAGAAGGTAAATAAAAGCTTATTTGCTCAGTGGCTAATTTTCAGTGTCATAACAGACTATACGCTCTGTGCTTTCTCTCATTTAGTGAAAACAGTTTAAATGTCACATTTTTCAGTTTTAATGACAGATGCAAAAATTTTGTAAAGTTCACCCTTCCTTACTTCATACTGTTTCCTCCTACAGACACAGTCTTAAGTATCTTTTTTCTCTCTGTCCTTCTCTTAAATAACCCTTTATTGAAAAAGCAAATATAAAATACAGGTTATACAGTTAACAAATGAAACAAATTCTTCAATTTAACACCCTTGCAAAATGTTCATATTATGTACTATATATAGGTATATATTGGGGTGTCCAGAGTTAATGTTCATTTTGTCCAAATGCATGATTCCTTACAGAAGAATGAAATCTGAATGAAGGAGATGTAGCAAGTGACGTAATCCATACGGCTAACAGATAACACAATAAATCTTCTGAGTTTGATATTATTGAGTTTTTATACAAACAAATCCAGGAGTGGACAACTTCCTGGAGTTGGGTGGCCAAATGTGCTGCCTCCAGAGAACTCCAGAAGAAAAGGATTTCCAGGCCCAGTGCTACCATTTGCCCACCCCTGCCATAGGCTGTGGTAATAAATCAGGTTGAGTATTGAATATGACATCTCAAGTTTTCCTTCTTATTTTTGTAGGTTAAAAAAGAAGTGGGTGATGTAGAAATTTTAATCAACAATGCAGGTATCCTGAAAGGAAAGACTTTAATTAATCTTTCTGAATCTGATATAGAAGAAACACTGGCAGTAAACACCAATGCTCATTTCTGGGTAATTTTTTTTCCCCCATATTAAACTGTATGGAATTCTTTTACCAAATAAGTTCATGGTTTGGATTGAGGTATATTTGAGAAATCAAGTTATGATTGGGATGAGAAAATTAATCTCCATGACCTTTAGCGCTGTGGCATTAATTCATTTATAACACTTTTCCTTTTACTTCTCCTAGTGTGCAGTCTTGTTTTTAATCTCCCTAAATTCCTTAATACAGAGTTAAGCTGACTTTAAATACTAATATCAATGTGTTCAAAAAGTTCGATTTTTTCTCTAAATAACTATATTAAATTTAAATGACTTAATGGTTCAAATCTAGAGTGTTAAAAAGTAAAGTCAAAGCTAAGAAAATGATTCATATATTTAACTTGTTTCTTTATAATGCTACAAACTTCATTATCATTAATTTAAATAGTACTTTGATTGTAGCTAGTTGTCCTAGCCATTATTAAAAGACCAGTACCAGTCTTCCATTCTATATAAAAAATATAGCTTCAGTAAAGTGTTAAAACTGGTGTAATAATTTGACTGCTGGCCTAAGGCTCTGGGAGGCCAGGGGTCAAGTCCCCTTTCAGCCACGTAAACCCACTGGTGACTTTGGTCAGGCCATACTCTCTCACCTTAAGAGGAAAGTAATAGTAAACCTCCTCTGAATAAACCTTGCCAAGAAAACCATATGATTACAACACTTTAAGCAATGACCCAAAAATTATATAATGTGTGATCGCCCCCTAATGGCCTCGGGAGCATCGTGCGATTTCAAGGACGTCATGTGGAATGGTCCTCACAATCACGCAATGCTCCCGAGGCCATTTCATAACAGTACTGGTGTGTGAAAAGGGCCACCTACATTCCTTAGGTTACAAACCCCAGTCTGATTTAATAGTCAGATCAAAATCCACATTCTCCTTAAGTATTTCTTTAGATTTGGTCTATTAGGAAGTTAGAGGGAGAACAAGTTGCAGCTTTTCACTGTGGTTTATTCTCATAGCACAGCTAATATAACCGATAAACACACTGTCCTCAGTGGCATACTTTACATAAACCTTGAACAGATTAGGCACATTTCATGTATCAAGACTTTCACCTCTTTAGAATCCCTCTCCTAGAGGGCATATTCATAACTAATTCTACACGAGTATATGTTTTGAGTATTAAATAACTGAAACATCAAGAAAATAATACAGCTTACCATAAACAGGGCTTTAGTTATCAGCTATCACTTTTGTGTTGTTGCAGCAAAAGGAGGAACAACATTGCCAAGAGCAAAATCTGGTACCTAGATGCCCCCAAAGTTCCTGTTTTGTATCTTCCCCAGCCTCCATTCATCTGATCAGATTTGAGACATTCACTGGTCCCCATTTATATTAACAACCTTCTCCAATCAGAACAAGAATCAAAGGGGTAATGCAAATCTTCAAGAAAACCTGACTCTTGGATGCTTTCCCTCACATTGCATTGCCATATATTTGGGTGTGTTATAGGCAGTGTTGTGTAGTGGTTTGAGCATTTGTCTATGCCTTTGAAGACCAGGGTTTGATACCCCAGTCAGCCATGGAAACCCACTGGGTGAACTTGGGTATGTCACATACACTCAGTCCCAGAAAACTCTATGATAGGTTCATTTTAGGGTCACCATAATTTGGAAAAAACTTGAAGGCACACAATAACATATCTCGATTTATAGTTAGGCTGACTACAGGCCTGGAACTAGCATATGTCTAGCATGCTCCTCATTGTAAACTGCTGTCTTATAACACCAAATCAGCACAGCTTTTAATAAGTTGTAAACAACAGAAACATACTGATTTGTCTGCCCCTTTTTTTCTTCAAGGGGTATATTAACAGGCCAAAGGGTCAGGAAAAAGTGTATCTGTGGCCCATGTGACCAAAAACTTAACCTGTCCATGGTGTAGCTACTGAACCCATGGGTTCAAAATCATCATTAGTCCAAAAGACCACAAAGAGTACAGGTCTAATGTACACCATCTTGGGCAGTTAAGAAGGAAGTAGTCAGGAATCCCAAGGCTTGGTACACTGGGGCTCTTCCTGTACAAGGTTGTAATAGTAGATAAATGGCTTTTGCTAGAGGCCAGAGAGACATTAAGTGAAGTGCCAGGTTCCTCATTCATCAAGATGTCAGGAGTACAATCTGAGGAACAGTTTCCTGCCATGGAAGAATAGTTTTCAAGCACAACTCAAGAGAGTTAAGGCAGGGATCACATGAAACAGCAGCACTTGACAAGCCAGGCAGTTATGTGACCAAGCATGCGATTCCTTCTTTGAATATCACATTCAGGCCACAACCCTGTAATGACAAAGAAGGGAAAAAATCAATTATTGTCATTGCAAAGTTAATTAATTAATTAATTAACCTTTTCTCCCAAGGTGGGACCAAAGGCAGCCTTCCATTAGGAAAAAAAATATTCCCTTCACTGCATCCTTTCAGCTATTAATGATGTTCAATGTCCATCAGTTGGCTAAAAAATGAATTGCAAGTAATGTACTACGTTTTAATATATCACTTCCTAGCTCTGGGTAAACTAGCTTTTTAAAAAACCTGAGCAAGTATGCCACCATATGTCCTTAAACTGTAATGTTTTATCTCATGACTCTGATGAAACAAATAAGGGATTTGCAAAAAACATGCCTATTATTAACTTTGATTTACCACTGTGTCACAGACTTGCAAAGCCTTCCTTCCAGCCATGATTGCCTGCAACAAAGGTCATTTGGTTACTATTACTAGTGTAGCAGCACTAGTGGGGAGCAATAAACAAACAGGTCAGTAAGCTACGTATCTGGTAATTATCTATCCTATTAAAGCGTAGACTCAAGGACAACTGGAATAGCAGCAGGGCCATTCAAAGCATCTTAATTTGGGAAAGAATTAGGAGAACGTACAGTTAAGTTGATGAGATCCAGTGTGGTCCAGTGATTTGAATGTTGGACTAGGACCCTAGTAAAACTGACTTTGAGTCCCCATCCAGCCATGGAAACCCACTGGGTGATCTTGGGCAAGTCACTCTTTCCCAGCCTCAGAGGAGGCCAATGACAAACTCCCTTTGAACAAATCTTGTTAACATTGTAGTTCAAATATCTGGCCAACTTCCGCTAATGCTCCAAACAGAATACATTTTCATATCAGTCTTATTTGGAAATAAGCACCTTTGAAAACAACGTGGCAGCTGTATCTAGTTAACAGTATGTGGGATTTGATTCAGGTCCTTTCCACACCTTACCTTCTTCTGGCGCTGGAGTGCGGGGATCGCGCAAGCAGCCTCTGGTGAGAGGCTTTCATGTCCAGGGTCCTTCAGCTCCGCACAAGCTGCCTGCTTGCTCGAGAGCCCCGCCTCTTCCTTCCGCAGTGCAGCCTGGGACTTTCCCAGGCTGCGCTGGGGCAGGAACCACGACCACCATGGCTCCAGAGGCTCGACATGCCAGGTAAGTGAGCTCGGGGCCTGGGAGCAATGCGCGATCACGCACCATTTTCGGCTTCTAGCCGAAAATGAAAAGGTGCATGATCGGCACCTGCTGGCCCCTGGAGCATCGCATGATTGTGAGTGCATCGTGCAGATCGCTCCTCACAATCGTGCGATGTTCCAGGCGCCCTTTCGCATGGAAAATGCTGTGCAGAAGGGCCTCACTGTAAAACAAGACAGCCAGCGCGGTGTAGAGGAATGAGCATTACACTACAACACTGGAGATCAAGGTTTGATTCCCTTCTCAGCCATAGAAACCCATTAGATGATCTTGGGCACATCCCATACTCTCAGCGCAGAAAAAACAGTGATAGGTTTGCCTAAGGGTTGCCATAAGTTGGAAATGACTTGAAAGCACACAACAAGAATAACAAAAACAACACAAGAAAACCTATAAAGAGAAAGAAACAATAATATAAATATGGGAAAGCCAGGAAGTTGTGAATTTTTGTCCATTCCCAGATGGGCCAGGTTTTCAAGTGGCAGGAGGGTGAGCGGCACAGCAGACTTTTCAGCATGAAATGCTTGTATCTGCACATAAAAGGTTGCATCAAGTATTATTCCTGAACATTTGAATAAGCCCTCAGCCATACAGCCTCATGGATCATTCTTTTCTTTCTTTTTCCTGCATTTTTCAGCTTATTCTGCAAGTAAATCTGCAGAATTTGGGTTTTTGGAATCCCTTGCTTTTGAAATGAGAGCTGCAGGCAAGAAAGGCATTAAAACCACCATTATCTGTCCTTCGTATGTGGACACCGAATTAGTTACTGGGATAAAAACAGCGTAAGTAGTGAATTTCAAGTAGTAGTACATTTGCAGATGTTAATTCAGTGCTTGTGTACGTTATGGGATTTCTGATTCATCAGGAGTTGATTTTGAAATCTCAGTTTTAAGAGATTTGCCTTTTGGCATGAGAAACTCCTGCTCATGCAACAAAAGACCAAACCTACATGAGCACGTGAACTGGAAGATCCTTACTAGAATTGTACAGTTCTCTGGAAATGAGGGATCATTACATTTACTGAGTTAATTTTTAAAAATATCTCCCTCCAGCCGGCCATTTCTGTTTCCTATTTTGGATGTAGGTTACGTTGGCAAGAAGATTGTGGATGCTATACTGAAAGAGAAACTTTATGTTGTCTTGCCACCATATGCCCGACTCCTTCTACTTAAAATGTAAGAATCTCTTTCTCTTGTCATTTGTTAACCTTGTGGTCAAATATTCCTAATTAACATAATGAAATAAATGAGATTATTGTAATGTGCAGAATTGAAACTGGGATGCAGGTTTTAACATTTGCTAAACTAAACTTTGAGCTCAGATGCTTGGTTTTCTTTTTTATTAATATTTTATTTTCCTTCACAATGATAATGTGCTTCAGACAAGATAGAAATGTGAATAGCCATGGCCATCCCAAGCAAGCACACTTACCTAAGCACAGGGTCTTGAATGTCTTAAGCATATCCAAATTAAAAGGAAGCAGATTTTTCCACTTTTTGAAATAGTCCATTTTCAATAACATCTACATAAGGAATAGGATAGAAATATTCAGAAATGAAGGAAAGGTGCATGAGATTATACTCAATTTTTTTTTTGCAGAGGTTCTCTCCCCACCCCAAGTAGTGAAAGATGTATTGTCTGTCATAGTATGTGCTTTTTCCCTAACTATGGCCCTTTTCGCATGCCGTTTCTAAAGCAAAAGAGCTCCTTGCAAAACGGTCCATACGACGCACTCCCATTTATGCAACACTCAAGAGCCTAAACCGGACCGGGCACACACCTTTTCTTTTTTGGCCTAAAACTGAAAATGGTGTGCGGTCGCACAATGCTCCCGGGGCCCACGCGCACTTACCTGGTGTGCAATGCGTCCGGAGCCGGGCCGGTCGTGCTTCCTGCCTCAGCGCTAGCCTCCAATTCCCAGGTTGCACTGTGGTAGGAAGGGGCGGGGCATTCGTGTGGCGTTCACACGACCAGGAAGCTACTGCAGAACTCAAGCAGCAGGGAAGCAGCAGTGTTCCTGCTGAGGCTTCTCGCGCAACCGCCGCCCCCCACCTCCACGAAAAGGTAAGGTGAGGAAAGGGCCTATGTATTTTTCATTTGTCTTCCTTTTCTTTGTGTTTGGTCATTGGAATTTAAATACACAAGTTTCATTTGCAAGTCTATTGCTGAAGCTTTAAAGGGGGAGAAGCAGCAGTTTTCAGAAACATGGATTCCCTTTGGCTTGTAATGATCAAATTTTACTCTTTAGTATCTTGAGATCTTTTTGAGAAAACAGGCCCAAACAGAGCACAAACTCCTTCAGAATCTGGCAGGTATGCTCCCAGCTATTACAGGGTGTGGGGGCTTTCTAATTTTTTTTTAATTAAAATTTGGGAGGAACAGCAGAAGCTCCAGCTTGCCTATATCCAGGGTGTATCTCAGAGAACTAAGGAGTCGCTTGCTTCTGGTCTGGATGTGTGGTAGAGAGAAGGTAGAGGGTAGCTGGCAATAAAATTGTTAACAAAGTTTAAAATAGTTTCAAGTGAATGTTGACACATGTGTAAAAGGAAAGGGGCAAAATAGAGTAGAGTGGAACACTTTAGGTAGGGATTCTGCTAAGTTAGGAATGTATACTCTCCAAATGTCCTTATTTGTCAGGGAAAGTTGCAATTAATCTTCTTTCATCCTGTTTTTTTTTTCACCTGCTGTTAAAATGTCACAGGTTCTCTCTCTTTGTACCACTTACCTCCTTTATCCACAGTTTACTTCTGTTGCTGCAAACAGAGTTCAAAAGTAGTTTGCACTAAGCTAATTCAGCAGTGGGGAGAGGACTGGAGGGACAAAACCTTATCCTTCTCAGTTGGCTCAGGCAATCCTAGCTTCTTTATTTTTCTTCATTACCTTTTGCCATCTTTATCATAGTCTAATGTCACTTGGACACAAGTGTCCTGGTTTTCTTTTGTGAATTGTTGGACAGTGTGGAACTGATATTTTATTTTGTAGCAGTAGAAGCCAGCAACACAGACAGAGAATACTCCTTCTTTCAAAACCTAACTCCTTTAAGCAGTTTTTGGCTGATAGTTTCCTTCATTGGCTTTCATCCTCTTCCATCAATAACTACCTCATCTCACAATGCACCTAAGGTTGATTTTGAGATGTTATATAGCATGACGTTGCCCTAACAATGGGGGATACCTGCCACTGCAAGAAAGCAGCAGTGGTGAAATGATCTGTTTGAAGGCAAGAAGAAACAGCCTGACTGTGCTGCTGTTTGTTATCCCTATAAATAGAAGTCCCTCGCTCAATGAAGTTACTTGAAATTATTCAGCTCATCTTCTCATTCACAAAGAGGACTTCCTTACTTTCATCCCATGAAATTGGGGATGAAATGGGTAGGACTTCCTGGCTACACCAAAGAATTTTTTTTTTCAGAGCTAACTCACAATTCTACTTTGTTTTCTCCCCAGATTTCTTCCTAAGAAAGCAGTCTTCCTTCTTGCAGAATACCTGGGACTTTTAAAGAATTCAGATAACTGCAGAGGTCGGGTTAGAAGAGGACAGAAACCAGAAGACTAAATTCTTCCTTTTGATAGTAGGTATGCCATGATTCCATCCTCTGCAATTCTGAGATTTGCAATTTCCAAGAGATATTTAGTGATCTCTCAAGTTTACAGAGTTATCATTGAATACCAAAGTCAGGATCATCCATGTCAGTGGTTCTTAACCTGGGGGTCTGTGAAGCAATCACAGGGGGCCCCCATAGGGTTGCCATTCCTCCCAGAAAATGAGGAAAATCCCAAATGTAAGGAACTAAAAAAATGTCCCAGCCAGCTGTGCCCAGTTGATACTGCATGCCCTGGGTAATTCAAAGGCAGTGACCACGTTAGCGACAATGATGGTGGCCACGTTAGCAACAAAGATGCACTAATGGGTGTCTACAAAGCAGGCTCTGAGCACTACTGTGCAGGTATATCAGACAGCCCAGAAGGTGGAAAGGTGAGAGGGGAGCTCAGAAGATGAAGGAGGATGCCCAGGCCTTGCACAGTTAGTGTGGCAACACTGCTTGAGCCCAGGGCCAGGCAGTGCAGCAGAGTTTTGCTTCCAAGTAGTCACAAAAATAGAAGGTAGTCCCTTTACTCTTGTGGCTGCTTGGAAGAGAAGCAGGAAGGGTCTCAGGTGAGTGATCCTTTAGGGTAAAGTGTGAAAGAAATGCAATTTCCCTCTGAAAGAACACGGAGAGAGTAGAGAAGATTTGCTTTCAAAAGAAGCAATTTCACTCTCTAGTCTCTTGCTGCTCTTTCGAAGAGAAACAGCATTTCTTTTGCATTTTCTCTTAAAGCAGTACCAAGACCCTTACTTTCCAGTGACTGGTTTGGAGGAGAGAAATGCCATGTCCCCAAAGGAACATCCTTTGGGGGAAACAGCGGGAAAGAAACAGAAGGAAAGGGCATTTCTTTCACGCTCTCCCCCAAAACAGCACCCTTACTTTCCAGGTGCTTCTTTTGGGGGAAAGGATATAATTTAGGCCTGCCTCCCATTCATAACCTTCTTTTAGAAAATTCCAGATTATTCTACTTTCCTGGCACTTGAAAGATCTCAGAATGCTATTCCACAGACCGCCAACATTTCCTTTGTATAATCTACTGGAAGAATAAGGGATAAGATTGAGCCACTGATGAGCAATTTTAAACAAATATTTGAATATTTAAATCTAAATGTTGGTTTTGTACTACATGCATAAAAGAGAAAGGGACCTAGCAAAACATAAGGCTCATGTAGTTCATACTTCTCCCTCAGGGCAATAAAAAGGACCAGAATTCAGGTTCAGCTTCCAAATTCCTGGCTTGTCATTATGTGTAGAAACAGAGATAATGTTTTAGAATAAATTCAGTTCTACTGCTGAGAAAACCACTTTCAAAGTATGAGTTTATACATCTTGTTTGTTTACCAAATCACAGTTTATTTTAAACCATGATTCCTGGTCCACAAATAGCAAAACCATATATCTGCTAAATTCAAAAAAATCTTGGTTTATTCCTTCATTCAAACAGGTAGGAGAATACAATCATAGACTCTATATTGTTTGATAGATGTACATCTCTGCTTTTCAAAAGTACTTTTATTACACAGTTCTAGTCAAAGACTAACTCAGTCACGGTATATTTTATTCTTTTTTTTTTAATAATCCCTAGTAAAGATTTGCCAAAAACAAATATATAAACCACAGTTATCACAAACAGTATATTTTATTCTGAGCACAACATTTTAGCAGAATTGTCTGCACTCCTGCCTCCAAACCTGGCTCCATTCCAACAGATCTTAGGATCTTCCACATTACACAATTATAGCATTAGGATTCTGCTTTGGTTCTATCTCACGAGTGCTGAGATTTGCAGTTTAAGAAGTGGAACCTAGATTTCTCATTCGGAGAGCTCCACTGCCTCACCAAACAGCAAAGCCTAGGATTCCATGGGGTGCAGCCATGGTCATAAAGGTGGAATTGTAGTGCTAGTGATGGTCAACTGTGAAATAAGAGGACCACACACAGAAGATTGGGTAAAATAATGGCCACTTTATTTGACCTAACCTATTTAATTTGTGTTGGCCCAGAAAAGGAACAATAGAGGAAACAACCTGATGAGGGTCCAGCTGAGGCTAGATGTCAGCTGGTGAAACACCTCAGCCCCGAGGGCAATCTAAATTATTTTGGTTCCTCCCCAGACTAGCTTACAGGATGGTAACCCACTGACTCCCATTCAAGTTGCAAAACTCTATAAGAGAGAGCCTAAATTCCAAGTTAGATTCAAGGTTAGCCTTCTTTCCCACCTCCTGGCAAGCAAGACCTTAAAAAGGGAATACCAGAGTCCTACCCTATAACCAAAAGGCAGCCAAAAGGTGATCACCAATGTCTTATATTCTCCCCCACCTGCTGCCATGGACAAGGGAGAATTACGTGCTTAGTAACTTTCTCTCACTTGGCTGACCAAAACAGCTCTTACCCCCTTTTGCAACTCGTCCAGGAATAACATATTCCCATCCTCTGACAAATGAATGCCATCAGCCTTGTAGAGCTCTGACTGACAGAAAACTATGCTAGTGTGAAAGTGGCTCAATCTCCAGCCCTGCATATCTCAGCATTGGCCTTCCTATAAGTATGATCAATGTGCTTGAGATCACCTGCCTCCAGTCACACTACTCTAGGCCAAATGGCAGAAAAAAATAAGAGAAATCCAGGCCAAGAACTTCTTAAGGCGCAGAAATCCTACAGTGCTTGTAAAAATTAGGGCCTTGCACTTGAGGAAGCCCAAGTCATACCAAGATGAATGTCTAAAACATCAGGAGGAGACCCAGTGCACTCCTTAAGCAAAAGAGCCAACAAAGCACTTCACTGGAGTACTCATTTGCCAAGCCACTCCATGGTGGCAACTTCACTCAACCCCAATTGAGCTCCAAAATGGCAACTTTGGGCCTGTCATGCTGCCTAGAACACCATGCTGTGACTGCAAATCAGAACCTGTTATCTGCGCCTAAAATCTAACAAAGAAACAGAGGCCCTTTCTCATTTTCCAGCATCATCCCAGCATCACCCCAGCAGTGCTTTTGCGGGGATGGGAACATATCATGAATGCTCCCTTCCACACCTGGCCACCTGCCAGTGGATGGTAGTACTTGGGACATGCTCCTTCCTTCCACAGTGCAGCTTTGACATCACTTCTGCCCTTTGACGGCACTTCCACCTTTCTGCATGGCCCCAGGTGATGTGATCCTCATGCAAAAGGGGCCTATTACCAGACTTTTTTTTCCCAGTAATAGTATAGTGTGTGATCGCAATGGCTAGGGACATGACAGGAGCAAGTCTGCAACAATTTCATGCAGTAGTGCATGTTGAGGACTGGCTTCAGCACGTCCCCATGCTGGCATAGGGATGCAATGCAGAAATGGCCAGGGATAACAGAAACAAAGTTAGGTGACGTAGCCTCAAAATTTAAGAGGACTCATGTGCCCCTTTGCAGCAGTAGATTTCCAATGCCTGATGAACCAGACATCCTGCAGGCCAAAAGCCCATTGCAGAAGCAGTAGAGGTAGCCTCAATTCCAGAGGAATGGGTGCCAAGCTTAACTGCATGGAAGCCCAAACACTGCAAGGCTTTTGAGGTAACTGCCCCAAAGTGATAACTTGTGAGAGGGGAAAACCAACATGATAAAACAATGCATCTGGTCTGCCTCTGCCCGCCACCACCCACCCACCCAAATTGCATATAATGTTGCAGAGTATGCAGACAGCATAATGCTGGAACAGAGCACCATCTCAACTGTAATGTAATCCCATCCCTGAGGGGATCATAATTGATAAAGAGCCACAATTCACAACCTGGTTCTGGTGGAATCTGCTCCAGTTGCTGGATATTTAGTGTCATCTCTCCACAGCTTACCACCCCAGTCAGATAACCAATGCCATATTGGAGGAGTATCTCCCCTTCTACATGAAATACCAGCAGCACGGTTGGATTCACCTGTTGCCTTTGGTGGAGTTTGCCTGCAACAATTTCCCTCACACCTCAAATCAACAGACCTCCTTCTTTGCCAACTTTGGTCTTCACTCATGCTTTATTCCAGCTCTGCCCCCTTAGTCTTCAGTACCAACTATGCCTATTCAAGATGAGAGATTGCACAGTGAATATATGGTCCAAAAGGCACAAGTCTTACTGCATTTGAAAGTAGAGTCAGGCTACAACTGTAGGCCAGAGTAAGTTGTGTTGGGAGATCACCTTTTGCCTTTTCCAAAAGGAGATTCAGTTAACAATGCTATTTTTGTTGTGTTATGTATCGTTAAGTACATGTCTTTTGATGTTACCATTAGAATACTACAGAGGAATGACATAGAGGTAGAGTTGCAGAAATGTGATATTAAGTCAGCATTTTGCCTTCTTCTGCAGTTTTCTGGTCAGAGAATGGTAGAATAGATCTCCTCACCTTTCAATGAGGCATATTCCAGTTTTCTGGATAGGGCATCTGCTTGCCAGTTCTGAGAGTGGGAAACATGAGTGAGTTTAAAGTTATACTGGCTAAGAACAGGAACCACCACATTTGTCTCGGGTTTAACTTCTGAGTTGTCAGGAGGTATTCCAGGTTGTGATGGTCTGTGCAGACTTCAACTAGGTGTGGGGTCTCCATACACTGAATGCAGTTTTGATGGCCCAGAGCTCCTTGTCCCAGATGGTGTAGTTCTGTTCCAGAGGTGTCAAGTTCCTTGAGTAATAGGCACAGGGAAGAGGATAAGATCCTGACACCATAGGGGGGAGAAGCACTGCCACTATGGCTATATCAGAAGCATCCATTTCTACAACAAAGGGAGACCAGAGAGCTCTAGATGTTACAAAATGGGTTCTCAGGTAAAACAGCTCCTTCAGTTTCTGGAAGGCATGTTGAGTGGAGTTTTACCATGGAGGAGATTAGTTATGGGGGCAGCTGGTTTTGCAAAGTCTGCAATAAAGCAGGAGAAATAACTGGCAAACCCCAGGAATTGCTGGACCTCCTTCTGATTACTAGAAGACTGCCAGGAGAGGACTGCTTCTACCTCACCAGAATCTACTCCCTTTGGGGAGATCTGATGACCTAGGAAGTCCATAGCAGGGAGGTCAAAGGCACATTTCTCAAATTTTGCATACAGCTGGTGCTTCGTCAGTTGGAGATTGGTTCTTACATTGGGGTTGTAGATTGTCTGGTTAGGAGAATAAATCAAGAAATCATCCAAATAAGTGATGACAAAGAGATGAAAGTAAAGTAGTCCTGGAAGATGTGATTCATGAAGTTTTGGAAGACTGCAAGGGCCTTGCATAATCAGACAGGTATGGCTGTACATTCATAGTGCCCTTAATGGTTCAAGAATGCCATCTTCCACTCATTACCAGCTTGGATCCAGACTAGATTTTAGGCTCCTTGAGGTCTAGTTTTGTGTAGATCTTAGCATTATGCAACCGCTTCAACAGCCCCAGGATCAAGGGGGTGGGGGCGGGGAATGGATTTCATATGTTGATTTGGTTGAGGGATTGTAAAGATGAAGTTCTCCCCATTTCTGCTTTACATCAGAACCGGGGCCTCAGTAGGCATGGTTGATGATCAGATGAAGCCATGGCACAGGGTTTTTTCCCCAGAAAATCCCCCAACACACCCAGTTCTGGCTCAAATAAGGAATAGATGTGCCCTACAGAATGAGGGCCCTGGGAACCTGGTCAATTGTACAGTCATATGGACAGTGTGTGAGCAGTCAGTCAGCATCCTTTAAAGTCTTGATATTTGGTTGGCAAAGTGACAGGAGGTTCTCTTGGGGTTGAATCTTGAACAGCAGGCACCCATTCTGGCCTGCAATGTTCCTGGCAAAATTCAGATGAGAAGACTACCTCCTGTCTGGACAAAGAGCTATAAAGTTCATGCTGGGTAAGCCACAGCATGCCGAGGACCTTTGCCACATAATACCAAAGCTGCTCACTGTAGCTCTGGATCTTGAGCATTACTACAGCAGTTTCATGGATCACAGTGCCAGAGTGCAGTGGTGTATCACCAGTGGTTTCCACAGGGTGAGGCTCCTTCAAATGCTGCATGGGAATGTGATTCTGTTTTACAGAGTCCAGTTCCATGAATTTATTGGATGCTCCTGAGTCTATCGTAGCTCTCATCTGGAAGGCCTGTCCTTTAGTATCCCATAAGGTGGTCACGGGTGGACCCATCTGTTGTCCAGGGCTGCACCTGACTGTGGTATCCCAGGTCAAAGAGCCTGCTTACACCTAGTATGCCCTGTTTCTTAGCTATGAGGAGTGGAACCTTTTTTTCTGGACAGTCCCTGGCAAAATGGCCCAAAATACAGCACTACAGACAAAGTCCTGCCTGCCTCAAACATTCTTTCTTCTCCAAGGTAAGTCAAAGATGAGCCCCATCTAAGTTCATGGGTTCCACTGATGCATCGAGTACCACAGAAGCAGGTCCTACCTCAGTGGCAACAGGGATCCTAAAGGGAGGTGTAATCCTAAGTGTGCATGCTTGATGAGTTTGGTGGCAGGCTTCCAGCTGCCCATCAATATGTAGGCACTACTCACTGAGGCCCTGTAGGAAAGCAAGTGGGTCAATCCAGGCCAGCTCATCCAAAATGGCATGAGCCAGTTCTTCCCTATACTGGTCCTGTGGTGGCACTTTGTTCCAGGCCAAATCCTGCACTAGTAGGCAGAAGGCAGTACTATAGGTAGTCATGGATCCCTTCTCCCAATGGAAGTAATAGATCTATTAGTTGGCAGGCTCAGCTTTCACTGGATACTTACATATCCCTCTCACCTCATTCAAAATGTCAGTGAGGTTCAGGAAAGGGCTGGTTTGAAGGAGAAGGGGAATGGCCCATTTCACAGCTAGGAGTAAGCTGACTGGCTATAAAGGCCACCTTCAACTGGTCTTTAGGGAAGTCTTTAGGATGGAGCTGCTTTAAAATGTGGCAGGGAGCCAAGAAGGACTGGAACTGGTCTGGGGAGCCATCAAACTTCTCTGAGGGAGACACAGGACATTTGTACAAAGGAGGCCACAGCGGAAGCTGCTTCCACTGGGTAAACTCTGTCTTTAGATTGGCCATGGCTGTTGTGATCTGATTTACCTGCTCAGCCACAGCCTGATTCTGTTGAGCCAGTCCCTCTATGCTGCCATTGTTGAGTGAAGTGCTGTCACTCTTTCCTGAACACAGGTCAGGAAGTGCCTGAGACAGCAGATTGTTGGTGCATAGAAGCAGTTGAGTAGTCAGTCCAGTCTGAGTTGTCTGAAAAAAAGAGGGGAAAAAAGAGGATGAGGATGGTCATTAGCCTGCCCAGAAGTGGTATCAGTGGGCCAGATGTCCAGGTACCTGAGCCAGCAAAGAGTAAACAGAATAGTCCAAAACACAGTCCAAGGTGAAAACAGGAATGCAACAGAGTACTGCCAGTCAAACGGATAAGACAGTTGTCAGCACTAAGACTGAGACAGAACTGCTGGGATATTTATTAGCAGCTCTTTCAAGGCTACAGTTGCCTAATTAGTAACTTATTAGGAAAGTGTTTATTATTTAACCAGTGCTGGGCTTGGCGCTTCTTCCTCTGTCTCTTAAGGAATGATGGGGGACATTGTCTTCAACCTCTGTCAAGTCCTGCTAGGGAGCAGGATCCCTTACTGTCCCAGACCCCTTTACCTCAGACCGAAAGAGAGCTGCAGCTTCTTGGCAATCTTCTTCCTCCTCCTCCTTGTCAAAGTCCTCCAAGGCATGAGTTATGACATAATTAGTGAAACAAACCAATAATGTCCAAGAGCAATGGCAATAGGACAGGGCTAGAAAAGGAGACTATGCCAGAAAAATCTGTACCTTTCTATTAGTTGAGGAATTTCTATTTCCTCATTAAGGCTTTGAGGGCTTTAATTTCTAACCATTATTCTTCAGTATTTTGAGTGTATCCTCCCTATTTGGAAAACAGGTTTGTCATGGACCTAAAACAGCCAAGGAACACCTCAATACCCGACAAATAAGCCTCCATGGTCACCAGAGGCTGTAAGGCACTTTCTAAGTATCTTTATTGCTTAGAGGTTGTGGGGACTCAAGGGAACATAACAGCCTGTTCAAATCTAAGGGGAACTAGCCTCCAAACCTTGGAGAAGTTGCGTGCTTCTACCTTAGATATATGATGGAGACAATGTACCTAGCATCAAATGCCAACAATAATTAGGGATGGTCCAGACATTTTCAGATGAAGTGTGACACATTTCCAGAAGGAAGATGACAAAATAAAGTAGAGAAGAACATTTTGCTGGGATGCTTTCAGAAGTGGGAACTGATACTTTATTGTGTAGCAGTGGGAGACAGCAACACAGAGACTTCTCTTTCTTTTTCCTCCTTTAAGCAATGTTTTGCTGAGAGTTTCCCACAATGGCCTTGATTCTCTACCTTCAGTTAGCTGCCTCATTCAGTAATGCATATGTGGTTCCTGTCCAAATGAACTTGGGATATGATGGTCCTGACAGAAAATGATACCTGCTTCCCAAAAGAAAGAAGCACTTAAAACTGTTCAAAGCCAAAGAAGACTTAGGGGACATTTTTTTAAAAAAGTCAAGATTGTGCTACTGCCTTTAGATACCAAATAAATAATTAAATAAATTTTAAAATACTGTTTGAAGCAAGAAAAAGTGGGAAAAGTTCAAAAAGGAACAGTCTGATTATCCTAATGGTTCTCGATGCTAAAAATTGTAAGTCTCTGATTCCAGGATTATATCTGGATTACCATATCTTCTAACATGCAAAAGCAGGTCTTTCCTTTCTTACTTTCACTATGTGAGATTGGGGATAGAGTGATGAATTTCCTGGCCAGCTTCCCAAATAAATATTTTTGGGTTTTTTTTCAGAGCTAATCAGAATCCCTGTATTGTTTTCTCCCCGGATTTATTCCTGCAAAATTGGTTTGCCTTCTTGCAGAATATTTTGGACTTGTGGTGCTAGAAGATTGAGAACTGAGAAATGCCATTCTACATCCAAAATTATAGTTATTCTTTTTGTTAACTGGTGAGGTTGATACTCTGGTACTCTGATGCTTCATATAATTTTTTCCAGACAAGCTTTTGTCTTTCACTTATCCTATACATGCATAACGTCAAGTGTTTGATACTCTATTAAAGCTAGTAAAATCTATTATTGGTGACATTTGTCTTCATTTCACTCTAAAAGCATAACAATGTATATATTGCAAGAGAATTAATCAAAGGGGATATCCCATATCCTGGACAAGGAACTTCTGTATAAACTGTGAGTGACAGATTGGCAATAATGGGCAGGGATCTGGGAAAGCTTGGGATGGATTCCTGCTTAGAGTGAGACCTAGCAGATGATTTACTATGTCTCAACCATAGTCTCCTTGTAGAAACAAGCAACTCTGAAAGCGTGGAAAAGGCCTAAGACTCCAAAGTTAGGGGTTATGGAGACCCATCAAAAGGTCTGGGAAGGCCGCAAGATTTAAAGCACCTGGTTTGCTACCAACTTGGTAGCAAGTTGAAAGCCTTTGAGAAATTATTCAACTTGCTACCAAGTTGGTAGCAAACCAGGTGCTTTAAATCTTGGGGCCTTCCCAGACCTTTTGATGGGTCTCCATAACCCCTAACTTTGGAGTCTTAGGCTTTTTCCATGCTATACTGTTATAGTGCTATTATTCCACTTTCAACATCCGATGGGCTTTGCAGTTTAGGGAAGGGCATTTAGAATTCTCAGCCAGAGAGCTGTTTGGCCTCAGTTAAGTACAAACCCCAGAATTCCACAGGATGTTGAAAATGGAATAATAACACTATAACAGGGCGGAAATGGCCATAGATTCACATCATCTGTTCATCAGGGCTTTGGTTGCCTTACTTGGGTGCTCAAGTCACTCCATGGAGTTTTTCCCAGTCAGTGAAAGGCTGTACACCATGAAGTTGGTTCCTCATTAAGCATACTACATGTTACAGACATTGCTTTTAAAAAGCATGCATGTTTGGAATGTGATTGTAAACATGTTGCTCCAGTGATCATTTTAAGATCTTTTCAAATTCAAATGTGGATGAATTAGCAACAGCTAAACTTTCAAAGTAACAA
Organism: Ctenosaura bakeri; assembly: GCA_948474755.1. NCBI lineage: Eukaryota > Metazoa > Chordata > Lepidosauria > Squamata > Iguanidae > Ctenosaura > Ctenosaura bakeri. The sequence continues at coordinate 3,653 of CAOLHI010003695.1, read as the reverse complement.
CATCTGGTAACAAAATATATTGTAACCTAATTCCTTTGTGTATAAATTCTGGGTTAATGAAAGAATTCAAATATAATTAAACTATCAATAGAGTTAAAAGCAATGTAAAAGCTTATCTGTGGAGATATGAGAGTTTCTTTCTGAAGCACTTTAGGATGATGATGGTTTTGACTTAAGACACAGAATCTTAGATACTAGAAGGAATCTCAGGGGTTATGTTGTCAATTTCCTTGCCAGTGGAGACATCCATAGCAAAACATCCCTGAGAGGTGGCTGTTCAAATTCTGCTTAGAAATCTCCAGGAAAGAAGACCCTACTACTTTCCAAAGTAGCCTTCTGCGTCACCTTTTGTGCATAAAATAGACAGAAGAAGCTTAAATGTACATTGTTATACCTAAGTCCTTAGTGTCTCTAAAAGTTTAAATTCTTCTTTTTTCTCTTGGCATAGTGCTAGCCTAATCAATCAACACAGAAGCCATTTTTCAACAGGGACAGATGCTAATGAGAAACTCCAATGGAGCTTCATGAAAAGTTTGAACAGTAGCCATACTATATTTTAACAAAGAACTCAAATATGAGGGTGCCTTCCTTTAACCACTTTTAGCCTATTAACAGATTTTATTTTGGTTTTAGTTGGAATGTGTTGGGAGTCTTCCAGAAAGAGAAGGAGTTGTCCATCTTTTCCTTCTCTTTCTCTAGGCTCTTCAAAGTTGTGCTTCTACATAAATTATTGCTTTGTGTTTGACTTTTCTATTTACTCATAAGAGCTCTTTTAGAACTGCTCAGAAATGTTCTTGATTCTTCAGACTTTGGGCTGATTTAAGAACTTAAGAGTCACACTATATTAGACAGCTGTCCTGATTCCTCTAACATTAAGTATTGGCAAATGACCCTGAGTTCTGGAATTATATGGAAATGTATATATTTCTATCCCATCTTGCCCCCACTTGCCTTTTTCCTAAACTTAACAACCCCCACTGTACTCTGCCCTCAAATATGAGCTGCCCTCAGATACCAGTCATGGACATTTTGGCTGCTCTTTTCTGAATCTTTTCCATTTCCTTTTGAAATACAGTGATCAAATCTGTACACAGTATTCCAGATGTGGTCAAATGATGGATTTGTGAAAGGACACTATGACAGTTTTGGCAGTTTTGACTTCTGATTCATTTTCAAAGTTTGCCTCACTTGGAATATACCTTTTTAAAATAGCAGTCATACTGTACATTGATATTTTCAGAGAAATACCAACCATCACCCCCAAACACCTGGGGTAGTTGCTGCCAGCTGACATCCCATCACTATATATGTATAGTTGTGTTTTTGTGTGTGTGTTTTTGTTTTGTTTTGTTTTCTGCCTCAGTTTCAACATTTTGCACTTGTTTGTCACTGAATTTTCACTTGTCATTTAAAATCCTATTTCCACAGTTTAAGAAGATTATTTTGGAATTCTTTACAATATATTTTTGTTTTTAACATCCTAAATATTTTATTGTCATCAGCAAGCAGAGTCAGGGCTCTTAATTTGAACTAATTAATTCCCCATTGTCATGTGGAGATACTAGCATTGTGAGTGGACCCCTGAATCACCCACATTTTGGAGTAACAAGTAAATAAGATTATTTTGGAACTCCTTACAATATATTTCTGTTCTTAACATCCTAAATGTTTTATTGTCCTCAATAAACATAATCTCCTCACCATACATCCTTAATTCCAAATTATGCTTCAGTGTTGATAGATACACATGTTTTTCATTTTCTTTTGAGAGTATTCTACAATCCTGCGTCTTTTAGCATTTCAATGTTGTATAAGGGAAAGAGGAGTTTGGTAGAAGACCTCAGAGGAACCTTTGCATATTTTCCCCTTTGTTTGACCTATTAATTATATTTGATTACTCTCTGTTGTAATATTTTATTTATCATTTTGCTATTGGTTTCATGGTAGTCAGATTGTTATTTGCTTCAATTGGATAGTGATGATAATGATGATACTTTAATGCAATGTGTTCTGCCATTTCAAAGTTTTGTAAAAATGTACCTGTAAGTAGACAAAACTAGTAATGATGAAAACAAAAATGGGGGCATTCCCAATAAAATCCATAGGAATAATGGACATGTGTCTCCATGTGCTTAATAGATGAGTGTTGGTGGGAAAGTTTGAGCTTCAGAAATTTCTGAAGTTAAATTTCAAATATGTATGTATAAGCTATGAGCAGAGTATAAATGTGATGATGATTTCATACATTGCAAAATTTTGCATTGCTTACTTATGTATTTGTTTCTTTTTATGATTTAATATAGCTCCTGAAGAAGGTCTCTCAGAACATACACAGGATGAAGCATTTTGGGCTACTTACCAATAAATCATTACGTATTGAGCACCTTAAGAGATGTCCCCAGTTTTAATAATAATCTGTCTGCCAATGCTGATATGATGCAGTGTTTCATACAAACAAAAAACAAACAAAAACCAATGTCTCAGCTGTTCCATTTCCTAGCCTGTAGAGGCTGCTGTTTTCACAGGTTAAAAAAAGTATGTTACGGCAGGCTGACTCAAATAGCCTTACTGAAGAGTTAATATCAGTCCTAGATATAGCTTCCATTCTGATTTAATTACACTTCTTTACAACCTTATGTAAATTAAATGGTAAATGGGGGACAGGGCAAAAATACCTGTGTTCCAACAGGAGTGCTGTTGTTCAGTGATTGTATTTAGCTTGGAACAAGACTTTGCAGAGCTCATGGGTTTGAGGGATGAACAGATTCAGGAGGAAGGAAAAGATCGGAATGGTAAAACCTAAGTAAGTCTCACTAGATAGATATTGACAAACATACGGCACTTTATGTTCCTGAATAAAGTCCTAAACTAACTTCAGTCCCTGAACTAAGAGAAAGGAATCGTGGTTTCAAAAAAAGAATCAGAAGGAAGGAAAATAAAATTTACTTTTCCCTCTCAGCCTCCTGAAATACTTCCCTTCTGTGCAATTATAGCATTAAGTCCTTATTAAGCAGGATATTTCAAGACACATGAGTGAAGTGTGAACTAAGGATGTAAACAAATGTTAACAAATTTGCTCACCCTTCATAAGAAAGGGTTTCTCAGTGCATTAAGCAAGGTCAACTGCAACAGAACAACATGCAGAATGAAGCAGGCTCAAATCACTGAGGAAATTCCCTTCTCCCCACACCAGTCCCCAGCAGGGAAAACTTCTTTAAAAACTCTTGGTCCTTTCCGCATCTTAAGTCCAATCAGTTCCCCAGTTTCCTCAGATGAAGAGAGTGAGATCAGCAAAAGGACCGCTTTTAGCAAAGCTAGAGGCATTAGAGGATAGGTCAGCTGATGAGAAGGATTCTAAGAAGGTTCACAGGGAAAATTTTAATACTATGGTTTTATCCTGCTTAGAGGCCATAGATAAGTGTTTCCATGAGGAAGAGGTGTTGCCAGTAGAAGGTGATCAAGTGGCATCCATGGTGGCGGAAGAAATCATCTATATTGAGCAGCTATCAGTAGGTGAATCAAGTAACAGCACTACATTGGGGATACTTTCACAGGGATATTTCTATAAGGATGGCCATGGGACGTTTGAAGTAAGCCCATTGGGTCAGGTGGAGTTTCCTCCAAGCAGTAAAAAAGTGGCAAGGCTCTAGTGG
>CAOLHI010003694.1:0-161071 GCA_948474755.1 Ctenosaura bakeri | reverse complement strand
CTATACACACACACACACACACACACACACACACAGAGTCAGACCTTCACATTTGCAAGTTTAACTTTCATGGATTTTTTTTATGAGTTTCTCCAACCCCTGACCCCCCACCTCAAATGCTTCTTTTCCAGGGGAACATTCTCTCTCAGTGGCTCTGATCAGGCTGTGCAATTCTTTAAAAACCTGACTCCTCCTCTCCATCTGCTGCTCCCTGTCCAGCTAAGGAAGTCTCACAACCCAATTTCTCAGCATCACAAACACTCTCCCAATATCCCACATGCACTCAAGGAAGGAGATATGTGTGAGAGAGAATTATAGGGCCACCATGCTAACTCATCCCCTTCCCTCTCCTTTCCCTGACCTGGTATGAACCCTGGGTGCCTGTTCTCCCTGTGCCCCTACCCCCTTCCCACAGACACACACCCATGTTGATATTTGCAGTTTTCCCACTTTTACAGGAGTCTTGTGCTCCTAAACATAGCAAATGTGGAGCGTGTGTGTGTGTGTGTAATATATCCTGTTCCCAAATGATTTACGATCTGAGGACAAATAGATGTTTTGAGCAACAAAAGGAAAAGTGAAAGTTTAACCCTAATCATTTATGAATATAGAGTATATTATCGTAACATGAAAGGAAACTAGTTTCTGCCCGATGTCTCATAATCCCTAGTACTGTTCCCTGATACCTCTAATTTCTTCTTCACACTCTGACAGCACACAAATATTGACCATATAAGCAGTGACCAATAAAATATATACATATATGTATAGGTAACTCAAATAGCACTGTAGATTAAAATGAGCCCACTGTGATGAAGCACAAGAAATTTTTTTCTAAATTATTGCTTGTGAGAAATGGAACCACTTTCAAATATATAGTGGCATCTTGTCAATAACAATGTATTACTCAGTAGTAATTTGTCTGGTGGGATTCAGTGCATTCTGGCAGCATTTTATGCCTGCATTATAAAGCTTTTAGAAAACTCAGAAGGAAACAGCTCTTTAAAATGCATCTAGCTGCTTTGTGTGCCCTAAAAATAGTGACCTCAGTCTAAAAGATTTTTATTCATCATCTAAAAATCTTGATGAATAAAGATTTCCTGCTACATTCAAACAGATGACCATCAAAAGCATCTACTGTGTGCTGCTAGCTTTGGTGAAGAATCCAGCTCAGGTTCCAGGTGAAAATTGTCAAGGTCTTCAGGGACACCTGGATCAAAGTAGTGACTAATAGAAACATGGCAAATCCTGTTTGGAGACTTTAAGATATGTTCTTTGATATATGCAGGTCATATTCCATTAAAAGCTTTGGAACCTACTGTGGTGACCTTCATAAATTTCTGTCTACAACCCCCAACATCAACAACCATTTTTCACATAGGCTGGGGCTGTTGGGATTTCTAGTTCGAAACATCTGGAAGGCACAGCTTTGGGGAAGGCTGCTGTATAACACAGTGGATGCAATGCACAAAAAAAGCACATTGAATGTATCATCGGTAGTTTAGCCAGCACAAGGATAATTCATGAATTTGCACTCATGTATGTTAAGGCCTCAGTCTGCATAATGTGGACTCACAAACAGATACTGACAAGTGGATATCAGTGCTGTGAGCATCAGTGTCAACAATTGCTTGTTAGAATACATTTACTGTCTGCCTTTGGGTCTTGAGTCTCATCATAGTCAGGGTGCGTTAAAAGTTCTCTGGTAGGATCTTGTTGCTGCTATTGTTGTTACTGGACTCATCCAGACTGGCCAAAAATCTTAGGATTTGGCAGGTGTTATACTTGCACTTTTTAGGATTTTTTTAAAAAATGTCCATAAAATGTACCTCCTCTCCTGTCCTATTTTTTGTGCATTTCCAAGACCAGCTGAGGCTTTATAAACCCATGTTGAGGGTGTTTCCAGCCCTCCTCCCCAGTGGAGGCAAGAACAAATTCCATTGTCTGTATACGTTCCCTTTGTTCCTTCTATACTTCTGGGTGGTCCCACTGATGACAAGTTGAAGGACAATGTGAATGTTGCCAGAAACATTTTACTTTTACTTTCTTTTCCTCATTACATTTCAGATTAAATACTTGCTCTGTGCTTCGTTGCATTCACAGTATGATCTTCTTCCCCTCTACTCTTTTGGACTTTCTCCAAATATAGTGCACTGTGTGTGTGTGTGTGTGTGCACGCATGTATGTTTGTTTCATACACATGTACACATATGTACATGCCAGACTAGAAACAGATACTGATACTAGAGGAAGAGCACATAGGAAAGTGTTGAGCTCTTAGAAGGATGACAAAGAGGGAAGGAAACCCTGTCCATATCAGAGTTAACCACATTTCAAACAGAAGAAAAAAGGAGTGGATGAAAATCCAGCATATTTATGGCATGACTGGATTCAGGAGCGGGAACAACAGTTATGAGTTGCTACATAGTATGAAACCCATGCCCTTTTTGCATGGCATTTCTGATGTGAAAGGGCCCGTTGAGCATCACGCAATTGTGAGGAGTACTCCACATGACGCACTCACATTTGCATGATGCTCCAGGGCCTGACACACACCGCGCATGCATTTTTTCATTTTCGGTTTAAAGCCAAAAATGGTGCATGGTCGCACATCGTTCTTGGGCCCTGCATGCATTTACCTTGCCTCGGGAGCCGGGCTGGTCGCACTTCCTGTCCAGTGCAGACTGGGAAGGTCCCAGGCTGCACTGTGAAAGGAAGAGGCGGGGCTCTCACATGAGCAGGAAACTTGTGCGGAGCTGAAGGAGCAAAGAAGTGAGAGCCTCTCTCCAGAGGCTGCTCACGTGAGTACCACACCACAGCGCCGAAAATGGGTGAGTTGCGGAAAGGCTCCCAGAAAGAGAATACAGTTGTCTGACATTCAAGACAACTATTGGCCCATCTGAATGAGCTCATCACTGATTTTATTTATATCCTGCTTTTTCCACAAAGCTCAAGGCATCTTTCAAAGTGAAGGTCATGTCAAGGTCTTGAGGCAAATCAAGTCAGGTCTAGTTGTATTCAAACTAAGCAGCAATCACATTTCACAAAAATGCAAGTAGCGTTAGGGCTTTTAAAGCAAGCAAGTTTGCCCGTATGCTACTCTGATGAGTAACAGATTATGACTAAATTGTAAGCATGGTTTCACTTTCCTACAAGCTGGTTGACTTCTCGTTCACATTGATGGGCCTTCTTCCTTAAAGGTAGCTTCGGACTGTGACAACATAGTAGGAGCTGTGACATGGTGGTGTCTTCACAGTTGGAGTCTCCAGAATGCAGGTTCAGCAAGTCCACTTCTTCAAGATGTTACCCTGTATGTTGGGGGTCCCTGGAGGGGTGCCCAAATTACCAGATAAAAACACCAGTTGGGGGAATTTAGCTTGAGCACTCTCTTGGCTAAACGAGAGGCAGGGTAACGTTAGCAAGGATCTTTTAACCCTATGCCTACAGGTCAGAGAGCGGCTAGACAAGGTTTTCAAAGTAACAAACAATATTTTATTAAAGACAAGAAACACGCAAGACAAGACATAAACTAACTAGCTGACAAGTAGAAACGGAGAGCTTTTCGGGAAAGGCAATATGACACCTGGTCTCGTAGTCCTGGAGAGAAGTGGGGTTCCGGGGAAGAAAGCTCAGCGGGACTCGTTGAGGGGAGTTTCCTTAGACAACCAGCAGCGAGGCGGGATGGAAGTCCAAAGTAGTCCAAAGACATCCCAAAAGTGGGGACCTTTTATAGGGTGGATTTTACTTACAGGCTATGCTATGCTCAGTGAGAACAAAGGAAATTTGGAGTTGGACAAAGGAGTTGGAAAAGGTCAGATTTTGCATGATTGGTTTAGCTCTTAAGGCAATAGCGTGACCAGTTCGTCAATAGCCCGATACAAAGGAATGGCTCGGCTCTTGGCCGAGTGGCTTTGTGTGGATATGAGAAGAGCAAAACCAGTTTGTAGGGAGGTTTTTCCCTAAAACAACAGAGAGGCTTAAGTTGCTTGTCTGAATGGGGTCTTGGAATGTACAGTCATTAATCGCCGCGCTCGTATGTGCTTGTCCAGGGGACCTCTGCAAACACGTGGAGTAGGGTGGCAGAGAAAGGTCAAGCAAAGGCCAAATTATTTGATATCAAAAGGATATCTAGTACTCTCACCTGACATATCATAACCGTGATAACAAAGATGGAAAGGGAGCTGGTCCATGGACCTTTCCAGGGAACTCAGCCCTAAACAGATGGAAACCTTTTGATGGTCTTTGGTACCCAAACTGATCTATTCTCTCAGGACCTTCTTCCCCTAAAAAAATGTCATCAGAGTCTTAGACCATGATATTATAAAGGAAGATATTCTACAAGAGAACAAACAGGTTCCCTACTGAGGCTAGTCAGATCCCTTGGGGGCACGGTGTGGCACATGCAAGGTACAGAGCAATAATGCCCTTTCTTTCTCCAGTTTTTTGTTAGCAAGTGATAAATCAGAGGCAGGGACACCTTTGATCCTGGAAACAGAATACACTAAGGAGGATCAATCACCAGGAAGAGCAGAGCTCCCTTGACCCCCAAAAGGAGTTTCAATAGGGATGGGACGAATCCAGAATTTTCCAAATCCGAATCTGAATCCCTAGAAGATTCTGGGAATCCACTAATCTCACAAATATTGAATCTTTTGAATCCATTCTTTAAAAAGAGTTTAAAAAGCAAGGGAAAGAAGGATAATCTTGAGCACAACAGACTCTCTCAGCCTTAGAAAAAACCTAGGCAAGGCAAACATCCCTCTGAAGAAATTTGGCCAAGACAATTGTCATAGTTTTGCCTCAGGATCTCCCCAGATTGAAAATAACATGAAGGCCCTTTCTACACAAGCAGGAAAATGTGGATTAATCCCACATTTTCCTGCCTGTGTAAACAGGGCCACATACTAAAGTAGACAGATAATTCAGGTCAAAACTGGCTTTTCTTTGCAGAGCTTCTTCTGGCATCCTGGGGTTTGTAGTTTAATGATGCACCAGCACACTTTGGCAGAGAAGGCTATGACACCTTGTAAAACTCCAAATGACAGAATTGTGTCTGAAAGAGGTTTGCAAGGGAGCTACGCAAAGGAATGTTTCAGCTGTCCTTGAAATCTCAAGCCTGTAGCTTCCAATCAAGTACTGAACTTAAATATGAAATGTTCAATTTAAATATCTTACAATACAACCCCAGATGTAATTTGTGAAATTGTTAGCAAAGGCCATTATTACTCCAAGGGAAAACCTCACCTACTTACTATCTTCCCTTGTATGTCTGGTCTCCCAGGTTTCCAGGCGTCTCCCAAGTTTTCAGGCGTCCCAGTCTCCCAGGTTTTCAGTCATCCCAGTCTCCAACAGTCTATTTAGTTGGCTGATTCGAAAAATTCGGTTTGCCTATTTTGGCACAGGGATTTGGATTCGGGAATCTCGAATCCTTACCCAGGATTTGAGGATTCAGTTGGCCCATCCTTAAGTTTCAATCATTTGTACAAAAATGTGTCTGAACAATATTATTACTATATTTTTCCTTTGTGAAGCAAATCATGTGCACATGCACGCACACGCACATGCACAGAGAGAGGGGGAGAGAGATAACACAACCACAGGATGATTTGCTAATTTTATGAATAAGATACAAACTATTCCAGTGCATTTAAACTTGAAAAAGTACATTCAGTATTTTAGTTTTGCATAATTACTTGGATTTGGCACAACTGTATATATTATGCAAACTTTGCTCTTACAGATAGAAGAATATTTCTGAAAACTGGCAGGAAATATGCCACGTGCAAGAATGAGAAAAGCAAGGGTTTACATCTCTATACTGAAATCCCTCCTGGCTAAACATTCCATTTATCATGTAATAATAAAGTTAGCCACCATTAAGCCAGATGTTAAATTTCTTAGGACTTCTGTGGAAACAGGCAACCTTTCTCCAAGGATGAGGATATTACATCCCACATTTTCTCTAACAAGGCTCAAGACATCATACATTCTCTCCTCACCTTCTCGTCACAACAGCCCATTGGGTGTAAGAAAGAATGACTAGCCCAAGATCACCTGAGAATTTCTTGGCTCAGTTGGGACTAGAACTTCAATTTACTAAGTGTGTGCCCTTTCAAAAATCAAACCTAGACACCATACTGGTTCTCTGTGCTTACCTTCATTAGAACCTGATTCTCCCTGTGGCGGAAGGAGATAGGGAGCCAGAACCAGTTTCCGCTAAGGAGAAAAGATAAGCAGAAATAACCTGTTGGAGGGGGACTGCTTGTGGTTCTGTTATCTATTCAGCCTATTTCTGCCTATGAATGAAAGCTTTCAGAATGCCAAAAAAAAGTGGTTCACCTGGGGCTGGCCCTCACAAAATCAAAGTAACACACAGGCAGATTTCTATTATTGTTAGTAATATCTTAGAGACTCAAAGTAGATTTAAGATTAAGCATTCTTCAATGTATCTCAAAAAACTTACAATTCAAAATGTGGGTGTTTTTTTTTTTTAATTTTAAGTATATGAATAGCTTTCAGAAAGACATGATTTTCTTTCCCTTTCCCTTGCTGTACTGTGTCTTCAGGATCAGAGATGTGTCTGTCTCTGATTTAGCACTTGCTGACCAAAAACAAAACACAACCCTGGAGGGGAAAAAAAGTACCATTGCCCTGTATCTTGCATGTGTTTTCCCTCCCTAGATCTAGTGCTAGACTTAGCAGCAGTGGATGCTTTCCTAACTGAAACACCTTGGATACTCAGAACATAAGCAGTGGAGTGGAAAGGCTGCAACTCATGGGAGACGGAGATCATTTCAACAAAGATAAGAAACTAGAGGCTGGACGGCTTTTTCTTTAAGATCCCTTCTAAGCTTTCCATAAAAATCTGTCTCCTGCTATGAAAATCGCGCCAATTATGTTTATTGACAGATTTTATTTTATTACATTGCTGCTGAGATTATTCTGTTTAAAATAGCTTTGCAGAAGTAAGCAAGCATATAATTACACAATTAAAAATACATTTTACACATATGAAATACTAAGAAAGGTCTACCAGCATGGAATGGTATGTTATCAAGGAAAGAGGTTTAGTTTGCTATTCAAAACAGTCACATAATTATGGTTTAGCAGACTTTCCTCTGTTATCCATATTTAAATTGAAGTGTCATTTATTAGTGGTTGAAATACCACATTGACCTGATTTTTAAATGTAATAAAAACATAATTATTCCTGTTCTTCGTAAGTAAAATCATTGTCTGTCCAAAACAATAGTGCACTGTTTGTCTCCTTTATTTTAATCCCCTCCCCTAGGATTGCCTTTCAGTTCAAGTCTGTTAAAACCATTAATTTTCATTTCACAATGAAGCTAGACTAGCAGCACAGCTGTAGCAGAAATAGGGAGGTGCAGGTTCCCCCATCACCACATTCCTTCACAATTTGATTCGAGCCAAGATTAAGAAAGTTTTAGGCTTTTATGAATTGGTAATTGCTAGTTTCTTCTGAGTACATAATTCACAGTTCAGGAAGCATATTGACTAGCTGGAACATGTCCCAAGGAAGGCAACCAAAATGGTAGAAGGGCTGGAAACCATGCCCTATGAGGAGTGGCTTAGGAAGCTCAGCGTTTTTAGCTTGGGGGAGAGAAGGTTAAGAGGTAACATAATAGCTATGTTTAAATATTTAAAGGGCTGTCATATAGAGGATGGAGCAAGCTTGTTTTCTGCTGCTTCAGAGACTAGGGGCCTTTCCACACTACACTGTTTATAGTACTATTATTCCAATTTCAACATCCTGTAGAATTCTGGGGTTTGTAGTTTACTGAGGCCAAAGGGCTCTCTGGCTGAGGATTCTAAATGTCCCTCCCTAAACTGCAAAGCCCAGGATTCCATAGGTTGTTGAAAATGGAATGATAGCACTATAACAGAGTAGTGTGGAAAGGCCCTAGGACACAGAGCAATGGTTTCTAACATTAGGAAAAGAGATTCCAACTAAACATTAGGAAGAACTTTCTAATGGTAAGAGTAGTTCAACAGTGGAATATGCTACCTCGGAATGTGGTGGAATCTCCTTCTTTGGAGGTTTTTGAGCAGAGGCTAGATGGCCATCTGTCAGGAATGCTTTGATGGTGTATTCCTCCAGGGCAGGGGATTGGGCTCAATGGTGCCTGTGGTCTATTCCAACTCTACAATTCTCTGATTCTATGTTCATTCACAAGGACATTGGAGTGAATCCAGACCACATTAGTCGCAGTTAGGTGAGGGATGTAGCTACAAGGTGGTGGTAACATGATGTAATTGCCCCCTTAAGAATTCTGGTTCATCCTAATTTTTTATTTCAGTCCCTAAGTTATAGCACATTTAGAATGCTTGTATCTGCTCGTTCACATTCAGAACTCTTGTGTCTGCTGTTTTTATGTTGTTGTTGATGTTGTTGTGGTTGTTGCTGTGTGACTTCAAGTTGTTTCCAACTTATGGTGACTTTCAGTCAAACCTATCATGGGGTTTTCTGGGACTGACAGTGTATGATACACCCAAGATCACCCAGTGCATTTCCATGGCTAACTGGGGAATCAAACCCTGGTCTCCAGGGTCATAGGCCCTTTCTGCACTGGCCTCTTAAAACGATGCAGAGCGACCTCTGACAGAGGTCTTCTGCACCGTGGAGTGGACCAGGGCAGACTACTTTTCATAGTTCCACACCTCAGTCTGCTCCGTAGCGACCGGAACTGGTCGCACAGCGTGCTTTTTAAAAACCTCTTTTAAGAGGTTTTGAAAAGGCACAAAGCATGCGACCCTGTGTCGCTCCATCGCCACGCTCTGGTGCAGATTTGCAGGCGTGCACTAGTGCACGCCTGCAGATCTGCCGGGGGCGGGCTTTAGGCTGGTGAGCTTCTCTGGTTGGTGGAGAGCCTCCACCAACCAAAAGCTGCCATTTTGGATGCTGGAGCAGTGCGGAGCGACGAGCTCGCACTGTTCCTCATCCCGACGGACTCGCTCGGACGCTGAAGAAGTCCGGTGAGTCCCATTTTTGTGTGGTTCCTTTCCCACGTGCGGAAAGGGCCATAGTCCAACACTCAAACCACTATACCATGCCAGGTCCCTTGGTTACTTGTGTCTTCCTCCTCTTTTTTGGATACTGAAATTTTAAGTTATTGGAGACTGAAGGAAAATTTCACTAGTAAAGGCAGAGTTCTTATTTGAGAGACAATGCCCACATTTTGTCTTCTTCCCATAACTAATGAGAGCCAACATGGTCCAGTTTAAGTGATGTATTCGAACTCCAGAAATCAGGGTTTGAATCTCTGTTCAGTCATGGAAACCCATGGAGTAACTTTGGGCAAATCACACTCTTCAGTCTCAGAGGAAGGTAAAAGGAAACTCTCTCTGAACAAATCTTGCTGATAGAAAGGGTCATTTTAGGGTTCTGTAAGTTGGAAACTATTTGAAGACAATGATAATAAACCCCTGAACTAAGTGCCAATAACAGCAGTGTGAAGAATTAGCCATGGCATGAAGTACATCCCATTCACTGCAACGTTAGCCACAACTCTCTATCTGACCAACACAGGGTGGCAGAGGCAAATCTAGGGCAGGGCAAGGAGACCACGTGCCCCTGGTGCCAATGCCAGGGAGTGCAAAAAAGCTGTGCATGTAGCGGTGGGGGGTGGGGGTAGGAGTAAGAAGATAGGGGCCCAACTTCCATGCTTGCCCTAGGTGCTGTTTATGCTAAATACACCATTGCAGGGTGGGGTCTTTCTGAGACCATCAAAACTAACATTACCATTTTCACATAAAAAATTTTTTTCCAAAGATTTATCATGATTTGCATTATAAAGTCATTTTGTACTATTTTACTGTACAGAGCTCCAGTTTTGCAACTTCATCCACAACTATTAATTGGAATAATCATTTGGAGATCCTATAGAGCAGGGATGTCAAACTCAATTTCATCTTAGGCCATATCAGCATTATGTTTTTATATTATTTTGCCCTCAAGGGCCGGTTGTATCTGTACGACTATACAAATATAATGTAAGACTACATATATATGCCTTTTCCTGCCCCCCAGACCCTCTCTGTGCCTCTTTCTGTTCCCTCTTCCCCTGTGATTCTTTCTGCCCCCCTGCCCCCCTCTGTATCTGGTGAGCCCGATCCCCTGGCTGCTGATATTCTGAAGAGGGGTCCAGCAGCCAGCGCTCACAATCTACTTCTACTTCTTACAGCTCCTCTGTCGAACTCTTGCGAGCCATGTGGAGTATTGCCATGGTAACCTGTGGTAATGCTCTGACGGCGAGACTTGGACAGAGGAACAGTCAGAAGTAGAAGTAGATTTTGAGTGCTGGCTGTCGGGCCCCTCTTCAGAATATCAGCAGCCGAGGGCCTTTAATGTGGGGATTAGGCTTGCCAGGTTGAGGCGAGTGCTGCAGCTGCAGGGGAGGTGCAAGGGCCACATGAAATGGGCTGGTGGGCCAGATTCAGCCCACAGGCCTTGTGTTTGACACATGTGCTATAGAGCATCTCAAAACCAACAGTGTCTTTTTCATCAAAACCTATGCAGACATTTTGTGGCAGTTTGTAGTTTTTGTGCCATATACTCTGATTCTTGCACTGCCACCCACAACTAACCTGCAAATCTTAGTGAATACTGTCATTTCACTCCAAACTTATGCCAAAGCCTTGTGGCAGTTTGTTTTGCACCACAGACCTTAAGTTTTAGGTAGCAATTGGCATCTGCAGATTTCCTCTTCTGAGTCTTGCCAGTGGCAAAGAAAAGACATCCTCCAAATCTTCTTTCTTGTTTGTTTTTCTGTTTGTTTTTAACAGAAAGAGCTAATCGTACATCTTCTTAGCCACCACTTGGGAATGTGATAGTGTTATGTTGACTCCTGAGAACTTTTTGAACTTCTTGATCAGAGAGATTCTTTCCCAACCCAACCTCACTCCTACCCTTGGGTAGTATAGTTTCTGTTTGTCATCAGCTTCCATCAGATACTTTTAAGCATGCATGTCATTCCTGTGTAAATTTGGGAAACTAGTGTTAACCATGCTCTGTAGTTTTGGTTTAAGGTGTGTTGCTTTTACTTTGCTTATTTTTCTGGCCTAGTGGCTAAGGCTGGTGAGCCAGGGAGAACTGCCATACACAAAAGGTAGCCACACTTGATATTGGAGGAAAATTGGTTACAATTTTTATTGTAACCTCCCCAGCAGACCAGAGATAAGCCTTTGGCTTCAATGTCTAGCACTAGTGAGACACCTCTTCATGCCATTGATTGGCTGCTTCCTCCCAAGCCCATATGGGGAGAAGGCTGGAATCTGGGATTTGACTGATTATTTTAAGCATCCAAGAAATTATCTTCCTTTTGGGTCACTCAGTTTTGAGCTCTAACTTAGTTGCAGTTTGTTCATTTGTACTACTGTTATATGCTTTCCCTGCAGCTACTTTTAAAATGTGTTTCGAAACTTCAACAAATCCAAAATGCTTCCATCACACTATTGATGGGGGTTGGTTTATAGTGATTGTGGGTGCCAATGTTAAAACAGATTCAGTGATATCTAGTCCATTTTGGGATACAAACCAGAGTGCAACTCATCAATACATAACTTGGGACCAGATTATCAGAAATATCTTATTCCTCTTTTTAAAATTCCCAGGAAATGTTATTCTGTCTGTCTTGCTAAGGTCTGGGGAAGTTATATTTTTTGGACTATATCCCCAGTCAGCATCTGCCAACATCTGAAGCACATTTGGCAGGAACTTGAATGAGTCCCAACAAACTGTTCTGAAGTTCTAATGATTCTGTGCAGCATTATTTGAAATAAATGGGTACCTGATTGAGCCATTTATACTGTGTGGCAGATTCTAAGGCATAATACAGCTGTTTTCATTTGTTTTCTCCATTTCATACCTCTAGAAAGTGAATCTGGAAATGTTAGTCTTTAATTTAAACCTGTGTGCTACAAAGAATTGGTATCAGACTGAAAATGTTTGCTTTGTTATTTCCCTCCATGGACCCCAAAACAAATAACCATCCATAGAAAAACATATCAGTCTAATACTATTATAAGGGATTTGAATGTTAATTTTCAGCACTGCAAGATAAATGCTAAATAATTCAGAGAGAGGCATTAAAAGGACAAATTCCAAGAACCTGATTGCATGTGTAAATAGGGAGTGATTTATCAGTTCAAGGAAAGAAGCAAATTAGTGTTTCAATTATTTTGTTTGCAGAATTCCTTGGTGGGTCATACTTTTCATCATTAGACAACCTGAATGGATTGAGTTTTACTAGAATTATACTGAAGGCTAGGTTTCCCAAGTAGTGTAAAAGGATTAAGCCATAGGGGCCTTATTAGTTTTGATGGGAGTCATGCAGCTAAATCTTTGTGTATTGTAGAACACATGAAAAATACCTCTCATGCATGTTTCTAAACCTACCAATGATTGGAATTAAACAGGCCCGCTCAAATTCACACAGAAGAACACAACATAAGGTAAATTCAGAGGTTTTGTGCTTAAAGTATGAAATAAGTTGTTTTTCTTTTTCCAAACTATTGAACCTGTATGGATTTTCCCATTTTCCCTTTAATTAGTTCATGGGTGAATAATTTTTTAGAGGGTGAAAATCTGCATTGGACCCTCCCCCTGGAAAACCTCAGAGACTCTATCTAACCCCTATGTCTACCCAATGACAGCAGTGTGGGAGATGCTACCATGTGTACAATCTCATGTTACAAAGGGCTAGTATGAATAACACCACTGTTGACTCTTATCAGCAGGCACCTAGGAACACTGTTAGCCTGGCATCACTGAGACAGTGGACAAGCAGGGAAAATTGTTTTTGAAGTCTTAACAGAACTGTATGTTTCACAAAATTCAGACAGCAAACCCATGGTTCCAATGGCAATTCCTGACCTTTTGGTAACTTTCCAACAAGTACCACCTATTTCAAAAATGCTTCAATTGTAACAGAGGAAAAATTATAAAGATTTGCCTTATATGGCAAAATCTTTAGGAAAACACCAACTCAGAATGCTCTCAAAAGAGAGAATGGGAAAAAAGATCAGACCTCTTGAGAACTTTGGTGTTGCCAACCTGCTCCCCAACACAAGGAGGCTGCATCTGTTTCTGGTATTATCATGGAGGGGTTACTTGTCTTACTTTACAGAGCATAGTCCTCAATTTTAAGGCATCCTCTGTTTGATGAACTGTCCATTTTAATTCTTTATCTCAATAAAGAACCCTGACAGAAGGGAATAGAGGTCTTGAAATAATCCATCAAAAAATTGTACTTACACAGCAGATTGACCAGGCACACAGGTCCAGAAATTTGGAAGTAACAAGTTACAAGTAATGCACTTACATGTAATGAATTGTTTTCAATAACAAAGATGTATCAAAATCACATTAAAAAAGCAGTTTAGCAAAACATATAATTGTACTTGATAATTTTGACAGGAATTTGTGATGTTTTATCCCATTTGCTTATCAATCCTACATGGCTTGGGTTCAGATGATCCAAAAAACCATGTTATTCCACAAAAGGTTTCCTGAGTGTTGAGATCTTTGGCAAAGGATTTGTTTCAGTACCATGTTTTGTGTGAGAGAGAGTCTTCACAGTGGCTACTCTTGGCTATGGAACTCCTTTCCACAACTAGATACTCTCTCTATTCTCTTTCTCAAAGTAGGCAAGTAACCCTTTATTCAGACTGGCTTTGGGGCACCAAATCAGTGAAAGATTATTTTAATGGTAAGAGGGTAATTGTACTTATACCCTTTCTTGTTACATTTTTAAATCCTTTTACACCGTTTTGCTTCAGTGCCAGCTTTAATAAAAAAAATCATTTAATTGTTGTTCAATATTCTGATTATTTGCTTTTTTATCTGTATTCTGTTTTATTCATATTACAAGCCAGCTTTGGTCTTCCACTGGCACAGAAGTGGTATATGAAAAGAATGGATAAATACATTGTTTCTTTTTTAAATAATAGGTTTCTATTTTTAACAATGTGATTAATAGTGACACTGATTTAGTTTTCAGCCACTACAGCAAATAATGAAATACTTTTAGAAAGTTGCAACCTTTGCATGAGTCACCTGGGCCTAGTCATTTCTACTTTAGTAAGATATGCCCATTTCTGTTGAAAATATAGTAAATTTCTACATTTGCAAGTGTACTTATAGAGTATGTACATTTTATGCAAATTGTTTCATTCTCTATTGGTGAAGCATTTCTTCTTTCTTTCCCATGGCCAATCTAGGCTATCTCCAAAATTCCTTTGAAAGGTTGCAATGGGATAATACAAACTCTACTGCTGCCTTATTTTTAAAAGTGGTCTCTCCCAGCCCCCAACCAAGTCTGGGCTGATGTTTTCCAGACCTCAGTCCTCAAATCTCATTACTGGCACTGACACATACTAGTAGAATTGGTGCAGCCTGAAGAAAAGAAACCAGACCAGTGAAGGAAAAAGAGGCTGCCGTAAGTAATCTAATCCAACCATTCCATTTCCTCCTATACTGCTGAGATCCTCCTGCGTTGGCTACCTCCCTTGATTGATCATGAGTTTGGAGTAAGAGTGAATCAGGCCTTGTTCTCAGTCCTCACTACAAATTTCCAAACTATGTGTTTCACAGGCCATCATCAATATGAACTGAAAATCTCACATCACAAGATTTTGTGACCCATTTCCATTCCACAATCTCCCATCATCCTCATCACAGCTCATGTGGGACTCAGCTCTTCTGTTTATAAAAGATGGAGAATGGTGTCGTTATTAGAACCACTTTTCACTTGAAATGTATTGCGAGACAATTATACAGGAAAGAGCTTCTGGATAAAAATAGTGAAGAAACATACCTAAAAACATTTTTTTCAGATTAGTTCATAGAAATGTACTTTCTACCAGAGTGTTTTAAGGGAATGCATTCTTCTTTAATGTAGCATGAAGTTATTTTCGATTTACCTTTTTTTTACTTCATAAAAGATGTAGAAACCATTTCATAACATAAAGCTAAATGTCTCACTAGTGTAATTACATGAAATACAAAGGAACAACAGAGAAAGTGCTGCAGAATCTATTTTTGTCCAGCTGAAGAGGAAGGAAAAATGTAGTAGCTTAAAATACGTATTTTTGTGTACTCCTCAAAACTCTGTAGCCTTCTGAAATTATCCATTCCTCAAATGTTTCACATCTTTGCCTTTTTGGTGAAATGATGCATTTATCTTTTCTCACTTTAACCTTTATAATCCTCTTAGCAGCCAAGATAAATATTGTGGGAACTCATTGGTTTTATGGATTTTGGGGAAACACATCTTTGATTAATTTGATGCCATTTAAAATGATCTGATTTCAAACCAGGCGAGTATAAATGTGCTACTTTTATAATGACTTTGAACACAATCCTGCAGATGTCTATGTGGAGAAACCATAATGGGATTATATTTCTTAGCCACTGTGTGACTTTAGATATGAACAACCTTCTGTTTTATTTCCACTTTAGACAAATGTGTATTAGATATGCAAGTGCCTCTCTAAAAGGAAAATTTTATTTCCACCTATTTGTCCTGAGACAAAAAAAAAGAAGACAAAAAAAACCCTCTCAAATGTCAAATGAAGCTGGTAAAAAAATTACCCAAGAAAGCAGCCAGATGTGTGTGTGTGTGCATACATATATCAGTATGTGTGTGTAAGTGCACTTAAGGGAGCAGTTCTGTTGCAAAGAAATGAAGGGTAAGGAATTCATTTTTATGTATTGATTACTTGGTTTGGTCTACTGGTTTACTGCCAGATGGGAATATGATTTAAAGTTTGGAAGAAATTATTAAACATTATGGTTCCCAGAGTGCAGAAGAAGACCTTTTTAGCAAAATATGTTCTATATATTTAAAGAATTGTACCAGCCTCTGATTAACAGCATTAGTTCCCTTTTCACTAGCACTTGGTTTCTTCTTATAATCTCCTGATTGTTATGTTCTTGTTTCCACCCAGTGGCAAAAACAGATGAGTAGTTCAGCCAAATAAATATCAAATTAGATAAGACACTGAATGAAGGTGACATTGGATAAAGTCTGGTTGAAATACAAAGATACTATAACAAGGGAAAATTCACATGGAATGCTTACCTGGATCTGCACTGCGAATGGTGCTATGAAGGAGGGTAACTATTTGATGACTTTCATAGCAAGCAGAGACCTTTGTGAGTGGCACTTGGTGACAGATCACAGCTTGTGGTAGGGTGGAGCTGTAGGCCATTTAAGCCTGATTTTCCCTTTACGTTGCCTTTTTGGATCACCACAGAGCGACCCACTCTCCCATCCTCAGTGTAGTGTGAGATTTGACTGGTTGCCTCAGAGCCACGTTAGAATTCTTTCCTCTTTCTCTGTTTTTATTTTCCCTACCCATATTGTATCTGTGGGACTTGGACAATTGGCTTTGGGTGGTGTCATTAAATAGACTATCACCCGGCAGATAGCTGGGGGAGAATATAAGATTTCACTGTACACCTTTGGCCCCCTTTTGGTTTCGGGTAAGGCTCTTCAGGATTCCAGGGCCTAGAGAAGTAGCTAGAAGAAGGCTAACCAAGGATTCAGGCTCTCACTGTAGAATTCTGCAGCTTGGATGAGAGTTCCCTGGGAGTTGCCTTCAATTATGGCTGGCTGGGCAGCAACCAAAGCATTTGGATTGTCCTCAGGGCTGACATGTTTTGCCCAAAGGAAGGCTGAGGAGGCAGAGATGAAGTGAGATCTGGCCTCATGTGGACAGGCATCATGATACTCCCCCTTCTTACTCCTTTTCCAGGCCAGCACAACTTAAATAGGTTAAGTCAAATAAAGTGACTCTTATTCAACCCAGTCTTTTGTGTCTGGTCTTGTTATTTCATGGTTGGCCATTAAAGCACTTGGACAGCAGACTAAGCAGGCACACAGATTACCAGGTCAAGTCTTACCTATGATGGATACTTAATCTAACAATTATTTATAAATGTGTATATAGTGTGTGGTCATTTTATGCAAATCTGCACCTGCTCTTGTGATGATGTGTTTCCTTTTTTTAGTGATGCATAAGTGGGTACCACTAACAGCTGGTGACTCCCATATCAGTGGAACTCTGCTTTGGGTTTTAGTCTGAACTGTAAATGAACTATTCAAGGTACTGAGTACAACCCCCAAAACAGACTCTTCACCTAAGATAGCTCCTTTAAAGCTTAGACAAGAACCTAGAGTGGAGCCATGGGCTATCCCTAGTAGCTTACATCAGATATTCATGATCAAACGTCCTTATTTAATTTAAAGGTCACTATTGAGGTGAGGAATGAGATTGGCACTTTGGCACTGGAAGAGGTTATTTTTTTTTCCTGATCTAAGTCCTTACATTAGTTATTTTCTCTATCAAGAAAATTGTACATGTACACATATATGTTCACTGACAGTTCAAACTGCACCTTGGGGTAAATTAAATAATCAAACTAGCATAGAAAGAAGAGATCAAGTTCTTCATTCTGCCCTCCTAGTGCAACCATCCAAACGGAATGCCTTCCCCAATACACATGGCCAACTTTTTAAAAGGAAATTAAAAAGGCTAGAGATCAAGTCACAGTTCCTCAGCAACTTATATAGTATGAGCATGCTCTTGAACTGGTACATTTTTTCCCAAGATAGATGACAGTGAAAATTTCTATAAACCCATACTAAAATGAAACCTAGCTATTTATTCTGACTTGGTGGTATGGCCTCTATGGCAAGGGATGATTCATGACTAGATGGGTAGATTTAATTACAAAAGGGAAAACATACATTAGGTAAAAACTGCCTTGGTCATATGTCAGGATGTACCTTCATCCTATACAGCTATAAAATTTGAAAACATCTATTTGTACTGCCAGAGGGGCTTTTAAAAATAGCATGTAACAAAGACATCTTCATATTCCACTTATAGTGTGTCTTATTTGCCACCTAGTTTATCAGCCGAGATCCTCCCACTGCCCACTTGGTCATGCTCCCTAGCATGCTGTGACTTGGACACTAAAGATGATTTAGGCCCAGTTGATTCAATCTTGGCTCCTGCCTGTCCAGTGTTGATGGGTACTTTTCAATTCGTGCAGTCTGAGGATGTGGACAGGATCCTTTCGTGCAGTCTGAGGATGTGGACAGAAGTGAGAGCCACCACATGGGTATTAGACTCTTGGTTATTAAACAGGCCAGAGGAGGATTGGCTGAGGGGGAATTGGGAGTAATTAATGCCTCTTTACAATAAGACAGGGTCCCAACATGCCTGAAGGAGGATGATGTAAGATTTCATCTTCTAAAAAAATAAAAAGTTCCCTGGATCTTTCTATACTGGATAAATATAGGCCAGTCTTCCATTTTTGGGCAATGTTCAAGAGCACGTGGTGGCTTCTCAGCATCAGAGGTTCCTGGATAAGGCCTATTATTTAGATCCATTTCAGTCAGTTTCAGGCTTGGTTATGGGACAGGGACAGTTTGCCTTATTTGGCAAAACAAAGTATACATCCAGACTGATTAAAAAGACCAGAAAGTCCCAGATTTTGTTCCTGTTCTTTCCAGTTTTATTTTGGAGATCTATAAATGTATTATCTCGAAATATTTTCTGTCAGTTCGTGGTATAATCAGAGCCTATTTATACCAGCTTTCCAGGTTGGTTTACCTTAATCCAGTATAAAACTGGAAACAATAGGAACAAAATCTGGGACTAGATGAACACAAATATAACTATAAAATCATATCGTCCAAAAGATACAAGTGTAATTAAATTTTCAACAAAATTAAAAACAAACAAACAAGTCCCATTAACCAAGCTTACTTCATATAGTTAGTGTCTGTAGGACAGCTAAAATTAAAGAGCTATCAACAGCCTGCAGTGAGGTGCCAGGGTTATGCTTGGCTCTGTTGGATTGCAGCTAAGATTTGTACATCTTCTTTGATGAGATGCACAGCTGTGAAAACTGAACCATAAACAACAAAGGCCACATTCTATCAAGTAGTCATCTTGGTTTCTCATCTATGAAACTGCTGTTTAAAAATACCATTATTCAGGTTACTTTTATACATATTGTTGAATTACTTTACATAATTTTTGTTCTATTTGTGTTAATTCTAATTTGGTTTCCTCCGGTAGCTTTGAGACAGATTCTCTGAAGAGGTTTCCTATAGGTTGTCTGGAGGCATTTGCCTGTAACATATACAGAACCTAATCAAGGAAAGGAAGAACAACCTCACCTTACCAGGGCCCTTTTCGCATGGCAGTTTGAAAGCGTATTAAACACGCTCCCTCCCCCCTTCACGAGCCGCTGTACCGCATGACGTTCCCGCTGACCCGGGGCTCTCGCGATCGTGAGTAGTGCTGGAGTCGCGTTTTTTCATTTTCGCCTGGAAGCGAAAATGACCTCCTTTTTACGTATCGCTTGTGCAACCCGCGGGCCTGCAGAGCCCTCCTACGCGAAGGAGCTGGGAGTGGGCGGGGTGCGGGCAGTCCCAGCTGCCTGTCCGTCACACAGCAACTCCCAGAGGAAGCCCCGCTCAGCAGCAGGGACGCCGCTGCCCCCATGGTAGCAGGGAACACTGCCCGACATGTTGCCGCAAGAGCCCACCCCGGGGTTGCGTCGCCACACTTGAGACGACAGCAGCCCCTGGGGTCTGGCTGACTATTTTTTTTAAAAAAAAACTGGTGCTATCGTTAGCACTTTAGCGCATTAGCACCGTAGCTCTGCTACTGGTCTGCCCTTGGGGCTGCTGCGATGGCCTGTTGGCAGGATCTATCGTGCTAACGTTAGCACGATAGGCTGAAAAAAAGAAAAAAAAAGAAAACCCACCGCCCAATCAGGGCCGGTGGGGGCGGGGACAGGGAGGGACCTGGGCGTGGCCCACGACACCGACATGCAGAAGAGGCACCAGGCAGGGAATGGTGCTCTCTCACAAATGCCCTGCTGTGTGCGGAGTGCAAGGGGCTTTTTTGCGAAGTTTACGATAGCGCGAGGGCTCTCCCTCATTGCGCTAATGACCTATGTGCGAAAAGGGCCCAGGAGTTCCAATTTGCAGTCTATGGCAGCTGGAACAAGTGTGGTCAGTGCCATGTTTTGGCATTGTTGCTGCGCCTCTTTTGCCAAAATGCACCTAGGGATTATTTTTATTCTTTCACCAGCCTCCATTTTTCTTATGATTCCCATTTTGGTGTACAAAGTTATAGGTTGTTTGTTTGTCTGAGTGTGCTGGGGGGTAGCTGTTGAGCCAGGCCTATTTGCTTTCTCCTTTCCTTTCTGTTTTACTATTCCTGCATATTCAGTAAGATACTGGGGGAAGCTTGCTTTGCCTACTGGGGAGAGGCACACACAGCTACAGTATTATAACCTAAAATCCCATTCTTTCCATGTTTGGATATTATTAGATTTTCTAATGCAGACACACTGCCGCAACCCAACACTGAAAGTCTGTGTTTCTCCAACCCGCCTTCACCACACACTCAGGGCTGATGCTGGTGAAAATAAATGTCTAGCTTGGAGGAGGAGGAGGAGGAGGAGGAGAAAAGGGAGGCTCAGAGGGTGTAAAAAGACTTTGTATAAAGGAGCTTCTTTGTTGGAAGCTTTGTTAGCTGAGGTATGCCTGTAAATATCAACGTGTCAAAGTACATTAGATTTGAAATTAGATTTTTTATAAAATGTACTAAATGCAAAGAAAGTCTGACAGAAAAATGTCCCTTTCCACCGGGAGGTTCTTAATTGCTCTTCTTTCTTCTACAACTCCTTTTGAGTATAGAAAGAAGCAAACTGGCCATACTCATCACTCATTTGTGTGGACTCGCAGAAAGAATAGCTTGTGTTGAAGTTGCATAGTGGTATCAGAAGCAAACAAGCTACCACCCAGTACCTAGAATGGAAGGCAACTTAGTAAGTAAGTGTTCTTGATTTAAAAGAAGCTTTAGAGCTCACTAGCTCAAATATTTAACCTGATTTATGGGTTGTGCTGTGAGAGCACTAAGGCTAAGTCTCAGTAAGAGCACTGTAAGTGACTTTTAAAAATTAAGCAAAGAAGCAAATGTAACTACTAATCTGAGCATGCTGTGAAATATTAATTATGCATTTCAAGTGAGGAGAATAAACAAGAAATAATTTAATCTATGACATAAAATAAATCCCCCAATGAATCCTTGCTGAAGGCATTTTCTAAATAAACACTTGTTTTCAAGTCACAAAGGAAATGAATTTGAAAATGTTAGTTACTGAAGTCAGAAGCCATTTATTAAAACATTTTGCAATTATCTGTTATTTATTTATTTATTTATTTTGAAGGAAAAGAATACATTGCCAATGGGTCTGTGATGCTAACCTGAACAATGCTGATGGAAGAAAAACATGGCTCAATACTACAAAGTAGAAGAAATGAATATCAGCTACCAAGGTGAGTTAACCCTCATGCAGTAGGATTTTAAGAAAACACACACATACACACCATTCATCAGAAGAGCTGTGGAGTGCATTGTGTGACCCTAATAAAAAATTCCAGTGAATTGCAATGTATAAATTGTGCCCTATTCTTAAGGAGTCAATATATATGTAGAATTTATGTGTCCAGAACCCACCCAAACACCCAGAGCCAGAAAATACCAGTGAGAGTACAAGTAAAATAAAATCAGACAAAATAAAATAAATTCTATAATGCAGATTCTAGTTTTGTGAAGTATGTTCAGGCCCCAGTGAATTCCATCCTCTCCCAAATGAAATGTCAGCTTATCCCAAATGGGGCAATCCTACTAACAACCCACAGTGCATCATTTCTGTTTCGCTCCATTACAGTTTGCTTTAAAAGAAAAAAAAAGACAATGTTTTGTGTTCACTGGAATTTTAAAAAATAAAGTTCTCTGATGGCAAAAAGGGAGAAGAAATTTGATGGGCCTTTTTTTGGGGGGGGGGTGTTCTAATAGTTCACCTCCCCCAAAAAACCTGTTCATCATAAGGGACAAAAGCTGGGGCATTTTTTACAACTTTGTAGGTGATAATGTCTTAGGATGCCTACATCCTTGGCCCAGATTCCTACTGGGCTAGGCCTGCTGGCATGCCTCAAGAAGGATGTTGACAAGCTGGAACATGTCCAGAGGAGGGTGACCCAAATGGTGAAGGGTCTGGAAGCCATGCCCTATGAAGAATGGCTTGGGGAGCTTGGTATGTTTAGTCTGCAGAAGAGAAGGTTAAGAGGGGACATGATTGCCATGTTTAAATATTTGAAGGGATGTCATGTTGAGGAGGGAGCGGGCTTGTTCTCTGATGCTCCAGAGACTAGGAAAAGGAGCAATGGATTCAAGCTGCAGGAAAGGAGATTCCAC
Organism: Ctenosaura bakeri; assembly: GCA_948474755.1. Classification (NCBI taxonomy): domain Eukaryota; kingdom Metazoa; phylum Chordata; class Lepidosauria; order Squamata; family Iguanidae; genus Ctenosaura; species Ctenosaura bakeri. The sequence continues at coordinate 138,760 of CAOLHI010003694.1, read as the reverse complement.
CTGAACCTCAGGAAGAACTTCCTGACAGTCAGAGCTTTCCAGCAGTGGAATATGCTGCCTCGGAGTGTGGTGGAGTCTCCTTCTTTGGAGATTTTTAAGCAGAGGATGGATGGCCATCTGTTGGGAATGCTTTGATGGGTGTTCCTGCAAAGCAGGGGGTTGGACTGGATGGCCCCTGGGTTCTCTTCCAACTCTATGATTCTATGATTCTATATGCTTGTGTAGGAAAGTATTCAATATCAGGTAACCCCCTAGGCAAGCAGTTTTTCTTTAACCACATCTTAATACTTTGGCTTAAAGGCAGGTCAGCCTGTGAGTGAAGCTCTTCTTCCCACGCAACTCAGAACTACAATGCAAATGACCTGGAACAGGCCACCAGCACATTAGTGCTGCATCCATCTTTCCTGTACCAGCAGCCTATTTCTGGCCTGTTTCTGTTGGATTCTGAACTAAAACATGACTCTGGGGAACAAAAATGTCTTAGTGTATGAGGCTTAAAGCCTTATAGTGGAGTTAAAATGTGAATATGAGGATATTGATGGCACTAAAATATGTGAAGAGTGTGTGTGTGTGTGTGTGTGTGTTTGCATGTGTGCCTTTCAGGTCACTTAGCATATGGAGTCCCCATGAATTTCAAAGGGCTTTCTTGGCAATGAATACTTGAGTGATCTACCTGTTCTTTCCTCTGAACTATAGCCTACAGCACCTACTATTCATTGGCAGTCTTCCATTCAAGTACTAAAGAGGGCAGACGTTGCTTAGCTTCCAAGATCAGACAAGACCTGGTGCCGGAGTAGTCATGATTAAAACATTAGAAAAATAATTATAAAATTTAATTACCTACAACTAATGTGTTTTATTTAATTACTAAAATCAATCACAAATATCTTCAGGTTTATTACACTGCCAAAACATTAATGAAGTGGGTTAAAATCTAAATATGTTCCAATAAGGCCATAGTCCTATATCCAGGAGCAAGTTTTACTGAACTCTGTGGAACTTACTCCTTACTCCTGAACAGTTAAGGAAGCTACAAAGTCCATCCTGTGATAGTCATCTGAGTCAATTTTGTAATATCTTTCTGGAATTTCAGCTGCAATCCTATGTGCACTTCTTGGAAATTAAGGCCCATTCATAAGAGTCAGTTTTTGAGTCAACATGCAAAGAATTCAAGGAGATTCTTTTTAGGACCAAAATTTTTGATGTGTACATGTGTTTGACAGATCCACACTATCTAAGACCTTTCCTTCTTTCTTTCTTCTTCCTTCCCCTTCCTAACTAAGTGTCTTGAGGGACCTTTTACATGAAGCGTTAGTAAAACAGATGTACCTGACTGTGTGGATGATTGGAGACTTTCTGCACAGCATTTTCCATGCAAAAGGGTGCCTGGAGCATTGCGCGATTGTGAGGAGCGATCTGCACATGCAATGCTCCAGGGGCCAGCAGGCGCCAATCGTGCACCTTTTCCATTTTTGCTGGAAGCCGAAAATGATGCATGATTGTGCCTTGTTCCTGGACCCCACGCACACTTACGTGGTGTGCGGAGCCTCCAGAGTCAACCAGTTGCGCTTCCTGCCCCAGCGCAGCCTGGGAAACTTCCAGGCTACACTGCACAAGGAAGAGGTGGGGCTCTCGCACAAGCAGGCAGCTCATGCGGAGCTGAAGCAGCAGGAACACGAGAGTCTCTCGCCAGAGGCTGCTCACGTGATCCCTGCAGCCCAGCACCGGAAGAAGGTAAGGTGTGGAAAGGGCCTTAATCCTGATTTCAGTCTTAGATCACAGCCCCATGTTTTAATTCCTACACCACATTAGCTTTTGTCTCTTCTTTCAGTTAAAAGTAAATGTCCTGATGGATACAGAAGAACTATCCAGAAATTTGGTCAGTCTAATGGATTCAAATTCTTATGGGGAGGAAATAATCACAATATTTGTGGATGTAGCCACCATTATTTCAAACAGCCTCTGGAACGATTTGCTTAAAAAGAAAGGGTGAGACAAATTAGGAGAGGAGAGATTGTAGATATAAATAGGTTCAATGTTAACTGTCTTCATGGCTCTGATTATGGGATGCCCGAGACAAACCACAATAAAAGAAGTTGCCACTTCAAGTCCAGAGGGTTGTTCATATTCATTTTCATTAGTTTAGAAAGCAATAAATGGAAGGAAACATTGGGCAGCCTCCATTGCAAGAGCTTCCCTTGTATTAGAGGACTTGGCAGGGCTGATGCTCTCTTAAGTTTCTCCTGACTTCATCACCATGCCCTTAATCAGAAATTTAAGGGTCATCCCTCACTATGACATACTATTGCTGGTAAGGCTGCAAGTACCTTTCCCCTCTTTCCCTGATTATACTTCACTCCTCAGCAAGCCACTTATATCCAGAATTTATCTTTGTCTTCTTCCCATTATTCTATGTTACTTATTTGAGGTTATTGTTCTCTATCAGGAGGAAAGCTCACCACTCGGGCTAACGAGCTGTTTAAAATGAAGAATAGCTTAGGATCCATGGAAAATAATCTGTTGCCTCCATCTGCCTCCATTTTTCCTTTTTGTTTTATACAAGCTGGCTGATTTAAAGTCCTTATAGAAAACATGACTTTGAATTCCCTAACTTTGTTGGTGTTGATATCTATATTGCTTCAGGCTGCAGCACTGCTATTTTTTTTTTTCTTACTGTTGAGGCTCAGAACTAGAAGTCCTACAGATTCACGGAACGTTTCTATGCACTGTGAGACTGAGACAATAACTTGCTCTAGGCACTAGGGCTACTGATGCCAAGGTGATTAGCTTTGTGGCCCATCAGTGTCACATTACAGTCAAGGCTCTCAGAACTGAAGTGCAGGAATTTTTTCAACAGCAGGCTGCCCCCTCATTCAGATTTGCCTGTTCCCTCTAGGCTTAGCTACAAACATAAAAGTAGATGAAGGGCAAATGTATTTCCCAGCAACAAAACATCATTGTGAGCTGTTGTAATGCAGAGTATTTTTGCATAGGAAGTTCAGAACCATTAGCTTGACAAAAGAGATGCTCCTGGTGAAGATTAAAACAAAAACAAAAACTAGAGGCAGCTGTGTGGATATGGATCAATCCAGCTGCCTGCATTTTTGCTCTTTCCTTTTGGGACAGCTGTGGGAAATAGCATGGTGTATGTCTGTACTTAAAAATTTATTGATATACCCCCAAGTCAAGTTTTTCCCCCTGACAGTAGAACTTCCTGCTAAGCCATATCAGCCTGCCTCTATCCCTCTTAGGATTTTAGCAGCTAGCCAAGACTGTTCTGTAGCCTTCGTTTAATTGTGTGTGTTTTAAAATATTGTTTTTAAAAAGTTGGATCGGTCTGCTTTTAAATAGAATTTTCACTTGTCTTTTTTCACCTGTTTTTGCCTCAGGAGCTCCAGCAATCTGAGAGGCAATAAACAAATGCTTTTTAATATATATATATATATTGCCATTTGGCTTACAAACACGAGAATTTTTAAACCTCTAAAGGCTGCCATCTTTTAGTAAGGATATGCTATGTTCTATATGTTTTGGTTTTGTCATCATTTGTTTCTGTGCCATCTTTCAACCCTTGAGGCAGTTCACCAGGATGAAGACAAATGCAAAATACCAAATAATGAAATCTAACAAACATTTAAAGTAGTGGTTCCTGGATAATGTTAAAGCAAAGCAGAAAATCCAAACACCAAATACATCTTCCTCAAATACATCTTCTCTCCCTGATACACACATACAAACACACACGCACACTATTCATAAATTGTGTTTCATTCCTCTAAAGTAATCCAGAATTAGCAGTTCTGTTTTCCCCAAGTGTTGGGAAAGATATACTGCTCTTATTAGAAGACTTCTGTGAATTATATTTTGGTTATATTCTAATTATATTTTCCCAAAGTGGCAAATATTTTGGGAAGCACTAATTGATTTTGTTTTTTGTTTTTTGTTTTGGTATAAAAAGCTAAGTCAGATGTTCCGTTTCCATGGTGCCTTGTTATTGTTGTCCATTTATAAAGCAGGCCATGAGAATATTTCTAATAGGCCTAATATCTCTATTCCTTTCCACTGAAGGATTAGGATTAGCCAGCAACTAGATGTCTGCAAGCAAACTGTATTTCAAAAATTAGTTAAACGAGTCTTGGAATGTGGCTTTATCTAAGAAAGCTCTCACATAATATCACAGTTTACAAACAATGACCAGAAGGAAAAATTAATTTCAATTTGGCCTTCCTATAGTACACGTGCATTTTCATGCAATATCTTCCTGTGATCCTCCTGAAGCCTGTGAAAAGTTTTGGTTGAGCCCCTTTTTACCAGTTTCTGCACTTCAGGCTTGATGATACAATAACACTATTATTAGCACTTCTTTTTTTTTTCTTACCTATTGTAAAAGCTTATTTTTTGTGTTATTAGTAATAGAGATGGTAGAAACATGTACTTGGAAGCATCCAGGAAGCATGAACTTGTTTAAAATAAAGTATATGTGCTGCTACACATAATATACCTTGTTTTCCTCAGAAGTAAAGATTTTCCAAAGCTGGAAGCAGACTTCTAACCCATTCAGGTATTGTTTTCATGGTGTACTATGGGATGAGATTTTAGTAAAAAAAAAAGTTTTTTAAAAAAGTATTGCAACTGGAAATCCCTTTAACTAAATAAACAAAATACCCTATCCATTATTATACTCCAAAAGAGCCTAATTTTCAGGAGAAAAGATTTCCTACAGTCAAGGAAACTTATTAATTATAATGTTATTCAATACTTGTCACTCTTAAATCAAGAGGTTTGGCAGCACTTGCTCTTCAAATGAGGGAAGGTCTTTTTCTTCACTCTGTCTTAGTAAGACAGCTCACCACTCTTGCTTCAGCCTTTGATTTCTGTGCCTCACCATGTGGCTGTAACATCAGGATAAACATGACAGCACATAGAAGGGGGATCTGAAGCACCTCTAGTTCCCAGGTACCTTCTGTCTACTTTAGGTTTTAAAAACTTTATATTACTGCCACTGACCTTTCCAGGGATCACAAAGATTGCAGAGAGGTGTCAGGGGCGGCTTACTGGCTCACAATCCAAACCAGAAGCCAATAGTGATGCAGGATTTAAAAGCATATATGTCCTATTTATGTGAAGGGTTTCACCGCTTCCATTGAAATTTCTTACCCAAGTAGGACAAACTTAGAGAGCAATCATTTCTTAGACCCTTTTCGCAAGGCATTTGCCATGTGAAAGGGCCCCTCGAGCATCACATGAATGTGAGGAGCGGTCCACACAATGCACTCACAATCGCGCAACGCTTCAGGGTCTAGCAGGTGCCATTCATGCACTTTTTCATTTTCAGCTTTGAGCCAAAAATGGTGTTCGATCGTGCATCACTCCGGGGCCCTGCACATACTTGCTGTGCATGCAGAGCTCTGGAGCTACAGCACTCATGCTTCCTGCCCCAGCACAGCCTGGGAAAATCCCAGGCTGCACTGCAGAAAGGAAGAGTCAGGGCTCTCACGTGAGTGGGCGGCAGTTGCAGAGCTGAAGGAACCAAAACACCAGAGCCTCTTGTTGGAGGCTGCTAGCATGATCCCCGCACCCCAGCTCCATGAAAAGGTGCATTGCGGAAAGGGCCTTAGACTGAGTCAAAGTGTTGATAAAATGGCATTACATTTTGAAGTAAATTTGGGCACTTCTACTTTAGAAAAAATTTGCAGAATTTTGAGGGAAGAAATTGAGGAGGAAAAAAAGATCCCATTCTTGGGTAGTCAATCATAACTAGTTTTAAGAAACATGAATGAGATGTGTATGGAAAAGCTAGGCATATTGACATGGTTTTGTGAGAATTTTCTGCCAAAGTTTGCAATATTGAGAAATCTACATGATATGGGAAAAAGTGCATTAGAAGAAGCCCTAGTTTCAGTGTGATTCTGGGGATTATTGACACCTCTAAGGTCTCAATGCCTCTATAATTTGACATTTTGAGGTACAATGAAAATTTTTGGAGGCAAGTTAGAAATATAAACAAACAAGCACACTTCAGATGAACAAACACCATGTTTGAGGTACTCTCCTAAAAGACATTTCACAGTTTTTTGGGTTAGTCTTCAATGTTGATTCTTGCTAGAACCCATGATGAGATGTGGAAGTGAGAACATATCTCACAGTATTAGATGGGACATGTCACACTGCAGCCCACATGAAAGGAAATGACAAGCAGTGGGATGGTGAAAAATCCTAAACTTTCCCCAAATAGTATCTTTATATTACATACTCCTCCACATTATTTTACAGCTAGTATAAGGGAACTGTAAGCTTATTGACACATTATCATCATATGGAGGAGGGTTAGTCTTCTTTGGAAAACTATCGCATATGTAGTTTAAAAAAGTTGTGCTATCAAGTCTATTTGGTGGTAATTTAATATTTCAAGTCATTGTGTTGCCTAGCTAAATATTCACACTCTTTTAGTTCTCCAGCTAGGGTGAAGGTACTACATGCTTTCCTGCTGATTTTTGCCTCTCTGGTGTTTAGGTCAGATGTTGGAAATATTTCATTATAAATAACTTTCTCCAATAGCGAAGATATAACTATATTATATTTTTAATTTTTTTTACCTGCTGATGAATAACATTACCCTTTTTGCAGTTAAAGGTAAACTTGTTACTTACTTTCATAGTTACAGAGTTGAAAAAGAATAGTGCATGGTTCAGATGCTGTCCCACATTGTACCTTATGCTGCTGTTTCATACTCTGCTGTAAGTGTTTGAGATAACAATGAGGCATAAGAGAGGGAAGATTGCTTTGAACTGCAAGGCAGTGCTTTGTAGCATTCAGCAACTATTCTTGTTAGTTTTGAGATATGAGAAAGTCAAGTTACTTTTAAAGTGGTAACTATAATGTCTCTGGGTAACTATTTTTGGATTTTTTTGAATACTGGTTATTAATAACAGTTTTAAAAATGGCTTTCCAAGCTCTTGTTTAACTGACAGAAATGAAAATGTATCAGGTCCTTTCTATGAATCAATTTACCCATCACCTAGTTTTACTAGAGCCCTTCTAGGGGAATTATTGGTAGACATTAATGAATTAACTAACCTGCTTTAAACAACAGAATTTCAAAGCTTTGCTCAAAAGGCATTACTAAATATTAGATAGCAAAGTGTCTTCCCCACAAAGAGAAGCAGAGAGAAAAGGGGGAAGAGTACCAGAGTTCTCAAAATACATGGACAATCAGAATCTCTTCCAAATCTCTCCCACAATTGCAGCTGGATTGGCTCCTGGCAGAGGTATCTGGGTGCCAGATATGTTTTTTCAAGTTCTGACTTCCATCACAATGAGATGGAGGAGCTATCTAAACCACAGAGGCCAAATAGCAATCATTTGGAGGGTGAAGTTTTGATGAACTTGTGCCAGCTAAAAAGAATACATAGTGTTTTAGGGAACAGCTACAAAAAGATATTTAATATTCCAGTGGCAGGTAAAACCCCTTCCTTCCAGTGAAGAGCCTTCTGAATCTGATCTCCATTATCTGGTCCATGGTAGAAATCTAGTTTGTGTTAGAAAGGGAATCAAATAAGGAATTACAGTAGTATTCCAGTCATAACTGAATCAGTTCCTGTTATGCTACTCAACAGATAAGTAGGGCTGCACTGTTTAACTGATTGATTGCTTGGAGTAGTTGATTTTTAAAAAAATTAAGAAAATGAAAAGTGCTGCTGATTAATCAGGAGGGTTAATAAAAGATTTCTTGTGAACTATAATAATTTTCTTAAAATATATGTTTGTAAGACTACAGATTATATGGCTGAATGCTAAGAAGAAGAATTTACTCACATGCAACAAGATGATGTCTGGTACAACAAACATATACATTTTATCTAGAAACAAAGGAGGTGTATTATTTTAGATATGTTTTGCCAATGAATGCAAATTTAATTGATCAGTTAATGCATTCATCATCTTATTCATCAACTAAAGCTCATGAGATTAATTCTTTAATCGGGTTGCAGTCCTGCATATAACATATTGTTGAGAAGGTTAAATTATTCCTAAGTCAGAAACCAAATTTGTTTAGGATAGCAAGAAAAGAAGAAGAGGGAAGAGACTCAGTGTTATATTGCCACTGAAAGCTGCAAAGCCCATTTGTTTGGCTCTCAGTCAAGGACCACCAGAAAAGTAGTTCTGTGTGCACACAATCTCTGCAGAACAGTGCCTTTTGGTGCTAGAATTTAATAAACCAATGCATGATCTAAACAGGCAGCACATATAAAAGTGAAGAAACATCTAACAACTGCACATTTCCCTCCCGTCCTGCATATCCAGCTATCAAATGGGGAAGCTTAAGGCATCCTTGGAGAGGTTCTTCCAATGCAAATCATGCGGGAAGCTAGAAAACAGCCCACTTGTGCCCTCTAGTGTGTGTGGAGACATATTTGCAGCCCTTTGAAGTGATAATGCGGAGCGTCTGATAAAACAAAGACAGCTCCAGTCAGAGCAATGCTTTTTTTAATATCATTTAAAAGTGAAATATCATGTCAGCTCTCATAAAACAGGAGACAGTGTGTAAATATGCCTGGTGTTGTCCCTTTGATATTTTTTTCTTACATGCCAGCTTTGGCAAGGTGAAATCAATTTCCTCTTTTCTTGGGGGAAACAGGCATTCCACCTGAAATATGCTTTGCTTCACAGGCCTCTGTTTTGCATCCTAATTGTGCCATGTGCCAGGAAAACAGATTGTTTGCTAATTGATATCATAAAGGAAGACAACCCAGTGAAGGATGTTTATTCTGATGCCAGCTAGGAGCTGATGAAGAGCTTGACAGAAACTCTGTCATTTTAAATACAAACTCTACCCATAAGCTATGTTTATTTCTATATTGCTATGCAGCTAGATAAAGTGGTTGTCATTGAAAAGATAGGTGCACATTTGATACTGGTAAGGTCAGTTACAACTACAAGTCATGGCTGACCAAAGGACTAGTTGTGCAATTGACGTATCAAGTATTAGAATCTGCTGTCACAGTTATGTTACATATATCCTGAAAGTCTTACAAACAAAAGGAATGGAACTTCATATGTGTGGTAACTTAACAAGCTGGCTGCCATGTTGTACTGCTACACGGACACGCCTGATGGCATTTCCTGGGCCATCTCTCCTGTTTTGCCAACTCTTTCTTTAGTCGCATGTATTGAAAACATGAATGGGAGGCTAACACTGCGGCCATTTCTATCCCACACTGTTATAGTGCTATTTTTCCACTTTCAACTTCCTATGGAATTCTGGAGTTTGCCATTTAGGGAGCAACCTTTGGAATTCTCATCCAGAGAGCTCCTTGGCCTCAGTAACCTACAAAGCTCAGAATTCCACAGGATGTTGAAAGTCGAATAATAGCATTATACCAGTGTAGTGCAGAAATGGCCTGAGAAAATTTCACCTTTTCATTAATATTCTCAAGTAAACTTGATACTTACATACTGATACTTGAAGGAGCCCGTCTCTTTGTATATGTCTGCCTGAAAACTGAGATTTGCTTGAGGGGCCTTCATCTGTCTCCTACCAGTAAGAACAATACACTGTATGAAGATGTAAGAGAAGGCTTTCACAGCTGTGGTCCCCCAGATGTGGGATGCCATCCTCTTGGAGATCTAACTGGCATGGACATTAGTCTCATTTTGGTGTCAAGTTAAAATCTGACTTTTTATGTAAAAAAAGAGTGGACTAATGACCTTATCCATGCATGCAGATACATGGTTTTATACTGTTATAATTTCAGTCTTTAAAATGATACACTGTTAATTTGTGTTTTTAGAACGTCTCAATTATTTTTAGTGTATTAAATTTTGATTATCTTATATTTTAAATTGTTTCACTTGTTGTTGTTTTTTTGTAAGCCTCCTGGATATCCTGCAATATTGGGAGAGATAGAAATAGAGTAGCTAAACCACATAAGCCATTTCTGTTATAAAGCTATTATTCCACTTTCACATCCTGTGGAATTCTGGGGTTTGTAGTTTACTGAGGTCAAAGAGCTCTCTGGCTGAAAATTTTAAATGCCTCTCCATAAACTGCAAATACCAGGATTCCATAGGATGTTGAATGTGGAATAATAGCACTGTAACACTGTAGGGTGGAAATGGTTTCAGCGTCTTGGCCCAGCGTTCCATGAGCTGGCTCCTTCCCAAGTTGAGAACAGGTACTGTTATGATTGTAATCTTCATTATATCTTCTCTTCTACTCAAACCCGGAATGTAAAGTGGCTTACAATGTGGCAATAAAGTGCCAATAAAGTACAGGTTCAAAAATATAAGAATGATCATGAAAATGGAATTAAACATTTAAAATAGTTATAAACTTTTATGTGACACAGTGGCCACGTGTTCAATGTAGCAGCAGACTGTTTGACGGGCTTTCCAGGGAAAGTCTGATTTAAAGATAAAGAATTATAAGACGGAAAAGCAAAGACCTTGAAGTTGTCTACCCACATATCCTGAGCAGCCATACAGGCCAATTCCTGAAATTAAATCTTTTTGTTTAAATTTGAGGTGGGCAACTTGCATCTCTTCAGATATGCTGAACTACAGTTTTCATATTCCATCACCATTAGATATGTTCACTAGGGCTCATGGCACTTGTAGTCCAGCAGCATATAGAAGGCTACCAGTTACATGCCCTAATTTAAATTATAGTTGCTTTCTAAATTTTTAAATCAACATGTAATCAATATATGCAAATGTTATGCAAATATGCACCCCCATTTGTCCTATTTTTGGAATTATGCCCTTCTCCTTCTTCTGTGATATATAAGTGGGCAGGCTAACGATGGCACGTTCATCATGAAATATCATGGAATGTGGCCAGCCTGTTTCTTGAAACCTCCACTGGTTCTGAAATTCCAGGCAGGTAATAAATACGAGAGTTGTAACAAGTAGGCCAGCCCAAATGAATTGTTGGCTACAGAGGAGAGAGATATAGCTCAGTGGTTCAGCACATGACACAAGCAGTAAAACATCAGTGTTAGGGCATCAGAGATGCTGGCTTCTTTGCAGGAATTATAGGTAACCTAGTAATTAAATGTAAATTTAGTGGTAGCTGCACTTTCCTGTCCTTTCACATCATCTATAGTACAAGAATCATTGAAGGTATTGAGTGAACTGCAATTTCCAGGGCTATGGAGAAGTCTGTTCTGTGTTTGCTACCATGCCTTTCTGGATCTGGAATAATGAAGGAAGGAGGCCAGGCTGCAGATTGAACTCTTTCCTCTGTCTAAAGTGTTTTCCATATGCCCTTCATGGCACATTAAGTGGTCTCCTGCATAAGAAGGGGCTTTGCTATCTATGGGACAGAGGATACATGATTTCAGGCGCTCATAATTGGTGTAAGAGAATAGCAATATATGAACTACTAGCTGTCACTGCTACCATTTTTTAGTGACAAGTCTTGAAAGGAAAACAGCTATTCAAGATATCTCTTGAAAGATGCAGGACTGTTAACACTGGAAAGAGAAAATTCTAGTACTTAGGCAAGCTCCAAGATAGACTTTAAAGATGACATGGGATCCAGAAGAGTCAAAGAAAGAGCCTATGGGCTCCTCTAGACTGGCAAACTGTGCCAATTTGTCCCATACCTTGGGGTGGGAGAAGAGTAAGCACAGCAGCTTATTCTTTGAAGATATACTTTCAAAAGAAAAAATAAGAGTTCAAAAATCAAAACATTAAAAGATGCAAAATTGAACAATTGAAAGACTGTGTGGTAAAATGGGCTAAAATTTTGAATATAATATACAGATGGGACAATGGGAAAAGAGGTGGCCAAAGGGATTGAACTTTACACTATGTTAAGATCTTAAAAGGAATATTTAATACAATGATGTGTCATCAGTGCATGATGCCAAAGAGACTGACTAGACTGCATAAAGTTGTTTTGAATGTATGTTATATAACCACCAAAAATAAAGCCAGAAGCTGCCATGTTCTTCTATATTGCTTTTTATATCCTACTTTTCTTTCTTCTTCTTTTTTTCTTCATTCTTTTTTTAAAAAATTATCTGTAATTTTTACTACATTTTGAAAATTCTTAATAAAAATTATTTTTAAAAAATAGATATCTGGTGAAGGATTAGATGCACCCACTTAAATGTCGCAATCCATGTGATGACCAAAAATATCATTTTGTTTTATTCTTTTTTTAACCTAATCTTTCATATAGGAACAGAACACTTTGGAATGTTGCAGAAAAGGATACGCTTGTCCAATAGGGAAGAATCTTGTGTCTAAAGAAGGAATCCAACCCTTAATCAATAAATACAACTCAAAATGTTCTGTTTTGTCTTGGCTGTGCTCAACTTATGGTCTCAATTGGCCTTGTTCAAGCAATGCATTTGCCTCTTGTACATGCAATATACTATTCTTTAAGTGAAAAACTACTTCTAATGTGTCTGGCCCTTATTTTTCTGAATATTGCACACTCTGCCCATGTGAATTTCTTTTTCTTTTCTTTTTCCATTTGAAATATGGAAACAGATCAGAATCAAATTAATAGTAAAGGACGGTAAGATTTAGAGAGTTTCATGCACAACATTATTTTTCTAAACTATTGGATTTGGTACCCACCTACCTTCCAAAAAACAAGGATAGTATTCTTGCTTCATGGAAGATTCTGTTTCCACTAACAGTAACCGCTCAGTAGTGATAATATTCTAAAAGACATCAAGAGGTTTCACCAAATACACACAATCAACTGTGCTTAACATCCTGACGCACTTCAAAGTTATCATTACTGTCAATATGTTTTTCTTGTGTGCTTTAATGCCACAGTACCATATGCCACATTTTTGGACTCTCGCTTCTCTTGGTTATCTTTTAATTGGCTCGACCTGTGGGAGTGATGGCAGAAGTCCAAACTAATCATACACGTCGATGTCATGCTCTAGAAATCTGCTTCTGAAAAATGTCAGGTGGAAGAATGTGTGTTGATACAAAAACAAGCAAGAAGCAGAGTGCACAGTTTTCACATCCACGCCCCAATGCACTGGCGCAATGTTTTGTTTTATTCATCATGAGTTTTATCTTTATTATCAGTTTCTGGCAAAGTTTATCAGAGGCAGGCACTCTTAAGATTAAGGATACAGATAGTACAAAATGCATATGTGCTTGTAAGTTATCTTTCTTCTCTTTTTTATCGTACCAGTAACACATACCAATAATTTGAGTATGATGGAGACTAAGAAAGGAACTACCACTTCCTTCTTCCTCAAAAATCTATAGGTTATATTTCAAAGTCTGGCCCCAAAAAAGCAGCATAACCATGGATTGCTGTGTCAACGTCATTTAAAAGAATAGTGGCAGTTCGACATTAGCCTGAAATCACTACTGTTAGTGTTATAACATTAACATTAAAATGTTAAATAACATGGATGGCATTAAACTATCTAAAATCATGAAATTATTTCAATCAATTCAATTCAATTCAATCATTAGATTTTGAAAGGCTAATTAAAAACATTAATGCCACCAGTAATTAATTGACCTAATGACACCTGTTAATCATTTATCAAAAAATGGAGTGAGCTGTGTTTAACAAATGAAATAACAAACCTTAAAATAATTTTTGAAAATGTTAAAGATTTTTGGACAAAAACTAGTTTTCAGTGAATTGCTTCCAAGGTTTGCGTGTGAATAAAGTGAGACAATAGAACTGGACACAGGAGAGCAAAAAAGGTAGCCACTATTAATAGTTTCTGGGAGAAGGACATTCACTAATGTAATATTTTCTTTTCAGTGTGGATTAATTAACCTTGTTTCAAGAACACAAATAGGCAAGTTAGGCATTTGCAAGTTCAAAGCCTTAGTAAGGGAAGCAGACCCAAATTCTGCCAAGAAAACCTCTTGATAGGTTTGCCTTAGGGTCACCATAAGTCAGAAATGACTTGAAAGCACACAACAAATTGTTCAAACTGAAAACCCACAATCTATATTACTGTATCTTCTGAAACTATAGTCTCACAGAAGAGAGGGATTGCATGTTAGACAGTGGAGATGTTAATAATCAGGAGGTGCAAGAACTATCTGAAAGTTGCCGTTAAAGCCCAAATTATAAGTCTCAAGTGCCAATAAGAAAGCACATTATCTCCAGTAACCATCTGTCATGACTATTTCAAAGACTGATGCTCAAAATTATGTATCTATTAGGGCTTGTGAAATGCCATCTCCCACAAATTTTTAGGTGCTTTAGGAATGAATCACTGTTATCCATTATCTTCCACGTGAATTATACTTTTAAAGGATGCCCTACCGGGTTATCTTTGCCAGGATGAATTTAAAAGAATGCTACCTGAATAACTGGGAACTTATTTTGAAATAAAGTTTTCTTGAAATGACCTGCCTTGCAATGAACAGGACTTGCTAAATTATAGGCTGGAGCTGAAGAGTTAATGGGGGACATTCCCTGCTGTAGCCCAAAAAGTTTTTCCAAATTCTGAGACTGCTACATTGATTTTCTCTGTCCTGCACAAGGACTCATCAGTTTTTAAATCTCACTTTTCTGCTGACCTATAGAAAGCAGAAAGGTACCATATAGTGTTTCAGGAAAAAGCTTGGAGCTGTACAGTTTCCAGGCAAGGGTGCTAGAGTGTGTCTTGTAACACATTGTAACACATGATCCTTCCCAGGCTGAATACAATCCACCAGATATGCCTGATATTGCTGCCTAACATCCAGCAGCATATGCATCCATTCCCAAGTCAAAGTACATAGAGCCCAAGAGCAATTATAGTCCTCCCTTCACATTTGCAGTTTTGACCTTTGCAAATTTAACTATTTGTCAGGTGCACACATGTCTCCCACCTTCTCCTCCTCCCATTTCCTTGCCTTTTGCCAAGCACAGAGAAGGAAGACGAACACATCCAGGGAAAAGGCAAGGGAATAGGAGGAGGCACACAGGCACCTTCCTTCTCCCCTCCAGAGTTCCCTCTCCTGTTCCTTTGCATTTTCCCCAAATGCAAAGAATGTGTGCCAACGCAAAAGGCAAGGGAATGGAAGGAGACACACACATGCCTTCCCTCTCCCCTCTAGAGTTTGCTCATCCCATTCCCTTGCCTTTTGCCCAGTGCAGAGAAGGAAGGCTCATGCACCATGGCAAAAGGCAAGGGAATTGGAGAGGGGAGTCCCAGAAGGGAATGGGAGGGGGAGCATGAGGTGGAGTTATTTACACTTTTTCCACTTTCGCAAGGGTTTTGCACCTTGCAAAAGTGGAGGGGCCACTGTACATTTTTTTTTATTTTATTTTTTTTGCATTTGAGATATAAAACCCCATGAATACCTTTCTCCTTCTTTAACAATAAAAATGATCAATTTAATATCAGTTTCCTATCCTTCTTGATGGGTCAGCTATGAGGTACAGAATAATCTGAGGGCAGACAGTGTTTGACTTTAGAGGTAACACCCCTGACTAAGACTCTTTATTTCATAGCCTAGGTACTACTTCTTCAGAAAAGCAAAGAAGGTGAGAAGATGGCTGATATATTTCAGTTCAGCTTGGTCAGGATTTAGGAGGCAGTATTAATAAATAATATTGTGAGGGATGGAAGGAGAGCAGTATGCAAAAGCTTGATGCTGCTAACACTGTAAGGTATCTCTGCCTACCTGGAGACTTGGAAAGTCTTGATCCCAAAGAGAAAACTTTGAACTGAACAAATCTGCATCGCAGGAGGGGAAAAAAGAAAACTTTTTTTCTTTTTTAGAATATTGAGAAATAAAGCACACAAGAAACCAAATAAGAAAAACAATCTTGAGGAGCATATCAAAGACATGTCTTGTTCTGGTACATGTTACCAGTTGCTCAAAATGAAAGAAGCAAGACAAAGAACCTGATTAGTACAGAGACAGGGTTGCTGAAGAGATGTTTTGTACTTCTGCGGTGCTTCAGTCTCTGCTTTCCCTTGTGGCTGTGTAGAAGAAAAGATGGCTGTGGTTGACATTTCAGCTATAAGCAAGTCAGGATGTGAGTAAACATAGGATATATCCAGAACATCATTTGTGTTGGCAAATTTTTCAGCTAGAAGCCAACATCTCAGCAAGACATTAAATAGATTTATTGCCTATCAGCTTTAAATCAGAGGATGGATGTCTGTTTCTCATACTGAGCTGATGCATTAAATAATAAAAGCAGAAATATAAGGGGGGACGCAAAGGAAGTACTAAGAAATCATCACTCATTCAAGTTAATATGCATGACAAATTCCCTTTGTGGTTGATTTGTGCCTAGCTATGCCTTGTCTGTAAAAGCTTTCATGAAAAGATATCCAATAGTTTTAAATATGGAATAATTCTGAAACACATTTCTTAGTCTCTTTTTGACAGCCCTCTAATGTTTTAAATTCCATGCAAGACTGCAGGAAACCAGTCTATTATATATATCCTCTCCTTTCAAGTAAATCAAAAATTAAGGTGGGTAAATAAGGGAGGCAAAGAGATTCTTCCTTCAGCATTTTTCATTCTTCTTAACTGTAACATTGAAGTAAGATTGCTTTAGAGAGACATTGTAGTTGTTGGGAAATGCCAATACTCTCAACAGTCACATTTTTTTTTAAATGTGCATCAGAGAAGGTCATTGGCTCTGTTCCTTTAGGACAGTGGCCTCACTCTGAATTCCCCCCCTCCGATAAAATAAAAGAGCTATCCAAGGTACTGAACTGTGTTCCCAAATTGAGCTCAACACCTTGCACAGTTCCTATAAACTAGGAGTGCTTTCTATAATTCTCTTGCCCCCCTTCCTTCCTTCCTTCACCACTGCAATTTGTTTGTTTATCCACTCCTTTTGCTGAACCTAGAAGAGATGAGCAAACATGCAAGCAAGCATACAGCAGTGGTGCAAATGAATGATAGGAGCAGCGGTATATGGTCATCTTGGTCTATATAATGTGAGAGTGAACATAGAGACAGTACATAGAGAACTTATGGTACATGTTGTTGTTGTTGTTGTTGTTTGCCTTCAAGTTGTTTCCAATTTATAACAATCCTAAGGTGACCCTATCACAGGGTTTTCTGGGGCTGACAGTATGTGACACACCCAAGGTTACCCAATGGGTTTCCATGGCTGAGCAGAGAGCTGAATCCTGGTCTCCAGGGTCATAGTCCAATGCTTGAATCACTACACCACACTGGCTCTATTCATGATGCTTACTCTGGGGTTAAAAGGAAATGAGGTTCAGCTGTACGATACATAATTAACATAACATGTAGTTTCGCCCAATTATTAGTCTCAACTGGAACTGATGTATTAAAAATATAGAGTTTACACAAGTATGCATTTATGATGTTTCCACTGATTCAATGGGTCTGCCTTGGGTAGGACCAATAATTGTATTCAATCCTAAGAATGTATCTGTACTTGCACAGTTACATGCGTTTGATATCCTTTTAACTGTCATGCCTCCATCTCACAGACTCCTGGGATCTGGGATCTGTAGTCTGGTGAGTTGATTTAAATTCTTTGCTAGGAAACCCTTCTGCTCTCATTCAGAGGCATTAACAAGAGTTCTTTAGGAAAGGAGGAGGAGGAGGAGGGGTGGGGAGAAGTGGCGGCAGCAGCTGATGTGCCAGCCATGGCATTTCTGGGACAAGGACAAGCTCATAACTTCCTGATTAGACTATTGCAATGAAGCTGCCCTTGAAGACTAGCTGCCGCTAGTACAAAATGCTACAGCTAGATTGCTGAGTGGTCTGTCATATAGAAATCATATAGCATAAATCATATAGCAAAAGGAATTCCACAGGCTACCTATTGCTTAAAGCTTCTGATCTATGCTACTGCCACTGGTGTAAATCCAAGGTACTAGGATGACATTTAAAGCTCTAAATGGCCTGGAAACTTAAAGGAACGCCTTTCCCAATATATGCTGGCCCAAGAACTGAGGTCTGTCAGGGGAAGCCCCCTTAATGTCCCACCATTGAGAACAATACACTATGTAACAGCATAGGAGAAGGCCTCCTTTACTGCAGCTTCCCAGTTACGGAATATCTTTCCCTTGGAGGCCTGATTGGTGCTGATGTCAGGTTCATTTCAGCACTACATTAAAACACAGCCTTTAATTAAAGCCTAATAATTTCAACCAGATCTTTACATGCACATGCATTTAAGCTGCTCCAACTTATTTTATCTTGTTAAAATGTTTACTATGCTTTTAGTCTATTTAAATTATCATTTACTGTTAAAAATATATAAATTTTTAAAATTGATTTTTAATTGTACACCACCCTGAGAGCCTATGCTACAGGGCAGAATGGAAATATAGTCAATTAATCAATCCATGATATAAATAAATAAATATTAAAGTAAGAAATTACTTTTATACATCATTGAATTTCTCAGTGCCCACCATAGTCTCATCTCTCACATCAGTAGCAGTGCAAGGCATAGAAGGCGTAAATAGAAATTAAAGTAATCTGGTACACAAAAGAAAGCTCTTGTTCCTAAGCATCTTAAAATCATCACTTCTAATTCAGGTTTCGTTAAAAAAAATTGCAAAGTGTTGGTTTACAAGAAAGTCCAGATCTACTACAAAAAAAACAAAAAAAAAGGAAACAAAACAAAACGAAAGGAAAGGAAAGGAAAAAGAAAAAAGTTGACTGGTAAAAAGAGAAATGCTTGCTCATTAATGAAATTTTGTAATTTTGAAAAGTATATTGCATTGGTAGGAAACCAAGAAGCTCTTGAACGTATTGATTCTGAGACTTTAAAAATTTCATAGAATCATAAACTTCTGGTTGCATGGCGTGCGTGAGCGGTAGTCCGGAGTGAAGCTCCGCAACTCTGAACTACCATCCGATGGAATCCAGCCATCTTTTTTTCACCAGAAGCAGCTAGACAAGCCCCCCCCCCGGCAAAGGGGGTGCAGAAGAGGTCCAAAGGGAATCCCAAAACCGGTGTCAGGCTCTTTCTGGGAAGAAAGAGCGGAAGATGCCAGGAGGATCGTAGAACCACAACGGAGCCATCAGGGTTGCCGACAAGCGGCACAAGCGCCACCGCCGACTTTTAAAATAAGAAGATTCGGTAAGAGGGCACAAAGCAACCTGATCTAGTTTTATTCCCACTGGAATCGCAACAAGTATTGATCTGCAACGATGAGCAGGAGCTGGAATACGATGTAACCCAGCCGGAGTGAGTATGTGTTGAAATGGCTGACAGCTTTTAAAATGACTGTTAACAGTTCGGAAATCAGTACATGTTTTCACTAACTGTAACAGATTTCCCTAACTTTGCATAAGATTTCAAATAGAATAAGGATTGGTTTAAAATGAGCTGATTAGGATATGCATATGACAATGAAATGAATTGGATATAAGTGGAGAGATCGCTGTTGTTTTTTCCTTTTTTCGATTGGGGAGAGGCTTAGACTATGGAGCTTCATTTTGTCTTCTATTTTTTCTGTGGCTTTTGTAATTAACTAAGTATTTGGATTGACTAACGAATTTAATGGACGTGAATAAGGATTTGGGAACCTCGGGTTTTTTTTTTTCTTTTTTTGTTCTGTTTCGACCTAGGCACAGTACTTTAAAATCTACAGATTTAACATATAATCTATTTCATTTTATTGGCTGCTTAATATAAATATAAATATATAATCATACATTTTATACATATGCATATTATATTTGTATAGCTTATATATATATATATATATATATATACACGTTTATATTTTAATTTTTGGTTGAAATTGATTGTGCTTTTTCTTATGATGCAATGAATTTGTTCTGCAACTTAAATTCGATGTAAATTAACAAAGCTAAGGGGATAAGTGATATTATATAGATAGAGGTAATGTAAGTGTTAAGTGAAGTGATTTTATATACAATATACAATACATAATACAATGAACTGAATTTTATATTACTATATTATATTATTACTATATTATTATATTGTGATAGTACTAAGTATTTAGAGTCTTTAAGTTAAGATAGTAAGTTTTGATATTGTTATAATACAAGGTGTAGGGAGCATTTAAATCCAAACATTGAATTTTGTTAAACTGGGAAGAGAGGGAGGAGGAAGAGAAAGAGAAAACCTCAGATTTTAAGATAATTTTGTTAATAACAGCAAATACGGACTCAAGATCAAGGAAAGGAGCGGCAACTGCAGTGGCAACAATGACTACTCAGACAACTAGGCGAACATCAACAGATATACCACAGAAATCTCAAGATTTTATGATGCAAATGATGGAAGAATTAAAAAACATAAGAGAAGACATTAGAAAGGATTGAAAAGAAACAAGAAAAGAAATGAGAACAGGTATGAAACATGAAATAGATAAGTTGGGGAAGAAACTGGAAACTATAACTACAGATGTGACTAAGCTGAAAACAGATACCAAAGAAATAAAACAACAAGTCAAACATGTAGAAACAGAGGTGATGGAGCTGAAGGGGAAGCAACAAGAGGATGAATCTCAAATTACTCTGCAGGAATTGCGTTATCGTGAAAGATGTCTTCGGTTTAGAGGTGTTCCTGAGACTACAGCTGAGAATTTGTATGATAAAATTATACCGACTTTGGCAAAATTCATTGACATCGATGAGGACAAGATGGAAACATGCATTGACAGAATGTTCAGAGTATCCTCTCAAGTAGCGAGAGAGAGAAAATTACTGTCAGTGTCAAGGTGGTGGCTAAGCAGACACGGAGGCAGAAGCTGGATTTTTATAGCTTTAGTGGTAATAAATCAAAGAGGTTACTTCACCAAACATCAATGTAAACAAACAGCAAAGTTCCAGGAGTGGCAAACGCAAAACAGCAAGGTCAGACTGGAACCAAGAGCTCCCAACGTAGGACGCAGTTTCCCGGTTGGTAGACAGTTGTTGCCCTATGCCCAACCCCAACAGCATCTGACTCAAATACTCAGTTTTAGCCCAGCTGAGGCCGGTCAAATGTCCTTTGGGCCAGCTCACAGCTGAAGCCTCTCAAGAGTTCAGAGCCAATTCATCAAGTGCTTCTCCCACAGTCACTGAGACCTCCGGACCACCCCCTTCTCCAGTCACCTCAGGAGGAACATGGGGGGAGGGTCTGCTACAAACTCTGGACTGGAGTCAGAAACCCTGGCCTCTGCCTCTGGAGTGCAAACGTCTGCTGCAGGTGCTGGCCCGGGCTCCTTGCCAGGGACAGCTGTGGAGTCACAGGCAGACTCCTCCCTAGGCTCTGAAGGAGACCCCCCTCCAGAAGGCTCCTCCCAGGGACCCACCCCAGGCTCGGAATCCAAGTCCGAATTGGGAGTGAGATCAGCCTGGCTCATGACAATTACCACGAGACATCATTATAACTTTCATTTGGACAGCGACAAGAGATAAAATATTACAACATAGCTACAATGGACTATTGAAGATTGAGGATAAAGACATAAGAATTTTTAAGGACATACCTTATCAAATCTTAAAGAAGAGACAAGAGTATAAACCTTTGGCGAATCTTTTGATAAAACATCAGATTAGCTACAGATGGGGAAAAATCGAGGCTATGTCCTTTATGTATAAACAGCAGAGATACAGAATCAATTCAGTTCATAAAGCAAAGGAGATGATGGAAAGACTTAAAAAAGAACTACAGAAAACAATGTCTGATGAATAAAAAGATTTGGAACAACAATCTCCAGAAGAGGAAAGAGAACAGCTGCAAGCTGAGGAAGACAAAGATGAAGCATCGCAACAAGAAGAAGGGGAATTAGAAGGAGATTTAACAAAAGATTAATCAGTGTTTTTGAAGAAATAAGAAATGAATAACAAATTTGTCAAAATGGATCTAAGGATATATTCTTGGAATATTAAGGGATTTAACTCTGAATATAAAAAAAAGACAAATATTTTATCATTTGGAAAAACAAAATTTGGATATAGTATGTCTGCAAGAAGCTCGAATTAGAATGCAAGATTTGAGATATGTTCGAAATCCGAAATTAGGAAGTTGTTATGCAGCAATGATTGACAAAAAGAAAAGAGGTGTCATGATATATGTTAATTCAAGATACGGTGTGCAACAAGTTTTTCAAGATAGTAATGGTTGATATGTAGGAGTAGAAGTCACTACAAAACAGGACAAAATATGCACCAAATGGAGCAAAAGGCGAATTTTTCCCCTCAATATATGAAGAAATACAGAAGTACCAAAATGATACAGGAATTTTGAACATCATTGTCTTGGGTGATTTTAATGGTGTCATCAATCCAAACGTTGATAGAACAATACAGAAATTGACTCCCCGAAACAACGGTAAATTGCCTAAGAGCTTCTTTAATATGATGGATGATTTAAGCCTCTTCAATACATGGAGATATAAAAATGGACAACTGGATGGATATACATTCTATTCTGACCGACATAAGTCAATGTCCAGAATAGATATGATGTTGGTATCTAAACAACTACTGTTGAAGACTGCAGATATAGACATTCCTATTAACTTGTGCTCAGATCATAATCCGCTATTACTAAGGATAAACATTAAAGACAGAGAAAGAACATGGAAAATGAATGATGAGGTTCTGAATAAAGAAAAGTACATAATTGAAGCAAAAAAGGAGATAACTAATTACTTTAATGAAAACATGACATCTGAATTGCCGATAAAAACTATCTAGGATGCAAGTAAAGCCGTGATGCGTGGTAACTTCATAGATGGTCGGCGGAGATTAGAAAAGAAAGGAGATACACTGAACAGAAAATTTTGACAAAGACGAAAGAACCCGTCGGATAAGAAGATTAGATTGCAGATGAAAGTTTATCAAGCAGAATTAAATCAGCTCAACTTGAATGAAATAGAACAGCAGACACGAAGAACAAGATATAATTTTTTTGAACAAGCTAATAAACCTTCAAAGCTTTTGTCTAGTTTGCTGCGTAGAAGATGGACTAGGAATATTATATCAGAGATCAAGATTGGAGAAGAGAGAATTACAAAACAAGATGGAATAAAACAGGCATTTTATAAATACTATGAGTAATATTTCAAAAGTGAAAAAGCAACATGAATTGGAAGAATACTTGGAGAGAACAAATAGAATGAGATTTACTAAGGATCAAAGAGCGGTTTTGAATAAATCTATTTCATTGATGGAAATAGTGGAAGCAATCAGAAACCTGAAGAATGATAAATCTCCAGGACTAGATGGCTTTACTGAAAAATATTACAAGACTATGGAACATGAGATTTCAATATCCCTGCAAAGTACAATAAATGAGATAATAAAGGAAGGAGTACCAGACACGTGGACAGAGGCAAATGTTGTGTTGATTCCAAAAGAAGGCAGAGATCCAACTGATGTAAAGAACTATAGACCAATTTCACTTTTGAATAGGGATTATAAGATTATTGCTTCAATCCTGGCAACAAGATTTAAAAAGGTTTTGTCAGAGCTTATTGATGAAGACCAGAATGGGTTTTTACCGAAAAGATCTTTGAGACACAATATTAGAACGGTCTTAAATATAATTGAATATTATGTAAAGCATAATGAAAGGAAAATGGCCATGATATTTGTAGATGCAGAGAAAGCTTTTGATATGAACAGTTGGCCATTCATGAAGACAGCTGTTAAGCAGATGCAAGCTGGAAATAGATTTTTGTCATGGATTGAAGTGATTTACAGTCAACAAAGAGCTCGACTGGTCATCAATGGAGAAAGAACAAAGCAGATAGAACTGAACAGAAGGACAAGACAGGGATGCCCTTTGTCTCCTCTGCTGTTAATAATGTCAATGGAAATACTAAATAACAATATAAGAGAAGACAAAGTCATAAAAGGAGTTCAAATTAAGAAATATCAGTATAAGCTTAAAGCGTTTGCTGATGATTTGGTTCTATTTCTGGATGATCCAAAGAGCAGTATTAAAGATCTGATTACAATAATTCAAGAATATGGTGAATTCTCTGGATTTAAGGTCAACAAGGAAAAAACAGTCTTACTAATGAAAAATATGACTGAGAAAGAAGAGAAAGAATTAGCACATCTAACATGATTTAACAAAGGACAGAAAGCAAAGTATCTAGGTGTCTGGATAGCAAAAAGAAATAATGAACTATTTCAAAATAACTATGAGAAAAAATGGAAAGAAATAACAAAAGATTTGGAAAGGTGGACTTCCATGCGTTTATCGATGATGGGGAGGATAGCCACAATAAAAATGAATGTACTTCCAGAAATGAACTTCTTATTCCAAAATCTTCCCATTATAACAAACAGTAAGCCTTTCATACAATGGAGGAAAGAGTTAACCAAATTCATATGGCAAGGAAAAAAGCCTAGGATAAAATGGAATATTATGATGGATCAGACATCCAGAGGAGGAATGGGACTACCAGATTTTCAGATATATTACAAAGCTGCGGCATTTACATGGATAAAAGATTGGATTGATCTACAAGGTACGAGAATGCTGGCATTGGAAGGATGGGGTGGCATGCCTATATGTTTTATGACAAAGCAACAATTGATAAAGATTTCAGATTCAAATCTAGGACTGAGGTCCTGCATCACATTGCATTTGTAGCTCTGTAAATGTAACTATGAATTACCTAAGGAACTGACCCCAGAAACCCACCTTAATCTCCAGGGAGTCACTCTGAGCACCAGTGGTCTGTGATGCAGTTGAGTACAGGCCTTCAGAAGGATGCATTCAGCCCCTTCCCACCCCAAGCCATGGTGTGACAAAGAGGGAGGAGGGTACAACATTCTGAACTGCCCCACTCAACAGTGCCACAGACCTCCGGCACTCAGAGAAGCTCCCTAGCCTTTAAAGTGGGTGTGAGGGGACAATTATGGTTATGACAATAGTGTTGCTACTGTGCATACGTAACTCAACTGAATATGGAGCTGTGCCAGATCCAGGTGACAAGTCTCTCACTGCAATTCGAAATCTTTTTAGAGGTCTTTTGTAGACTGAATATAAGCTTAAATGTGGTTTAAGACACTGGAATGTAGGAGCTTTTGGGTATGAATATCTTTTCTAGCAAGCAGACCATTTTTTGAGTACTACTGAAAGGATGGTACTAAAAGTTATTGGATACAGCTGCGAATGTGGCAGGATGTTTTAGCAGCTGCCCCTAAAATGCCAAATCATTGTTTTGCTCCATTGCCTGAATGCAAGGCTTGATTGAAAATGCTTTTATTTAAGCTCTGTCTCCAAGAAATCACTTTTTTTTCTGGTTAAAGTTCCCCTGGCACAAGATTGCAACTCATCACATTAGAATGGTCACATCTTATTACCTTCCATTAGATGTGATTGACACAACTAGACATTTTCTGCTACAATACAGCATATCAGCTTGGGACATGCTTCTTTTCTGGATGAGAAAAAGGGTTTATTTTAAAGCAACATACTGCAATGCTTTGATGAAATTTTTTAAAAAAAAAATAGGTGAATCTTCATAATTCATGCTATTTGCTATTTATTTTGGATCAGAAACGGTATTGGATATGTAATTCATAAACTGCTAGGCAGCTTCCACTGGTAGATTCATGCTAAGTAAAGGAATATCATCAGAGCATATAATTTCTTCTAGATTGGGATGGCTTTATTCTGCTAGATCTAGAATGTGAGTTAAGGGATTATCTAAATTTAATTTAGTATTTATGTATTCATGTGTGTGTCCTGTCTTCTTAAAATTCAATACAGTTTATTATAAATTAAGTAAAAACAGTAACACTAAAAAGAATGCAGCAAACCAAATTGGTGGTTCACAGAAGTAATCTTTCAAAAAAGTACAAAGTTATTTTTTTAGATTAAAACTATGCGACTAGAAATGGGGATTAGTAACATTCATGAAGAATAAGATGATAAATGGCTACTATTATGATGGCTATATGCTATCAGCTACTGGAAAACAACAGAAAAAGTGGTCTACTGTCACTGCACTCAGGCTGTGGTCTTCCCAGCGATGCTGGTTTCTGCTCTGAAGAGCAAGATGCTACACTAGATAGTCCTTTGTTCTGATCTAACAAGACTTTGATGATGTTTTTAAATTCTTTTATTTTTTTCCCCTGAAAGTAAACGAGGAAGCCAAGTGCAACTTTCTAAAGAGGCTATTTTACAGTCTGGCCATCAGGTTTCAACACCAACCAACAGAGGTAATCACTAGGTAAGTTTGGATCAATTATTTGGATCAATTATTTGTCAGATAAAACACAAGACTTGACTCATATTTAGGAAAGGCAGAAAAAAAACATTTAGAAAAAAAATAGTACAATAGTATGATTCCTAGGGCAAAGTCCCAAGAGCCATAGGACGGATTGGAAATCCTCCTTCAGAGTTGGACACAATCCTTCAGTCTTGGAGGACAAGAGCTGATCTCAAAGCCACCCTGTACTCCTTAAAAATAAGAAAGGGGAAAGGAAATAGCCTGTGGAAACCACTCATATCATGCCAACCAAACACTGGTGTTGTGCCCTCTGGTTTCTTGAAAGACAAACGCACTACAAACTAGAGTTGCCACAGTTCCTTTCCTTATCTTGTCATCTGAACCCACCTAGTAGATGTGGGAGTAGAAAGATCTTACAGGACTAGATTGATAGGATTCTTAATTCTCCCTAAGTCTACTCACTAGCCCTTTTGTATGCCACTCCTTAGTGAATTTCCTCCAAGGTGGAGCTGCAAGAACATCTCTCCACTTCTAAGAAACTTATCTATAGTAAATAATGAACACTTGCATCTCAAATTCTGTTTTACTCACCACAAAATCATACAGTTTTTCTGTCCATTTTAAATCTTTCCCTTATTTGTCTGTAACAGCACCATTGAAAACAATAACCTTCTGAAAATAACTCTTCATTTGACTTAATTCTATATTGTTCTTGATCAAATTCCAAAAGATCTTGATAAGTTACCTCTTTTTCTTTCAGTGTTGTCTTCTTCCTACAGAAAGGTTCTTATGATGAAACCCACAAAGGCATCTTAGAGTATAACCTTGATTCGTATCTATTCCCTATTCCATATTGCATCTATTCCACATCTCACATAATGGTTGCTAAGGGCCGTTTCCACACAGGGTTTTTTAAACGGGGCAGAGCACCCTCCAGGGAGAACGTCTGCACCTGGGACTGGACTGGGTCAGACCTACTGAATGTAGATCCACAATCCAGCCCACTCCCGAACAACCCCAAGTGGTCGTCCAGCGTGCTTTTGAAAGACCGCTAAAAACAGGTCTTTCAAAAGCACAGAGTGTGCCACTGCGAGCCTGCTCCCATATGCAGATTCACAGGCTCACATTGGTGCGAGCCTGCAATCTGCCAGGGGAGGCTTTAGGCTGGCGAGCTTCAGCGGTCGGTCAAGACCATCGACCAACTGGAAGCTGCCATTTTCGTCCCTGGAGCAGTGCAGAGCAGTGGCCACGGACTGCTCCGGAGAAGCGTGGACCAGACTGGGGAGCCCAAAAGTCCGGTGAGTAGCGTCATGGGGCGATTCCCTCACCCCGTGCGGAAATGGCCAAAGTCTACACTCACTGTAGCTTTGTAGTAATTGTAGTAAGCTACAATTAACCATGACACACAATCCTCACTTCATACTTTTCTAATCCCAATAATCTCTTATTTGTCAACAGAGTACAATCTTTCAACTAAACCAAACAACCAAATACATTGTCAAGCTTGGTACTCCCAATCCCCTTCTTTGTTTTGCATTTTGTAAAATTTCATATTTCACTCTTGATTTCTTCCCTTGCCATGTGCATTTTCATAAGTCACTGTGCCATTGTTTGATTAGTAAGATCAATTTGCTAGTCAAATTACTAGTCAAAATCAGTATTGACTTGAACAAAAACAACATTATTGGAAAAACATTTATTTTTATCACAGAAATCTCCCCAACAATGGGTCCCAATCTTGGGAAGAATGCAGCCTATAAATATAATTAATAAATAAATAAATAAATAAATAAATAAATAAATAAATAAAGTTTTGCCCATCCATCTTAATATTACATGTCTTAACATAGTTATTCTTCACTGACATACAGTTCTTATTTCTCATAGTAATGCCTAAATACTCCGCTGTCTTCTCAATTTTAAAACCCAACTTATTCATCAACTGTATTTGGTCACCTTTCATGTCTTTTGTTAAAACATCATTGTCTGTTGTTTATTATCTTAAATCCAACTAAGTCTCCCAAGTCTTTTAGAGTCTTCAACAGCACTTCTGTACTATCCAAAGGATTCTCTAACACAGCCACTAAGTCCCCTGGAAATGGTTTTAATTTATATGTTTCCCTTTTCATTCTTATGCCCTTAATTCTTTCAACATGTCTTATTCAGACTTCAAGGGCTAAAATAGACAATAAAAGAGAAAGTAGACAGCCTTTCTTGTTCTTTTTTAAATTTTTTACTCAGCTCATCATTAAACATAACCTGTGTATCATAAATTGCCTTAATCTATATTATAAACCAAAACTCATCTTATATAAACTCCAACAAAATGTTCCATTGTATTTTTGAAATATTCCAAAATGTCCAAGACACAGCTGATTTTGTCACATAACCATCTTTTCAGCAAAAATCCAAATTAATCTTTATGAATAAAATCTTGAAAAATCCTGTTCAATCTTTCTGCCAAAATTGTTGCCAGAATCTTATAATCATTGCTCAATAATTAAATAGTCCACAATTCTTTGTCATTGTCAAATCCTGACCTTTTTTTTTAAAAAAAAAATAAGGCTACGTTAGTCTCTTTCCATGTCTCAAGTATCTTCTCACAGATCAAAATTGAGATCAAAAATTTCTGTTAAAGCAAAAAAGCTATTGTTTAAGGCAGTTATAATAATCTGCCAATAAACCATCTGGTCCCAGTGCTTTGCCAATCTCAATCTTCTTAATCACTTTAAAAATCTTACTTACTGTAATGTCCAGGAGGGATGGGGATGCTGGGAGCTACACAAAACCACGATAGCACTTCCCTCCTGACCACTGAGCTCTGGCCAAAAAGGCTGTACCAGAGTCAAGTGTACAAAATGCCCAAATATAGCAGAGATTGGTCGCACAGCTGTGGAAGCGTGCCCAGCAGAGAATATCTTAGCAGCAATGCACTGTAGCCAGGAAAAACTCACCCACACCACTTGTTATCTTCCATCAAGGAAGCAATTTATTCTTGAGTTACAATATATACATATTTACAAGAATCTCCAGAAGGCGTTCCAGCATTCCTCAGCTTGCTCTTTCTGGCAGAGCCTCCGGCATACACATTCAGGCACTGTGTGCGCTTGTTGGCTAGGGCTCAGCTACATTTATACACACACACCTAGCTGATGCAATCCTGGCCAACCTTTGCATTCTCCCCATATCTGATGCAACTTTCTCCCCTGGTTGCTCATCAGCATGACTCAGCATGACTCAGCTAGAGTCACATGGCCTTTCACAGGTGCACTTAACAATTTACATCACAAAGTATTTTCTTTGGACTACAGGTTTTTTCCAACCTTTTCTGACATGTAATAGGTGTGTTTAGGATCTGTTTTTGCAAATCTGAAATCTCTGGTAATTTTTGTTTCTCTAAATGTTATATATCCATTATATAATGTCTTTGAGATCAAAAACATGTCAATTCTCAACAATTATATACGTCTCCCAGAAAAAAAATATAATCTTTTGCACCCTCATACTTATATCACCATGTGCCCACAAACTCCAAATTTACCTTGTCTAATCTTTATATCTTTCTCAGAAGTCTTATCCATCTGTGAAGAAATCATAGTTTTCCAGTCTCCAAGAAGCAACCAGTTCTCATATGAATTATTCAACTTATCCATTAACTTTTCATTAAAAAAAATATTTTCTGTGGGGACATAAATCCTGCACAACTAGGATTTTTGTCTGAATCTTGTTTCAGTTTATTCAAATAGTGAAATATTTTATCTTTTTTTCTGAATGTATTTATTCTCTCCTTATGTTCCAGATAATACGTTTCAGAGCCATATCAATCTGAGAGTTTAGAAAAGTTCACATCTTCTGCACCTCTAATTTCCTCTTCTCCATCTGATGTCTTGTCCTTTTCTTTGACAGAGTCTTGATCTGATGAATCCTCCTGATTCTCTTCTTCTCCTTGTTCTCTGGGTAGATCCAATTCTTTTTTACATTTCTGTATGTAATCTTTAACCTTTTGAAACATGTTCACTTTAAATCATCTTTGCTTGAAGGTACAAACTATCCTGTCCAGTTTCTCCTATTTAAATTGGACCATGTTTGTCTGTCAAGGAATCATATTCCCTTCTTTTGTGTAGAATTCTGGTAGAGATTTACTTTAAAAACAGCATCTGAGTATCATCCACCTTTGTTCCATTTTCAAAATGTTCCTGGAGTAATTGATCTCTGATCTCCTTTCAAACAAAGTACACAATCACATCTTTTGGTAGGTTTCTCTAACTGCCTACATGAAAAGAAATTCAGTACGCATGATCTAACTCCTCATCCAGTTCATCCATTTATTTTTACAGAAGGTTTACTATAAAGTCAGTCATTCTAGCCTAGATATTCTCATTTGGTTGTTCTGGAACAGCTCTAAAACATAAACAACTATCTCATTTCCTCAGCTCCATTAAGTCATAGCATCCAGAGCATGCTCATGTTCCCTTTTCAAGCTCTCTGTCTTTTGCTTCAATTTCTCCGTTTTTCATTCCAAATTCTCAAATTTTTTTGTTTCAGTTCTGCTGTCATCTGGGTCACAGACTGTCTCACTTCATTCATCTCAGATTTCAAATTCTTGTAAAATTCTGTTTTCAGATCTCCTCCCATCTGAGACATTTGCAATTTTATGGACTGGAATTCCTCCAAAAAAATCTGTCACATGTCTGTTGATTTTGATGGTAATCCCACAAATCCTCTCCTTTAAGGCACTCTTGCCTTTGACCTTAAACTAGAACCCATGATATGCGCACATACTTAAAAGGTTAAAATTGAAAAGAAAAAAAGTTGTTCGCTACAGTAATTTATTTCGGTCTCCAGACAATGCTCTTTGGTTTACTTTTTCTAAGCAAGTTCTGTGTACAGCATTCAGTCACACACAGAGCAATCTGGCTTCTACAGTCAGTTCAGCAAAAGTAACCTTGTTCTTTTCACTAGAAAGGTAAACAACATTATATTTTCATGCAAATTCTATCACACTCCTTACTATTCTTCATATTATTATTGAAATCTTTATATTTGTTCAATTAAAAATTTCTTAAAGTCTCTCAGTTCACGGTTTTTGCTCTTTATTAAGGGTGCTTTTAAACAAAATAGAAATTCCAGGTCAGTGTACTCACAAACTCTTCGTCATGCAGAGAAATATTTTTGCATGAAGTACAGATTTCATCACTGTAGTCAGGAAGCCTCTTTTTACCGAACTAGACTGAGGATTCTCTTAGCTAAGTCTCTAAGCCCCATTTAGGGGGCAGCAATTGCTGCACAGAGTGTCCCACCACCACCGTGGAACTCACAGAGGAGGTGACTAACAAGCTGTCATGCCTCCATTTTAAAACAGTGTGTGTGTGTGTGTGTGTGTGTGTGAAGCAGTCATTCCTTATTGTTAACCCCAAAAAAGAAATAACAGCAGAAAAGCACTGTATATCGTGTACAATGCATTATTGTATTCTATATATCATGTACAATGCATTCTGGCATATATAAAATTATCTAGATTACTGCATCTGGGCAGATTTGTATCAATAGGATTCAAGAAAGATTGAACCAAAGATAAGTACAGCTAGGCCATTCTGTGAAATTTAAAATACTTGAGATTTTCCAATTGATACATTGTTTAAATGGAGCATAAACATAATCAATGAACAATGCAGTGCGGACAAATCAGAGCATAGTGGTTTATTCTATCCTTATCACTCAACAGAGATACAGTACCGCAAGACAAGTCCTAAATTGGTCCTAGAAGCTATTTCCGCACTAGACTGTTGTAGTGCTATCATTCCACTTTCAACATCCTATGGAATCCTGGAGTTTCTGCAAAGCCCGGAATTCCACAGGGTGTTGAAAGTGGAATAATAGCACTATAACAGTCTAGTGCGGAAACAACCTTAGTTATAATGCCTTAAAATGTAAGCATGTCACCTCAAGCAAAGATAACTCATGAAAACTCAAATCCCCTTTTTCTCATTTGAAGGAAACAGTGAGGTCTAGTCAACTGGTGTGATTTAATGGTTAGAGAGCTGAGTCTCAACTTGGGAGATCCAGGTTCCTGTCCCCACTCAGCCAGGAAAATCCATGACTGACATTAGTCTAGTTATTCTCTCTCATTTTGACTTATCATCTAGGGCTGCTGTGACAACAAAGAGGAGAAGAAGAGAACTATATACACTGGGTTTAGCTAACTGATGCTCTAGTGTACACATTAAATAAATAAATAAATCAGAACATGTGACTCCATCCTTAAAATAATGGACTTCTTTCCAGGTCAGTCATTTTCTAGGAGAAACTCTCATATTCAAATCTTTGCCAACCACATACAAGATATTCTATGCAAATGACAATTTTTACAAGGTCTCCCAATACAGGAGCAACAAAGTCAGTGACCTCCAGTGTAAAAGGTAGCCAGACAGACATAGAAGCAGAGGGAAAGTGCGAACTCTGACTTTTTCTAGATTACTGCATTAGTTGAACAGTCCTTAACAAATTATTCCCTC
Source organism: Ctenosaura bakeri (assembly GCA_948474755.1). Lineage (NCBI taxonomy): Eukaryota > Metazoa > Chordata > Lepidosauria > Squamata > Iguanidae > Ctenosaura > Ctenosaura bakeri. Next base: position 106,137 of record CAOLHI010003694.1, on the reverse strand, counting down.
TCCCCCAAGCTTAATTAATAATCCCACAGTTTATTTCAGGACCACATTCCAATTTAATCAACATAATTTTTATTTACTGCTTTAATCAACACTGAAATTAACAAATCAGAGGGTTTCCTTGAATAATGATATGAATGATATGATATAATGATATGAATAACTGCTTCTGTTCTTTCTGAAGAATAATTCTTCTCCAGCCATTAAGTGTTTGCATAGACCAAAACTGTAACAGATGAAATGCACTGAGAAACTGTATCTCTTTTATCCTATGCTTTCTCAGCTTCCAGAGAATTCAGGGTAGTATATATGCCTTTCTTCGTTTTAAATTCGTATCAACCTTGCAAAGCAGGTTGAGTTGAGAGAGACATCTGGTCATCCAATAGGCTTCACAGTTTTATAGAAAATTTAACCTGGATCTCTCCAGAAAGGGATCCTGGAACTGTTTTTAAGGTGGGGTGGGCAATATTGATGAAGAAATCATCACTGATTTTGTCTGCTTGTAAGTTCTTTTTTTTTTTTTTATGAAACAATTCAAACAGAGAATCCATTGCATTAAAAGTAAAGTAACAACCATAGCAACAACAACCAAGTGAAGCTGGGAATAATCTGATTACTGTGAAAGTAATGACAAAATAATAAATTAAATTTGAAATTAATATATGAAGACTCTGTTAAGTAAAGGCAAAGTACCTATAAGTTTTCCTATGACATCCTTTTCTCCGCTACACTACTTTAAAAGCAGAATCCATAGAAATATGATAGAAGATACAGGATCATACACATAATTCCAAAGATAACACAACAACATGTATAACTACCAAGATTGAGAAGACAATCAGGTATAGAACATTCAGGAGGCAAGCAAACAATTTCTCCCACTTATGATCATTCACTCATCACTCACTTAAATATTAAGACCCTTACAAGCACAATGTGTACTTACAAGATGCCTCCATATGTTCAGTGTAGCTTGCTCCCAAATCAGAATTCCTAAGGAGACTCAACTTCCTTTGGCAGAGGGGAGGACTCAGCTCCATTAGTCTAGTCTTAGGGAGGCTCAAGTCCCTTGCTGCCCCTGTTCCAGGATCCATGTCTCCAGACAGTCCCAATACCCCATCCGTTTCACTGGCTCTGAGGTCCAACACATCAGTTTCAGATGAATACTGTTCTTAAAGAACAACAAAGTCAGGTCTCAAATAGTTACTTTTTGACTACAGTTCTCAGAAAACCTTTTTTTTTAAAGCATGTGTATATATGTATATATATACATTCTAGATCCATAAAGACCACGTAATTAATCATAGAGAATGGTCAATCTGTCTGTCAGCATATATTTGTTATCACATTATTAGCTTGGCTTGCATCGGCATAGGGTAATATTGACAGTTGTAACAAACCAAAAGAAAATCTCCCACCCACCCCCTTCAAGGTTCTTTCATGTGATAATTTGCTCAACTATGCTGCCTATCGCTGTACACCTAAGACTATATACAGTGTTTCAAAATGCATAAGATTCATATTTATTCAGAAGACAATGTTAATGGAATGTAGATTTAGTGCATCATCAAATGTACTTGATAAGGTAATAGTCCAAAGCACTTTTTCAGGACTTTTATGAACAAATCTTATTATTTGCTAACTCCTGCGTACTTCCTTGGAAATACAGCTTGGTGCATGAAATAATGCATAAATATTACATTCCGAAACCAAGCTTGGCAGAGGCATTAATATCACTGAGGCCTAGATCTTTTGTTTTCATTCTGTCTCTCAAGCGATTACAGTATTTGTGCACCTCTTGTCAATTAGCTTTCCTCTACATGTTTCATATATGCAGAAGCTAAAATGAAACTTGACAGCCACTTTATTCTGGGCCTCGGGCTCAGTAGAGTTTCTAAGTATTTGCTTTTATTTATTTTCCCCTTTAATTTGCTACCTGATGTGTGTGCACTCTCTCTCTCCTTATTTTGATGTGCTGTATACACTCTAAATGAGGGATTTTAAAAATCATTATCCAAAAAGTTAATTTGCAAATGGGTAATTTTGCCATGTGTATTTCAAGGAAACCAAATTCTATCTCATTTTCTCAGGTATACACATGGATTAATTCATTTGGTTTCAGCTGAGAACCTCCATGCTTAAAATTAGACTAAGTAAAAATAGTATTTTTTTTACCCGTGTCTGGAATTTCATTTATTTTGCAAAGGATTTTAGCAAGAGATAGTGGCATTTTGCTTAGGCACAGTAGTGAAGGATCACTGGCTATAGCATTCTGCTTGCAAGAAATTAAGTAGCTACTTATGGTAGTTTCCAGGAGGTAGAGAAACTGATCTTGCCAGGTGTTCTCCTTAATCTTTTAGAGAACAATGAAGAAAGAATGGAATAAGAAATTGATTTTACCAGTCAAATAACCTTCAGCACAAAGCTTCAGCAATTGCCTGCTCCTTCACTATTTCACAGTGATCACCAAGAAGATACGTGAAGTTTGTCAGTTTATTATTCACATTTAACCAAAGCAACATATTTCTGTAGTGCAAAGTGACCTTGTACCAGCATTATACAACCAGAATGACAAAGGAGTAAGTAGGATCTTGAGTGTATATAAGGGGAGCCTTTAAACCAGTGCAGTTTGTAATCAGAGCAACACAGAAGTATATTTTTCAATACCTTTCTCTGTATTTGCCTTCTGCTCCACTCTGTCTCCCCAGACATCTGGCCCAGAGGAGCAGGAATACAAAGAAGTCACAATCCTAATAAAATTTTAGAACTTCTGGAACTGGACAAGAAATTAATTATCCCAATAAAATACATCCTGCTCAAGAAAGATATTCTGCTGTCTTTTACTACTCCACCAATAATTATAGACAATAAAAGCTAAAGCTCTATGTCACTATAGGCATTTGCTTAATCCTTTACAGAACTAGCAATGTGATGTCTAAGTTAATTCAATATGGAGGAAGGAGAATATGCCTGAATATAATAGCCAAATGGTGTAGTGGTTTGAAAATTTGAATCCTAGAGACGAGTATTTGAATCCCTGCTCAGCCATGGAAACCCACTAGACCACCTTGGGCAGATCACACTCTCTCAACTTCAGAGGAAGGCAAAGATAAAACCCCTTCTGAACAAATCTTTCCAAGAAAATCTTATCATAGGTTCCCCTTAGGATCACCATAAGTCAAAAATAGGCTGCCTTCAAGAACAAGAATATGTCTCAAACTTCTCCCCTGGGCATTACTGGCATATCTCATACCTGTGAATCAGCCTATTCTGGACTAAATGTGCTAGTACTCCACTCAGTTAACTAAATGAATTAGTGGAGCTTAGAGTACAGAATCTAAAACCTGTTAGTCATAACTTTGGTCAACTCAGTCCACTAGATTTCTTCACTGACAGCTGTTTATAGTAAGTGTTTGCAGAATAATCAGTGGGTATATGCCACAGCTTGGTTAATGCTATCTTTCTACGAAAGAAACCCCAGACTTGTAGTGTGCTGAGAGGTGGAATAGCATCGATCTGAGTTGCTTCAGAAAAACAGGCATTGAACCAGTATTAGGTAGTGCAATATGCAAAAGACATCTGTATTCCTTGCTGTCTTCAAGGGAAAAGATTTGCCTCAGTTCTTCCTGTGGTTGTACTTACCCCTGTACTCATTCAAAGTAAATTAAGAAGAAAAAAATGAAGAACTAAGTAGCTCATCTCTTTATCGTAGCAAAAACTACTCCTACTCATCCAAGCTAAGCTTAATTTAGTATCTCCACCTTCAGAATCGATCAGAAATCTCTTAAAATAATTGCCTTTCAAGAACATCTCATGTATTTGCAATATGAACAAAATTCCTTCTTGTTCATTATTTTCGTAATGGGCCTCTCATCTTATGTAACCAAATGATGGGCCTCTTATCTTATGTAACCAAAAGTCTGAAGTTTTCAGGGGGAAAAACAACTTCGAACTTTTAAAAAAAAAGATGTAAAAACTTTTCTCTCCATAACAAATGGCATCATGTAAGTGCCAAGTAAAGAGGTGAGGTGAGGAGAAAATAAAGAGGAAGTATTTATTTTCTCCAGAGCAAAGCAGATATTTTTACAAACTGATCCTATGCATGTTGACTTGATATAAATCCTATTGATTTCATGGAAGCTGTTTTCAGTTGGAGTCACTTCTTAGTAAGAGCATTTAGAACTGCACGAGCACATAATGTAACAAAAGAGAAAGACAAAGCGAGAAAGTGACAGAAGCTGTTCCCAAATAAAAAGATAAACAAAAGAAAGCACACAAATAAAACTAGAACAACTTCTGCTTTAAACACAGACTGAAATACAAATCTCTGTAACAACAAAGACTAGAAGAAAAATGCAGAAACTGAATAGGAGATGAATTAAGTGAGAGAGATAACAAAAGCCGGAGATTAGTGCAACAAGGAATCCTTTGTCACTGGAGATATATGAAACAATTAAAAGGGAAAGAGCAACTGTTGGCCCCCACATACAAACACACACAGGGGTTTTTTGTTTTTGTTTTGTTTGGCAGTGCCTATAATCCCAAGTACCAAGCAACTAGTTCTGTATATCTGCTATAGCTTTGGGCCACATTCCTGTCCATTACTGCTTGGTGATTTCAGTATATGGCTTCAGTATACCACCCTTTGGTTTCTATTATTTCTGTCCTGCTTTTTCCCCATCTGGGACTCAAAGAGGCTTATAACAAATTAAAAACACATAGTTCTATCTCTAGGTGACTGCTATACTAATCATGCCATATTTGTTTGCCATGTGTCATCAGGCACACCGCCATGTCACCAAGTGCCACTGGCCATGTCGCTAGACAACTGGTTCTTCCCCCTGCCCTTCTATAGAGACAAAATGGAATAAGGGACCTACATTATCTCCCTCTGGACCAGCTTCTGGGGACCCTTCAGCCTCTGGGGAAGCCTCTGCCTTGGAGTCAGAATCCTCCTCCTTGCTGCCACAGTCTCCAAAGCAGGGCATGACAATAGCTCTCTCGCTCTCTCTCAATCCCACACACATGCATACACACACACACAGGCCTCTGGCTTCCTTTTTGCTAGAAGCTCTCTTCTCATATCTAGGTCATTCTCTCTGACTAGGTTCAAAAGTGGGTTGATTTCTCTTCTGCCTCTCTCTAGGCTTTCTTTGAGAAAACCCCCATCTCATTCACCCCCCCTTGTTTAACTGAGAAACTCTCACTGGCTGAAGAACTCTTAGGCCCTTTTCGCACGTTACCTGTTTGCACGGCTGGGGGGGCGTCTCGCATGAAAAGCCTCAGCAGGAACGCTGCTGCTTCCCTGCTCCTTCGTCCTGCAGCTCACTTTCTGGTCATGCGACCATTGCGCTAGTGCCTCGCCCCTTCCTTCCGCAGTGCAGCCTGGGAGCTGTAGGCTGTGCTAGGGGAGGAAGCGTAACCAGCCCGGCTCGTCCGATGCACCGCATGACAGGTAAGTGCGCGAGGGCCCCAGGAGCATTGCGTGACCGCGCAGTATTTTTGGCTCCCAGCCAAAAATAAAAAAAACCGTGCACGGCTCACTTTAGGCTCGTGAGCGTTGCGTGAATGGGAGTGCGTCGTACGGACCAACGCTCCCATTCACGCGATGCTCAAGGGGCCCTCTTGCAACAGAAACTGCATGCGAAAAGGGCCTTAGCCCTATCTCCTGGAAGCCTTCTATAAATACATTTTCACTCAGGCCTCCAACCCCTCCTTCATACCAAAGGGGCTAGGTTTTCCTCTGTAGTGGCCATTCTGGTTACCTGGCAACTTGTCACTGGGCAGCTTTCTATCACTCAGGCTACTACTCCCCCTGTACTAAATCACCCTGTCCTCTTGAAGAAATCTATAGGCTGCAAAGCAATAATAGCAGGTTACATATGCCTACATCTATATACTAAAATGCTAATTTTGATGCATCTAGGCAACCAATAAAATAAAGGTGCAACTATCATATGGTGCCCCAAAACAAGTTTAGAAAGTATTTGTTTCACATATAATTGGGTCAAGATGATAAAGCCAGTGTTCATAAGTCATAGGCTTTTAAACAGGGCCCAGATTTTTTGTGTAATGTTTTAAGTGTGATAAATTAAAGCAAAATGAATAATTGGCTGACACAGAGAAAGCAGCAATAAGGACAGAGCAATGTGTTAAATCCTTCATTCTGGAACATTTAGGTAATGCACCATTCATTTCAGACTCATGAGTAGAGGCCTTTTTAGACTGAGCTAGCATCCTATAAATCTCAGGTTATCCATTATTAGGCGGCATTTTACTATTTGCAATCATACATGTTTATTTTGTGCGTAGTGTACTGCATAATGACTGTCTGCACTCTGCATGCAATGTTAGCTCAGGCTTCCATCATACCAAAAGAAGTCTCCTGAAACAACAGACATGGCTAATATGATTATTGTAGACTGTTCTGGAAATACTTCTGATCTTACTTGCAAAGCAGTAAAATTACCCGCCTTGATATAGAGGCATTTTAGAAGTCACATGCCTTGATACAGAGACCAGTTCTAAAGATCTCTTGCCTAAAATACCAATCCCATATTCCCCAGTGAAGAAGTATATTTATTCCATTTGACAGATCTCTATAGGAATGAGTAAGGAAGTCCAACTGAAGACATTAGGCCTCTTCAATTATGGGAAACCATATACAGTTGACCTTCCACTTTTGTGGGATTAGAGGAGCAGCAATCAAAGACATACATAGGTATAATTTGCAAGTACATCTGCATTATTGAACAAGATTTCTGCCTATTTTTTAATGGCATGTTCTGTCATATTCTGTGTACATGAGGTAGATGCTTAATGTATCATATCTAGTGGCATAGCTGGGTCTGATCCTTATCCTAATACCCTTGTAACTTCACCAGAGCCAATCTCCCATAACACCACAATGATGTCATTCCTAGTTCTCAGGTTTGGGGGCTGAAATCCCCAGGCCTGATATAGTCTTGATCTGGCAACTCTATTCCCCTTCCCAAAGCTTCTAGGGATATGATTTGTTATGGGTATAAAGAAAAAATGGGGAAAGTTTGGGTTCTAGATCAAAACTCATGCAACTGGGCTCATGGAAACAGTCTCCCCAAGAGCAATCTGTCCAGACTCCTCAAAATGTTCCATAGAGGGACAGGGGCTCAAGTTCAATGCAGTGAGCTGACTTACGGGATTCCCTCCAAATTCAGTAGAAGTACCTTCCATGAACAAAGCCCTTCCAACTCCAGAAAGAAGAACCAAATGCTTGTTTTGTACTTTGGGAGCCACCTTGAGTCCCATTCAGTCCCAGACATTAGGACAGACATTTTAAAAATAGAGAAGATAGCCTGGAGTAAACTAGATTGGAGTATATCTTAGAGTAAAATAAATCTTCATGAAATGGTCATTGCATGTGCATTCTCTTGTTTGAGTTAGAAGCCATGATTGCATTCATGTAGTCCAAGTCAAATGGGAAAAAGGGCTACAAAGGGCCTTTTCACGCTACACAGTTATAGTGCTGTTATTCCACTTTCAAACTCCTATAGAATCCTGGGGTTTGCAGTTTAGGCAGGTGCCACTAGAATTCTCAGCCAGAGAACTCTTTGGCCTCTAAACTACAAATCCCAGAATTCCACAGGATGTTGAAAGTGGAATAATAGCACTATAGCAGTGTAGGGCAGAAAAGCCCAAAGATACTTCTCCCATGCTTTCTCATTTCCAACATTTCTAACCAGGATTATGCATAGTTCCAACTGCTGCATTAAGCTTACATCTTGCATTAGATTAGCCTCTGGATTAAGTGATTGTTTTTCAGATTGCTTTGGACCACACCCCGAAGGAGAAATCACATTTCACTGCATGGAGGCAAGAGGACAGTGAAAATAATGAGGAACAGTAGAGCAAGAAAATTTCCATACAAATAATAAATACAGAGCAGAATCAGACAGGCAATTGATCACTGGGGATTGCAAGGCTGTGGATCAAAAAATTTACCTGCAGCTCTTCTATTTCAGCTCAGCATCACTGTAGTCAACACACAATTATTATACTCAAGTCAACTGCTTGTAGGGCTTCTTCAGATTCCTTACTCATAGTATGCTAGAAAAAACACCATGATCTTTTCTTCCACACAATTTAAAAATACAGTGCGAAAGCTAATCAAAGCAGAAAGGCAAAAGTCAGTAATACTGATGTCTGTCTGAGTGGAACAAATAGGAGAGACAAACCAGAGAAAAGTGAGATGGATGAATTTGAGAGCTCATCATACTGGAAACTGTATGCTGTGTATTACATGGTTAGGATAATTGATACAATTACAACTTAAAAGAAAGAGCATTTTGCTGGAGAAGAAAGTAGAGGCAGCAGGGAGAAGTACTCTGCTGGGAGCTTTTGGAGAAATGACAGATGGGAGACAAGGTTTGTGGATATCTTGCATCCCATATTCTCTTGCATGGTAGCAACATTTTCTTCAAGCTTTTAGAGCCTGGAATATCTAAATATTCATAACCAAAAAAATAGAGAGAAAGAAACATTCCCAGCTTGGAGCAGCTCTAAGTAAAAAAGCATGACAAATTGAAATGGCATAGTAATTTCTAATGAGTGTATTTCTTCCCCTTTAGAGTGATCCTGAGTTACAGTTGAGGAAAGCAAATTAAATGCAAAATTAATTGCTGGGATGATTACATGTTTTAGATAAACTCCTTTGTTTCTCTTGCTTTACTTGCTACAGTGTAATGCCAATGTGCTGTTCTCCTACAGTCAGTCATATATGCCATTTGATTCTACTTTTCTTTTTTTCAGTGCTGTAGCACCCAGTTGAAACACTTACTTGCAAACAAACTGAACTCCTGAACTTGATTGCAGATGGTTGAATCATCTCCTTCCTTCTGATCCATGTCAGTTTCACAGATATTCACCTGTCTATTCTTTTCCTATTTCACATTAATCTGTGTTGTATATGTGAAATGCATGTCAAAACCTGCATAAAATGCATCTCAACACGTATTTAAAAATTATGTCATATTGAAAAGGGAACAGGTTTGTTTTCCACTACTGCAGAGAGTAGGAAAAGGAGCAATGGATTCAAACTACAGGAAAAGAGATTTCATCTAAATATCGGGAAGAACTTCCTGACGGTCAGAGCTCTCTGGCAGTGGAATATGCTGCCTCGGAGTGTGGTGGAGTCTCCTTCTTTGGAAGTTTTGAAGCAGAGGCTGGATGGCCATCTGTTGGGAGTGCTTTGATGTATGTTCCTGCATGGCAGGGGGTTGGACTGCCTGGCCCCTGTGGTCTCTTCCAACCCTATGATTCTATGTTTTTTCTCTGGCTGCATATTTCTAAACATATTTTGGTGACTTGTATTAGCTGAGGATTGTATCACAATATTTCAGAACTGTGGTTGTTGGGTTGCTGTTGTTGCTGCTGCTGCGGGCCTTCAAGTCATTTCTGACTTATGGCAACCATAAGGCAAGCCTATCACAGGGTTTTCTAAGGCTGAGTGTGATGCACCCAAAGTCACCCAGTGGGTTTCACTGGTCAAGTAAGGAATCAAACCCTGATCTCCAGGGTCATAGTCCAATGTTGAGACCATTACACCACACTGACTCTCACAACATGTTGACTCTCCATTTCAGAATTATGGAACTACAAAAGCAAGTAAATAAGTTCCAGATTCTGCACTTGTAATGCTGAGTGATTTGGATATAGTGATATACAATCTTTAGATGAGTATAATGTGTCTTCTGCCTCCTAAGCTAGCCTGTTGCTTTCAGGTTCAATGGATGTCTCTGTCTTGTGGTCAATGTTGAGGAAGATTCACTTGCCAGTCTGGTAAGATTTCATAACTGAAATGGGCCAGGGGAGGGGATGCCATCTTGCCTTTTGCCTCAGTTATTACGATGTGTTGACCCAACTCGTAAGCAATAAATGATGTGAGATCCATTGCCCTCACACCAAGATGACAATACCAGACACAATAGTCAGTGAAATAAGGCCACAACTTTATTAACTTCAGGAATCTGCAGCGCAGCAGACAATGGAACCTGCAAGCATGAATTTGTATGTGGGAAACCAATTAAGTCAGGTATTCCATTTGAATATTTCTGGGCTTGAAACCCAAGATACAGACTCTGTAGCTCATTCTACCCTGGTTCCATGAAAAGATTAGAGGTTCACAAGGGATTTTCCCAGGGTGGTGTTAGTTGGTACTCTTTCCTGAGGAAGTCACCTTGGGACAAGAAACCTCACATCTTCCACCAAACTGATCAGGAATGATATGCAAACAGGTGAATACTTGCACCTCTTGGTGTTACTGGAAGCCTCCGAGGGGAACCAATTGAAACTAGTCACGTGCACTCTGCCACTCATGACATATAAGCAACCTTCAATAAAGTCGCCAAATAGGAAACCATAACCAAAATGTTCAAGCATATAGCATGGAGTAGGTTTTTAAAAAAAGAAAAAGCAAGCAAGCATGTTAACAGCAAACATGGCATGGGGAAAAAATTCCTACATAAACCCCCCCAACACACATAAAAAGATGACTAGAAATTCCAGTGCTATATAGAGGTGGGCAGGAGGGGACCGGCAATAGCAAGAGGCCTGAGTTAGGGTCATACTGTCCAAAATAGCACTGCACAGAACAGCCAGATGTCAACATCACCACTTATCCTAGCATGGCATTTGGCCAATGGTTTGAGGAGGGGAAAAATACTCCCATCATCTAGTAGTCAGAGTGTGTGTGCATAGGGCTGCATGAGAACTCCAGAACTCACACATGTGTAGAGATGTACCATATTTAGGAAATAAATATATCCAGGGGTAGCTGCATTGGTTATAGAGAAAAATAAAACAAAATCTAAAATCCTTCAAAGATCGATACCTTTATTGGCCAACCAAAATGCACTAAATGCATTATGCAAGCTTTCAAAGCTCCACTGTCTTCTTCAGCCCCAAAAGATGTTTTAAAAAAATCATACGGGAGAAAGGGAGGAGAAAAAAGTAAAAAGGTGACAGTGCTAGAGTCACAGGCCTACATTTTGTATCAGGTGTTGTTTCTGTTGTAGTTCAATAATCTGGAGGGATCTCAGTGCAGGCAAAAACTACTCCTTTCTTGATATTTTGTGGAATGAGACAGCAAATTTTAAACTCAGTTAGCAGCAGTAAAGTAACTTCCTTTGGGATTTAGGGTGTCTCTGTCTTTTGTGAAGCCACAGAACCCTTTCTTAGGCAGAGAAAACTGAATTTCTCCAGAAGTCTCTGGACTGCTACATCTGAAAAAAAAAAAAAAAACTTTTAGATGCTGTTTAGCATCAGTCAACTATTCTCCAACAAAAAGTTTTATCAGAGTTAAGTCCCAGGCCATTTCTGCACAAGAGTGTTACAGTGCTATTATTCCACTTTCAACATCCTATGGAATCCTTTGAGGCCTCTCCCTAAACTGCAAACCCCAGGATTCCATAGGATGTTGAAAGTGGAGTAATAGCACTGTAACAGTCTAGGGAGGAAATGGCCCCAGTCCTTACTTCCATCTTGTTTAGGATTTACCATCCTGACATGGCCAAGAAAGGAGTGGCTTCAGCCTGCATTGAGATCCCTGCATACCAACTGAGCCATAACATAGACAACATTGGATTCAAAATGTGGACCTGTGACTCCAACATGATCACATTTTTTTCTTTTCTTTTTTCTGTTTTTCTCCTGTGTGACTTTTTAAACATCTTTTCCCTGATGAAGAAACCAGTGGAGCTTTTGTATTTGAGGCATTTTGATTGGCCAACATTTTGGTGGATTTTGGATTTGGTTGATACAGGAAGTTAGTGATGCTTCCAAATACTTCCTTGGCCAACTGAGTAGGGCTGCAAAGCTCTGTTCCCTTCCTTGTGCTTGCAATACTGTTTTGTGTCTTACATTTGTACTGCTTCAGCTAAAACCAGACCTTAGGTTTTACTTCTGAAGCATTCTGTTTTCTTTACCAGCATTTAGGTAATAATCAGTACTTGCTTTGTATTAACACAATCCCTTTGTTACTGCAATGTCTGTGTTGCACTTAAGGTGACATAGATATCATTTTGATATCAATAATTTGGCTCTCTTCTACCATCCCCCTCCACGTGTTTGTGAGGCCCCCGGACAAGCACAGAACTAGGCTCGGCCACTAATTGCTGCAATATTCCAACACAATACAGGCACCCCAGAAATAGCCAGATCGCCGCTTTAGGAGACCTCTCTGCAAACATTCTATTATGTATGCACGATGCTTACAAAGAACTCTCTGCCCCGAGCAGGCAACTTGACAAGCTGGATACTCAAATGTTAAGCACTGTGCATCTGCATACCAGCTACTGCATTGTCAATTCGGATCTAAAGCAATCATGTTAAATTTTGACCTTTCGAAAGCTTTGTCTCATGCCCGAAACTCATTGTTTTCCCCAAGTATGGAATAGTCTGTGGTTACATTTCTCCCTATAAAAACCCCGATTCTGAGACCATCCTCACATAGCTCCTGAGTTCCATCCCGTCTTGCCGCCGCTCTGCTTGGCAAGCCTTCCCCTCAGTCATATTGGCTGAGACTGCGCAACTTCGGACCTTCGCAGCGATCTATCCAGGCTTCAGGACAGGTGTCGTATCACCCAATTGAACAATCCCTCTGAAAAATCTCTCTGTCCCACTCCAACCTTTATTTTCTATAGTTATCTGAGTGCGTGTGTTGCATACACTGTTTGTCTGTATTTAATAAACATCTCCATTATTCTTATAACCTGGTGTGCTCCTTGGCTTGGCCTGACCCCGTAGACTTTGGGTAAAAGATTCCGCTGCGTTGCCCTGCCTCTCGCATTGCTAGCTTGTGCTCTCAGCTAATTTCCCCAAACTTAGTTAATTGAGAGCGCATATAGAGATGTCCCTCCCGGGACCCCCAGTAAACAGGATAACACCTTTCTCTGGATAAATATGAATAAACTTTGCCTGAGGCAACAGAACAGTAAGAAGAAGGGTAAATAACCCCTTTAAAACAAATGTACGTGCACAAAGGCAACGATTTTCACTTCTGGCAAAGCTTTTTCTGCATAATCACAAATGAGGAAATGGTTCAATGAGGGGAAGATGTTTTAAATGCCCATATAGTTTCTTTCCCCATATGTGGATTATGTGATCCTAGTACATAACACAGTAGAATGCATGGTGAATGCAATGCCTTCACATATATAATGATATGCTGAAGACATCCATATGTGAATTGGGGGAGGATTTTTCTTTGGTTCTCAGCACTATATAGCATAAGAAAAAGTAATATTCTTCAACATAATCAACATCAGACATTGGCTTCCAATTCTGCTGCAGAAAAGATGCATATCTAAAATGTACTGGGCTTAATAAATATGCTTATGTACGCCTGGAGGCTTCCTCCTCATTTCTCTTCTGTGTTCAGTGATGTCTTGTTTTTTATTTTTTTCCCCTAGTATTCCAAGCATTGTAGCAATAGCAATAGCATATGTATTTCTATACCGCTTATCAGCTAAGTGCTCTCTAAGTGGTTTACAATGTGTTAGCTAATTGCCCCCAACAAGCTGGGTACTCGTTTTACCAACTGTGGAAGGATAGAAGGCTGAGTCAACCTGGAGCCTGGCAGGATCAAACTCACAAACTTGTGGCTGCAGTATCGGCATTTAACCACTGCACCACCAGGGCTCCTAGTCATTGTAGCCATTAAGAATGCTAGAATACTCAGAAGGAAGTCAGCTTAGGACTGTTCCATCTAGTCCACTGAACATTCAGTTTTCTACTACACAATAATAAAAATCTGATGGGATTTTATCTAAATGGAGTGGGAGTTAGAAATTATGTGATGAACAGTGGTAGGAGATGCATGCTGTCCCATGCTGGCTCACCTATATAGCATTTCTCACTGGACTTTGTGGAAATCAACCTTTAGCTTAATTAAATTTAAGAAGCCTAAGCTGGCTTCTATTCAGTTCCTGGTGAAATGTATGTATACACACACACACACACACACACAAATATTGTATCTTAAAAAGAGATATTAGAGCTCTAACCTTAAGCTGCATTGTATCTGGAGGAGGAAAAACTGATTCACAAAACCATTTGGATATGGTGGCAATAATGTAGTGGAATCACTGTTATGTTGACTGGAAGCAAAGTCATCTTCCTTGTGAATGAGCAGTATTGAAATCTGACATTACACTACATACTTGTTTGCTGACACAACCTCCTTTTCAGCATCACATTTTTTATCCTACCAAAAGAACATTCTCCAACTTGCAGAGTTGTTTACATGAATTCTTTTCTACAAGGCTGGACTGTTATAGGATTGCTATATGAAAAAGAATAAGTGGAAGCATGTGATTATTACAAAAATAAATCTGTTGGGCTATTCCAATATCATTTTGCAGTGATGTAGTTGGGTGTCATCCAGCATCATTAAAAACAATGGTAGTCCTCATATCATCTCCAAATTGATATGGATTTCATCCATTATCTTCCCTGTGATTTTTATTAATGGCAATGTGTATTTGCCAAAGTTGGATCAATATCCATTATGAAAAAAGAAAAATAGAATGTGTTTTAAATACTTTCCAAAGCTGATATAATTGCTAAAAACCTGGACAGGAAATCACATACAAGAACAGAAGTGTTGGTTTCCAATTAACACTATTAAAATTTGGCCTCTCACAACTTGTTTCATAATCATAATAATTGGCATAGTAGTGACAAATTAATAAACCATTTATGAAGCATTGGTTGCATGGGGAAAATCTGTGCCACTATTAAAAAAAAAACCCTAAGCCAACAGTTTTGAATTTAGTTTTTAATTTCACTCCATGTGTTGTATACAGTAAAACTGTATTTCCAGTGTTTTTATTCTAATTTAGTTGAAATAATATATAAGGATTAATTTTGACTGCTGCAACAGTGACTTGGATCTAACAAAGGTTTTATTTTAACTTGAACCAGGCAAGAGGCTTCACAGCTATAACTGTTCTTGTATGTCCTCAAGTCATTTCTGATTTATAGCAACCATAAGGCAAACCTATCATGAGGTTTTATGGGGTTGAGAGAGCGTGACATGCCCAAGGTCACCCTGTGGGCTTCTATGGCTGAGTGGGGAATCCAGGGTCATAGTCCGATACTCAAACCACTACACCATGCTGGCTCTCACATGCTACAGCTATAATATCAGAATTCAAATGTAGACAAAAATGTTTTTAAGAATGTTTTATCACAGACAAAAGAAATTTTGAAAACTAATAGTTCACTTCTAACTCAGAGATGTGGCTGAAGGTTAGGTATTGGAATACTTACCTGACTCACATGACAAATGTTGCTGCAGGGGAGGGTAAGCGTCTGATGGTCTCCATGGAGTGAGACCAGAGTGTTATCTTTGATTGGCACTACGCGCCAAATCAAGACACATGATGGGGCAAAGGAGACAATGAATCAGTTCGCCCCCTATACGTGTCATTCAGTGCTTGACATTGACCCACCCTCCTGCCCCCAATACAGTGAGAGTTAATCTGGTCACTTTGAAGCTAGATAGGAATTTTTCTCCCTTTTCTCAGGTTTTTTTTTCCCTATCCCATACTATATTTGATGGAATTGGGAAATTGGGTGGTGTTGTTAAATAGGTTGTCCTTTGGCAGATAATGAGAGATAATAAAACTCCAGTGATTATCTATTGGCACCCCTTTTGTGTATGGTAGGGCTCCAGAACCATTTCTTTAGGGCCCTGCATCCCAGCAGGTTGGTGAAGGAAGCTAGTCTTGAGGTTCACCGGGGAATAAGGCTCTCATTTTTAGAGCCATGCAGCTTGGGTGGGAGTCCCTGGGTTACCTTCCAAGATGCTGGACTGGGGAGTAACCAAAGCAATTTGGATTGCCCTTGGGGCTCAGGTGTTATCCCCCAGGGGTATGCTGAGCAGGTTGTCACATTGTGACCCTGGCATCAGCTGGACCCATTTCATGTTTCTCCCTCCCCCCCTTATATCTTTCAGGCTAACACAATTCAATTAAAACAGGTCAAAATAAAGTGGCCCTTAGTTAACCCAACTTTGTGTCTGGTCTCTTTATTCCATGGTTGAACATCAAATATCCTTCTGTGAGCAGAGCTAACAAGAGAGTAGTCTTGCAGTAGAACTGCTCTGCTGGCTGAGATGTCCTGGCAGAGGTGCCAAAGGGAGTAAAGGTGGTGGAGCCCCTGAGTGACACCAACTCCAAATCTCCTGTAGCCCAGATTCACAGCCACAATAACAGCAGAAACTTAGACCAAGGCAAGAGCAATCCAAAGTAGTTTCCAACACCCTTAGGCAGGGAAAGGGCTGGATTCAGCACAGTTTCAGCTGGCCAAGGACTGGCTCAGCTGACTCTTCACCATCTTCACTATCTTGTACATTTGGCTTTCAGCAAAATGAAAAGTAAAGCATATCTCACATCACATACATATGTGCACTGGTATTGCAGCAATAACCATTCTTAAAATTATGTTGTACAATAGGATAATTCCATGTGGCTAATGAGAATCCTGGGGTTCAGATATCCAGCTAGGAGAGAACCATGCAGGTTCTTAACAGCTTGCAGCCTTTCAGTGAAAACGCAAATGAAATTCCATTCCTACAGAAAGAAACTCTTTCCTAAGAGATCAATTTTTTACCAAATCAGCTGGTGCTCTGGAAGTGATGACACAGTAAATTCATTTAATTTTGTACACTCTCAGTGTCCAGTTAAACCTGTTATAATGAATCCTTTTTTAAGATTCTGTTATCCAGATTGGTCCCACAGTTTTCTCATGATTTTCTCAAAAAAGCAGCAACTATTGCAACATGTTGCCTTTTTGTGCACCATTAAGAGTATCAGTGGTGAGGGGCTTACCAAGTTACATAACAAATGCGTAATACAGGGTAGAGTTCTTCTACTACTCAGACTGAGGGCTGCTGATATAAATTATTTCAAAATAATTCAGTGGAGATCCTGCATTTAAAAGGGTACTGAATCCTAGGAAAACTCTAAATTTCTAAGTGTAATGAGAACAGTATCAGGTAGAGGTCTGGAGGAATTATGCAAATCCAAGAGTCACTCTCAGTCTCATTATCTGCATAGGTAAAACTAGGGATGGGCCAACTGAAATTTTGAATCCTGGGCAAGGATTTGAGATTTGTGGATCTGAATCCCTGGGCCAAAATAGGTGAATCGAATCTTTCAAATCCATCCCTCCTCCCACCCCTACCAGTGTGATAGGGTGGGGGCAGGGGGAGGAGGTAGTGGGGAGCACATTCCCATGTGCCCTGTTCTATTCCCACCTGCTGCCAGTGTGATCGGGCCTATGGCGGGGGTAGAGGAGGTGGTGGGGAGCAGAATCTCATGCTCCCCACTCGATCCAACCCGCCGCCAGCGCAATCGGGCCCATGGCGGTGGGAGGAGGTGACGGGGAGCATGATCCCACACTCCTCACTCTATTCCCACCTGCTGCTACTGTGATCGGGCCCGTGGCAGGGGCAGGAGGTGGCAGGGAGCATGATCCAGTGCTCCCTGCTCTATTCCCACCTGCCACCAGTGCAATTGGGCCCACAGCAGGGGGAAGGTGGTGGCAGGAAGCATGATCCCATGCTCCCCACTCTATTCCACCTCCCACCAGTGTGATCAGGCCCATAGCAGGGGGAGGAGGTGGCGGGGAGCACTATCTCATGCTTCCTGCTCTATTCCCGCATGCTGCTGCTGCGATAGGACCATGGTGGGGGGAGGAGGTGATGGGGAGCACGATCTCACACTCCCTGCTCTTTTGCTGCCCGCTTCCAGTGCGATCCTGCCCGGGACCAGGGGTAGGAGGTTGTTAGGAGTGCTATCTGGTGCTCCTCACTCTTTTGCTGCCTGTCCCAAGCACGATACTGCCTGGGGCCAGGGGCAGAAGGTTGCAGGGAGAGTGATCTCACGCTCCCTGCTCTTCTCCTGTCCCCCCCCACCAGGAGGATTCGAAAGATTTGAGATTCATGAGATTCATGGATTTGCAGAACCTTCCAGGGATTCGGATCTGGATTTGGATTTGGAAAATTCTGGATTTTTCCCATCCCTAGGTGAAACGTTGTTGAGACACTCCACAAGTTTGGAAACATGTTATCCTTTGAAGTAACAAAATTATAGCTACTGTCAGCTCCTCTACCTTTTGGTGACATACTTCAGTTAACAATTGGTAGTTTTAAAGAACTGCCATTGATCAGATAGAAAAAAAATACAGATGTTTTTAATCCTCCAGGATTTTAAACATAAAATCATTTGAGCAACTATGGGATATGTTCTCACCTAGTAGAATACATGTGTACTGAAGGTTAGTAGAAGGTTTAACATTGTGTACTCTCTTTCTTTGTATTTGGAGAAGTAATGCACTTATTGACAATTTTAAAAGTAACGTCATTATTGTTAAGATTAGGGTTTTATGTACAGTTCTTGTATTCCTTGAATCAACTGAGCTTTCTAATGTCTCTGCTGAATAAGGTGAAGCTACTGACAACTAGAGCCAATCATTTCTATTTCTCAGAGTGATAGTTTGCCCCTCTCAAATAAGCACCAAACATTTCTTCTCAAATATATTACTATGACTGGTGGGAAAAAGCACTTTAGTGCTGAAAACCTAAGAAATTCTGTGAAGACAATTTTTCTTCTTTTTTTTTCTTGCCTATTTAATAAACCTACACTCCAGGAAAGGCCAATCAGTACATACTATGATGTAAAATGCCAATATTTCAACAATGTGTGTAATTTTTATTTTATTTTATTTTTATGTCACCTTTCTCTTAGAACAGGACTCAAGGCAGCTTCCAGAAGCAATCAATTTAAAAAAATTTACATAGAAATTTGAAAACAATTAAAATCACCAGATAAAACATTAAGAAATTATTTTAATTTTAGATATATGTAAAAGTATAAAGCATAAATAAAACATCCCAATAAAAAATCTGCTGCTTACCCATCAAAAATAAAAAGATATTTGCCTGCTGGTGAAAAGAAAGCAGGGGGAGCAGCCTAGCCTCCTGCGGCAGAGAATTCCAGAGGGTGGGAGCAGCCACTGAGAAGGCTCTCTCATGTGTCCTCACGGGGCCCTTCTGCACTGCACTGTTAATAGTGCTATTATTCCACTTTTGACATCCTATGGAATCCTGGGGTTAGGAGTTTAGACAGAGAGCTCTTTGGCCTCAGTAAACTACAAATCCAGAATTCCACAGGACATTGAAAGTAGAATAATAGTACTATAAAAGTGTAGTGCAGAAAGCTCCCAAGAAAGCCTGGGATAGGAGTAAAACTGTGAGAAAGCCTTCCCCTGAAGATCTTAAAACTCTTGCAAGTCCATAAAAAGAGATTTTTGACTTTTCCGCACCTTACCTTTTCGCGGAGGTGGGGGGCGGCAGTCACGCAAGCAGCCTCTTGCACGAGGTGCTCACTTCACTTCTGCTTCCTCACCGCAGCCGGCTTGCCGGTCGCACGAACGCCACACAAATGCCCTACCCCTTCCTACCGCAGCGCAACCTGGGAATTGCAGGCTAGTGCTGAGGCAGGAAGCGCTACCGGCCTGGCTCCCGACACACCACACACCAGGTAAGTGCGCGCGGGTCCCGGGAGCATTGCGTGACTGTGCACCATTTTCGGCTTTAAGCCGAAAATGAAAAGGTGTGTGCGTGGTCCACTTTAGGCTCTTGACCGTCACGTAAATGGGAGTGCGTTGTATGGACCGCCCGTCCCATTTACACGACGCTCAAGGGGCCCTTTTGCTTTAGAAACGGTGTGCGAAAACGGCCATAGTCTTTCAGATGATCTGGACCTCAGCTGCATAGGTCATGACCAGCACTTTAAATTGTGCTTGAAAATAAACTAGTAGCCACTGAAGTTGTTTTACTATATGATCCCTATAACTGGGCCCAGTCAGCATTCTAGTTGCAGCATTTTGAACATGTTGAAGTTTTCAAGTAATTTCTAAAAGCAGCCTCACATAGGACCTTTCCATACTATACTAATCTAGTGCTATTATTCCACTTTCAACATCCTATGGAATTCTGGGGTTTGTAGTTTACTGAGGCCAAAGAGCCCTCTGGCTGAAAATTCTAAAGGCCTCTCCCTAAACTGCAAACCCCATGATTCTGTTGCAAGTGGAATAATAGCTCTATAACAATGTACTGCAGAAATTATTATAGATGTAATTGAGGAAATGTGTTACTGTAGCCAGATCTAATGTCTCAAGGAATAGGCACAGCTGGCACACTGGTTTCATCTGTATACATACATTCCTGGTCACTGAGTTGAGCCTAGGAGAACGCTCAAGCTGAGACTCTGAGATTTCAAGGTATGTGTAACCCCATCCAGCACAGGCAGTCACTATTCCCTGATCTGACTTTCGACAGCAGTTCTGTTTTGTCTGGATTACACTTCCATCTGTTTGCCCTCAGCCAGTCCATTATTGACAACAGGCATTGGTTCAGTATTGATGAGAGCAAGAGTTGTAAAATGGCAGATTTCAGCCATTTCACAAAAGCGGACAGGTCACGTACAGAATAGATGCTCCCCAGACTTCCTTCTCCCTTGGCTGACTCAGCATTCCAGAAATTCTGGATCTGCCTAGGGATTGGTTTAAGTACTGATAAGAAAGTTCCTGCAACTCTATAACTGTTTCCCCTAAACAAAGGAAGTCCTTCCTCGAGGCACCTGTGTGCACGCACATCTGTATTCTGCTAATAAACTGAGAATCCTTATCAAGAAACACTCAGCTCTTTGTCTCTTCCTCAGTCCAAAGCTGTTCCTCTTGGAGTGTGGGAGGTAACACTGAGACAGTTTCCTTGGAATCAGATGGAAAGGAAAGGTAGAGATGGATGTCATCAGCATACTGGTGACACCAAACCCCAAAACTCTAGATGACCTCTCTCAGCAGTTTCATGTAGTTATTAAACAGTATGGAAAATTGCTATACAATACATAGCTGTAAGAAGTTATACAATGTATGGCAGGTATATTATTCAGTTAAAGATACTTAACTGACTTAAAATAGTAACATAACAGAAATACTACACAGTTACAATCCTTCAGGTTAAAATGTCATAGAATAAGTATACTATAAATTTAATTTTATGTTGATTCTGCAATAAAATGGAACTCTGTGGGCCTAAAATGTCTTGTATTGCCTCATGAGCATTAAAACATTTTCTCAGCAATGTGATAGCTCCCTGCTCTTGTGCTGTTCCAAAATCGGTTTGAGTTGTGTCTAAATATATAGATTACATGGATGGATGTGATCATATAGGTGTTTGCCATTAAATTATCATGTTGATCAGCCACAGCCTCATGGCTCGATCATGTAGGCTTTGTCATTATTGCATCGGATCTTCTCCTACATATGAAGAACGTATAAAGACCCCTATAGTAATTTCTTTTAAAAAGAGAAAGGAGAGAAAAGGGACAATAAAAGACCACCCAGTCAGCAATTAACATGTCTTATTTATATTTCCTGTCTGCAATAATGTGATTGAGTATCATGCTGCTTGCTTTTTGTTTTCTCCTCACTCCAAGTTCTTGCCTTAGATTTCGATTGATTAATATGTCTAGAACATTGTCTTTCCCTACTCCAGAAATTATTGCCAAAACTATAGTCCACGCTCTTACTTCTTCCCACTTTTCCCACTGTAGTTCTAACATTCTTCCTGTTGGCTTCCCTGCTTCTCTCCCTAGGCCTCTTCACTCTGTCCTAAATGTCACTGCTCCTTTGATTTTTTAATGCTTGTCAGTGCAATTACATTACTTCTTTGTACTGTTTCTTTACTGGCTTTCCACCACTTTAAGCTTAGTGTAGTTACACTCACAGATGTCCATACCATTCCTTTTCTAAGTCTGTAGTCTCTTCTTTCTCTATAAGCTCTTCCTTATAATCTTCATTCTACAACTACCAAGCAGGTTATTCAGCCAAGGATTACCCGTGGTTCTTCTCCGTCTACGTCTATTTGTATTAGTGAAATGTACTAGTGGATTTCTTCCTTATCAGCTGGGTCTTTTGCTCTGTTTACACATTACAGAGGTAAAGTGTGGGGGTCCTGTACTCTTCAACATCTTCATGATGAAACAGAAGGTAGATATTAGCATCACTCTTTTCAAGCAGAAAAAACACTGTTTTGCTGCTTAATAAACGGTCATCTCTAACATTAAACAGGGAGTCTTAAGATTCAGGAGAAGCTAAGTTTTTGAAGCAAAGTCAGCCAGTGTGGTGTACTAGTTTGAGCACTGGACTACAACTCTGGAAACCAGGATTAAAATCCTCTCTCTAACACAGAAATTCACTGGGTGCCCATAGGCAAGTCACACTCTCTCAACCTCAAAGAAAGTCAAAGCCCCGCTGAACAAATCTTGGCAAGAAAACTTCATATAGATTTTCCTTATGGTTGCCATAAGTTGGAAACACCTTGAAGGCATGCAATAACAATAACAACAACAATAACAAGTTTGAAGTGGATCTAATGTTGTGTAGTGGTTTGAGTGCTGAACTAGAACTGCAGAACAGTTGCCTACGCAGCAATAAAATCCAGTGGGTGACTTTGGACAAGTCATAGGCCATTTCTGCACTACACTGTTAGAGTGGTATTGTTCCACTTTCAACATCCGATGGAATCCTGGGGTTTGAAGTTTAGGGAAGGGCTTTTAGAATCCTCAGCCAGAAAGCTCTTTGGCCTCAGTAAACAACAAACCCCAGAATTCCACAGGTTGTTGAAAGTGGAATAATAGCACTATAACCGTGTAGTGCAGAAATGGCCATAGTCTCTTAGCCTTAGAGGAAGGCAATGGTAAATGTTCTTTGAATAATTTTTCGCCCAGAAAACCCTATGACAGGATCCCTATGAGTGCGAGTCAACTTGAAACATGTAGCAACAACCAAAGTTTGAAGTGAATTTTTGTGTCAGGAGTTTATTTTGCGTGTGTGTATGCTTTTGACCCAAAATTTGCTAAGTCTTTTATGGAAATGTGGAACCCCTTCTTTGTGTTTACATTTGTTTTCCTTGGCCTCTTCATTTCATACTATAACACTCATCTTCTTTATAATAGGTGTTAGTAGAGTTATGATTGGTTGCAAAGGATTACATGGAACTTTGATTTTATAATCTGTGTGCCCTATTGATTTTGAGAAGCCTACTCAAGAATTGAACCTATATTGGCTGTTGGAATATTGGCATGGATTTAAATACCAAAAAAAAAAAAAAAATAGAGATCTTCATGGGTCCCCTGATTCAATTTGGAGTCTGACACAGACATTTGGTGGACCCTGATTCAATTCACACCCAATCTGACCTGCTTTGGATCTTGAATCTGAATCAAAATCTGAAAACCTCAGTCTTTGAATATCTCCTTGATCTGCAGTGAGCAACCAAAATAGTTATACGTTTTCAGGGTTAGTTTTGTCTTCTTAGATGAAATCCTGTTGGTTGGTCCCAACATGAGTAGACTCACTGAATCCATTGTTGATATGTGATTCAAGACATAGGGCCTTTTCGCATGCCAGTCTTGTTGCGAAATGGCCTCAGAAGTGCTGGGAATTGCAAGGACCATCACACATGACATCCTTGCAATTGTGCGACACTCTCGAGGCCATTTCGTGGCAATCGCACAGTATATCATTTGCAGCTCATTGCCAAAAATGATGCATGATTGCACATCCCTCCTGTGCCCCATCCGCACTTACCTTGTGTGCGGAGCCTCCATCCGCGTTGCCATCGCGCTTCCTCCCCCAGTGCAACCTGGGAAAGTACCCAGCTACACTGCGGAAGGAAGGGGAGGAGCCCTCACACTTCCTTCTGCCCAGCATGGAGCTGGTGCAGAAGGGAAGCAGAGGGGACGTGAGTGCCTCTCACAAAAGGCTTCTCATGTGATCCCCTCGCGATGACACCGGAATGAGGTAAGGTGCAAAAAGGGCCATAGGTAAATCTAGTAAATTGAATGGCTTTACTCTAGTTGGGACTCAAAATAGGATTTAAGCCTTTATTGATTACACAAGTGCATGAAATTTGGAGACATAGTAGCCTGTTCAGAGCAAATAATCCTGGCTAAATTACAGACAGATACTTCCATGGAGTTTTGTACTAGTCATTTCTAAACTCACCTCTCCTCTTCCTTAACAAATGAATGCATTTTATAGCACATGCTGTCCTGCTCAAGACGATGCTCAATCCTGCTAGTTCATGCTGTTTAGTTTATTCTAATGTTTGTGAGAACTGCACCTTGCCTGTGCAATAAGATTCTGAGGGCAGTTCAATCACACTCACCCAAAGTCCAGAGAGAGAGAGAGAGAGAGAGAGAGACTTTAGAAAAGAAAGATGAAGAGAAAGTGAGGCATACTTTTCAGGTGATTGCACTATTGGAATTATTTTGTTGTACTCACTTCAGACTTCAAGCACAGGTGCAATGAAGAACACAGCTAAAGATCAGGTGTAATGGTTAAAAGTAAAATAATGTGTTGAGAGGCAGCATGGAGGGTGTTGGGTGGGAAAGCTGGCAGAGTTCTACTGTTACCAGCCAAATCTAGAGAAAGAGCATGAACCTGCATGGGAGAAGTGATTGCATACAGTTTTCTGAATTCATACCATTCCCACTCCCCACTCTGAAGTGCCATGTTTGAAGAGCCTTGCCTAGTTTTGGAAGCTAGAACTATCCCTGTGCAAAGCCCAGCTCTCTTCCTGTGTTTCCCCATTATTACACCTAGCATTTTCCTTATATAGTATAGGTTGAGACACGTACACTGTTTGCTCTGTTCATCTCATCTGCTTTGGACCGTATCTGAACTGTTCCAAATCTGCCCAGTCAATTCAGACTTCAGGATTTGTTCAAATCCTGCACAGCACTACCATGAACCTACTACATGGTTTGTTCAATGTGTGCTCATATTCTACCACTTTCTTCCAGATGGGAAGATAGTATACTTATGGTGAAGATTACTGAAACTCTCACAAGATTTAACTGTAGAGTGTTCTTGTTCATTGTTCCAGCCATTTAAGCATGCTTTCATTCAGAATAGTTATCTCCATTCCTCTCATTGTTGCTTCCCCACCAACACAAGATTCTCTAGCCCCCTGGCATGTTTGGGGTCTCTCTCTCTCTCTCTCTCTCCTGTAAGAAGTTTTAGCCACTTCTGCAGAGCATACTTTTCCCAAATATGCTGCTACCTCATTCTCAGTTTTCATTTTAGCTGGCTTGGCCACATAACCCTAATAATAAAACACCTGAGTTCATTATTAATACAGCCATACCTCAGTCAACAAAACCTCTGACAAAGGAGTTCCTTTGTACAGTAGTCCAGCCCTACAACAGATACCTCCAGCATACTTCATTGAGTGTGCGTGAACAGCAAAACAAAGAGGAAACAGGAAAGCAGTTAGACCTGCCTCACCAGCCCTTCTCTCCCCCACTCCCCATGTTAAAAAACATTGATGTAGAAGTCTGGATGTTTCCATGGTTATGATATGTCTGGTGAGAGCACTAGATATCTCTTGATATCAAACTTATTTGGCCTCTATGTGACCCTTCTCTGCTACCCTACTCCACGTGTTTGCAAGGGCCACAGGACAAGCACGTAATAGGTGCGGCCGTTAATGGTTGTACATTCCAAACCTCAGGCAGGCAGGCAACTTGATGCCTCTCCGATGCTTTAGGGACCACTCCTTCTTGCAAACCAGCCTTGCTCAGCGCGACTTTACACAAAGACGCCCGGCCGAGTGCCAAGCCAATCCTTTATGTTGGGCCATCTGCATACTGGCCGTACTATTGTCATCCAGCGCTAAGCTCATCATGTAAAACCTGACCTTTTCCAATGCCTTTGTCCAGCTACAAATTTCCTTTGTTCTCACTGAGCATGGCATGGCCTGTAGGTAAAATTCACTCTATAAAAAGTCCCCAATTCCAAGCACTCCTCGGAACACTCCAGACTGCTATTCTGCCTTGCTGTCAGTTTGTCCAGCGAGTCGCCCCCTCAGCGAACCACGCTGAGCTTTCTTCCCTGCAACCTCCACTTCTCTCCAGGACTACGAGAAGAGGTGTCGTATTACCCATTCCCCCGAAACTCTCCATTTCTATTTCTCAGTTAGTTAGTGTGTTGTGTCTTTTGTGTTGTTTGTTCCCAATAAAAATATTGTTGGTACTTTAAAACTGTCTAACCGCTCTCTGACCTGACGCTGTAGACATAGGGTAAAAGATCCCAGCTAAAGTTATCCTGCCTCTCGTTAGCTTGAGAGAGTGCTCGAGTCTAATTTCCCCCATCTTGTGTTTTTATTTGGTAATTTGGGCGCCCCTCCCGGGACCCCCAACATACAGAGTAACATGGACATGAAATCAAGATCATGAAATACATGGAGGCTGGTTGAAGGAGAAAAATTATTCCTGGATGAATTTTGGAAGAAGCTTTAAGTAGTCTCTAAAAAGATTCAAAATGTTTTTATCTACTTATGCAAGGCTCATCTGACCTAGTTGTCATTTCACATGTGCAAATTGTTACTTTTGAGCAAAAAGTTTGCTTAAACATGTTGAACTTTGTGTGTGTGTGAGGGTGTGTGTGTGTGGTATAGAAGTCTATCCTTATTCTTCTCATGTTTATTTCTGCCTCTGATTGCAAATTTTCTGCTAAAGTAGTAATGCCTAGGCACACATCTACTTTTTAACTGAGGCATACCTGTATTAATTGATTAAATAAGAGTAAAAGAATTAGACACACAAGTACGCAATAGCCCCAAAGACACATCAGCTCAGCTGTTTGAAAATTCTAAGTAGTGCCCCAAGTTTGTCATTTCTTAATTCACTATACACACTTGCCAGCTCATCATGCTTAGCCATATTACAAATCAACCATTTCCAACAGAACTCTTCTCTGGCTCAGAATACTAAACAAGATTCGATTCATCTATATTTAGATTTGCCATTCAAACCAAGATGCTTTGCTGAAAAGTCTTTGCTGAACTTATCTAATGTTAATAAGTGCTTCTCTCGGTGAAATTATCATTGATTGTTGTGCACTACATGACAAGAATGCCTTAGCAAGTAGCCTTTAGGTTTGGGAGTATCTTTTCTCTTTTGGGTCAATAATTTATCTAAACTGGTCCTTACAGCTTCTTTATGTGATTGTTCTTCCTAATTAAGATCTAAAACCATCTTTAGTACCTGATTGTTTGGGGTGGGGATGAATTTCCAGATGGCTATCTGCCATGATTGGTGCCATGAGGAGCACTTCCAGTGCAAGTGAAAATGAAGTATAATTCCAAGGATGCAGTACAATAATATGTGGGTGGCATGTGCCCTGTGCCATCACTAAACGTGTACCAATATTGGAAACTGTGAAAGCACCCTCAGTGGAAAAAGAAAAACAGCTTAGCTTTCTTTGTAAATTGCCACTCAGACAGGCACTAATAAATGCAGAGCTGGCTCCAAACTGATTCAAGTGGAATTTCTTAGCTCCTACCCAGAACCATTTTTTACTTTTTCTGATTAAATACCCTTGTTAAAATCTTTCCCACTTTCCAGATCTTTTGGACTATTCTACAGATTCAGACAAGGTGAACCAGTTTGATTCCTTTCTTCTGCCCTGAAAGTGGACATGAGAGAGCCAAAGAAGTAGTCTGCCTTCAGATGTGAGGGTGATCTGGCTGCAACATCTGTCACCCCATTGATCACCAGGGTTGAGTTGGCTGATCTGGCTAGCTAGGTGTGTGACCCCTTCCTCCTTCATCATTTCATGTGCATTCCTCCAGAAGCTATGCACTCAGTGGAAGAGTACAATCATCCCAGATAGAAGAGGTGTCAAGGTGATAGCTGAGCTTCACTGCTAGAACCTCCAAACAAGCTCAAAGAAGTCTGCCATCATTATTGATCATCAAGATATATCAAAGCTAAAGAGAACCATCAAAATGAAGAACTGCCTGCCCCAGGATGCTTTCCGTTCCATAGGATTCAACTGTTTGTTTGTTTTTTAAACATGATCTACTTGTAACTGAGGCACTTAATGCAATAAATCTTTAACTAATACTGTTAGATGAGACATACAGATTGGCACAATGGTGACACAAGGTCTTCAGGTTTTCAGAACTAGGAAAATTAAAGGCCTTTAAACCTATTATCCACTGGAATTGCAATACATATTTCATAATCTGAAGATTCCTGGATGTATGAAATACCTTTTTAAAGGACACTCCCTTCCAACTTTTTTAAGTCACTATATCTTTATCTGCATTTTGCTAAGTTAACATGTTAAAATAACACAGGCAGCTACATTAATACAGCAGTGTCTCAGTGGTGGGATGATGTGCTGATGTCACTCCTGCCCTTTAAATGTTCAGTGCCCAAAGTGAAGTCCTCTTTGCTTAACCACATCTGTTTGTCTGACTAGACAGATGGATATTAAAAGCCCCCCAGTAATACTGAAACAGTGTCAAACTAGTTGTCCTTGCCAACGTTCTGTCTATCAATCAAGCAGCTTTAACATTCTGCATTATGCTCTGGAGAGGCTGCTGCACAGATATCATCTGCAGGGTCAAGCTACATGGTCACTACCTGTACATTAATTGCTAGTACTGATTATGACATTCCTTTTTGTTTTGCAGAGTCCAGAATTGACCTTTGGACTGTCTGCCATCAGTAAAACGCAATTCACAATCCAGCTTGGAAATATCAAAACCTGAAATACTGAGTGTATTGATTTTTTGCTTTCTTTTATTCTGATGTGAACTGGTACCAGAGCAATTCACTAGGATGACATGTGGGAATCTGAGAAAAAAAGGGGGGCATCTGTGCACACCATGTGCATGCAGGTACAGTTAATTGTTTTTAGTGTTTATATGCAAGATGCACTAGAGTAGAAGAGTGATAACCTTTTGCTCAAATTGTCTCAGGTCATATTTTAAGTTAAATAATGTCCTTTCCACACAAAGGAAGCACAGTTGTGTTCCAACGGCCTCCTCTCATTCACAGACCCTCGTAGCTTGCACTGCTTGTGGATCCCTTCTGCCACTCATATTTTCTACTGCTATGTGACCTGTACATGTGTTGGACTACAGCTCCTATCACTCCCAGGGTGGTCGCCAGATTAAGGAAAACTGTTTTAGAGTTTTGCATGAGACATACACTCATTGGTACATGATACTGCCTATTCAACTAAAGTTACTGGCTCTTACTCCCACTGAAATCAATGGGGCCATTCCAGTAATTGAAAACCTTGTGATTTCAGTGGGTTTTCCATATAGCTAATACTGAACAGCTTGAGACCTATAGGCCAGAATCTTCTTCAGTAGTTTCAACTAAAGTAGACCCACTGAATCAATTGGTGAATGGTGAGTCAACATGTAAGTAAATCTCATTGATTTAATAATAGGTCTTCTTTAGTTGGGACTAAGTAGGACTTCATGAAAGGAAAGTGAGATATGGAGATTTTCGACCTGACCTACACTCTTCAGGTCACCTATTGCTAAAGTGGCTATTAATCATTTCACCACCTTCGGGCTGAGCCTCATACCTACTGAGTCCATTTTTCCTCACCTCTGTTGAATGGCATAACTCATAAAGCTTTTTATTCAAACATTACAGAAGTTTGGGTGTTGGTCAGAACTTCATGGTGCATTCTGATTTCCCATGTAAATCACACTGTATTATATTTCATACTGAATAAAATGCACTAGGGACTTTATTTATTCTCATTTCTTACAATGACCAAGCGTCAGCTCTTCACCCTGTTTTTCTAATACAAATGTAAATGACTTTTTATGCTTGCTTGTTTTTTCAGAACCGTTTTTAAAACTGACACTTGATTTATTTTTGCTCTCTATGGTTCAAGCAAGTCACTCTAGAGAAAGAAAAACCTAATTAGGTATTCGCTTTGACATTCTGGCCCCACAAGAAAGAACATTAGCTTTGTACTTATCCATCTGGTTATCAATTTTAGCTAGAGAAACTCTAGTTACAATTTTCAAAGGATATGTGGGCGACCTCCCACTTATGCCATTAAAATCCCTTACCTCCAAACACCACGCTAATTACTGTCCTCAGATGCTCAGGCATGCCACAGTCGCTGCAAGGGCAGGAGGGGGACCCCACATGTCCCAATATGGAAATTATTTCCTTATTGCAAGATCTGATGTGCCCCATTATTTTCAGTTCATCAGAATCATTATCCTAACAAATTTTCAATCATATTTCAGTTGACACTTTGCATCTTGGAATGGTTGTGGGAGGAGAAGAAGGATGGAAAAGACTCACCACAGTGCTTTTAAAAACTGTTCTGTTTTAGTAAGACTAGCTGACCAACTGTGTTGCCTAGCAACTCCATACTGTCAAGGAGAATTCATCATTGGGATTGTAATGGCTCAGGAAGTGCTAGTTAGAAGTTATCATTTGCATGCAAAAGATACCACTGTCTGTTCTGATTACCAATAACACCTCTTGACTAATATTAGCCAGCAAACCATCTAGTGCCAGCCATCTGTCTGGGCATCTCTTTGTTTATCCGTAATGCTCCCTATGGCAACTAAGCACTGTATGAATAGTGGGTACAGAGGTGGGAGGATGCTATTTGCTTTTTCACATACACCCATGCTTACCAGGCTAGATCAAGAGAAGCTGAAACAATGTTTAAAATAAAATTTTGAGGAGTTCCCAGTGAAATAGCCTGCAGCTAAATCCAAGGCATATGTGCTGAAGAAAGGACAACTTAAACAAAACTTCTGTAGGAATTTGTGGGAAGTTCAAAGAATTTAATTTTTCCAAGAACAAGGACAACCCTATTTAAAAGACATCTACAATGAACTAACATGTTATAAAACAGTGTTGGTATATTTCCTTCCAGTGTTTGGTATGCTTGCTGTACTGAGAGACAAGGTTGCTATTTTCTTTTGTTCTTTATGTCTGTGAAGCTGTACCGTCAAGAAGGTACTATTCAGAGATCTGTAGAAAGGGAGAGGCGGAAAAGGGGGAGCTGGTTTATTATAACCATTTTTGCAAGACCCTGAAAAGACATATAACATGAGGATGGTCCTTAGAAATTAATATACACCCATTTGAACTAATGAGCCAAAAACATACCAATGTTTATTTAGATATATTCTCCATACACTCAAATTCAGCGAAGAATAGATCAATATCTCATTTCTGACTTTTATTACTTCAGCTCAGCATCCTTATAGCTGCAGTCTAAATGACCAATAGATAGTTAGGGAATAACATGACTTGAGGATGGAAAAGATAACCAGCCTCAGGAAAGAAAAAAAAAATCATGGCAACAAATATCTCATTTGTGACTTCCATTCATCACATCCATGGAAAAGGTCAACAAAGTCAAGGTATTATCTATGCTTTCTTGTATACAGACAAGCCAGTTGTTAAAATACTACGCTTAATTGTTTTATGCTATAACCTTGCTTCCTTGACTGAAAGGAAAAGCTATCAGCATTATTGCCTTTCTTACGTTGCCTCACCACTGTTACAGTACACCAGATACTCAGAAGAGTAACCCTGTAATATTGACCATTAATTCAAATCTCTAATATTAACCAAAGTTTCCCACCTCTCAGCTAAAAATGGACAAGATGGCTGGTGCCTCTTACATGCATCCACCTGTGAATCCCTGAACTATATGCAGATGTTAACTGGTACCTTGGTCTAGGGATGCAAATTCTCAACTATACATCTTCCTGACATATGAAAATGAATCATTGCAGTAGCTTTCTCCTCACTAAGGGAAAAATGTATACTATTCTGCATTATTCTCTATTCAAATATCCCAAAGTGTTACAGTAAAATTATTTTGTAGAGAAGAACACATGAGGGTTTTTTCTTTCTTGTTTTTTTTAGCAGAACGAAAAACAACATGTCTGGCATCATCTACTTATATATAAAAGTCAAAGGTTGTTTGTCTGTGTCAGGCAGGCAAAAACCTCATATGATTGGCTGTATCAGGCAAAGATCTCATATGATTGGCTGCCTGACAAGATTCTATGGAATCCTAATGTTTGCAGTTTAGGGAGGGGTCCTTAAAATTCTCAGTCAGAGAGCTCTTGGACCTCAGAGTGCTTGCTATGGAGATGAGGCCTAGCAGCAAGAAGGAGGAGGGCAGTCTATTTCCCTCAGGAACCCAACCTGTGTATATTAATAACTCTGAATACAGATTGGATTGGGAAATATGGGGGAAAGTTACAGGTACTGGACAAGACAGTTTGGGGAATTAGAGACACAGGATCTCAAATCTTTCTAACAAGTATTACCTTTGAGAAAATAAAATCCCAGGCAACACAAGGTATATGCACTGGTGTTCAATATTTATAAGTGTGTGAGTTGTTCATATGATCTCTTAACTAGTGGTATTAATATTTACACTAGGTAACCACTAAATGTGATCCACAAAACCTATCTCTAAAAATAGGTAGTGTTCCAGCGAAAGGGCTTCCAAAATGCTGCAGATTTGGGCATGGGGAAATAGTGACAGCAATGTTCTCCCCATTGTGGGGCATGTTGAGAAACAGTTACAGCAGAATCCAGCTGCCTGTTCTTAGCCTGCCCCATTACCAGCATAGCACTGCTGTTGTCATTCCCCAACACCCCAATCTGCAATGCCTTGGAAACTCTTTGTTTGTAGCACTGTCTGGCTTTAGAAATATATTTGGGGAGGCGCCATTTGCCATCATCATAAGTACATCTGCCAATGCAGGATCCCAACCTATATGTTTCTCTCCACAGGATAATTCCTCTGTAAGACTTTGGGGCATCAAATACCAGGAGAAAATTGCACAAAATTCTTGCTGGTCTATTATTATTCTTGGCAGGGTTTTCCAACCATCAGGAAACCCATTTTGCAACCATGGAAATGAATATAGTATTTGCCAGTATTTTTTCCCTCTCTACCTAGGCCCACTAGGATGACCTTGAAAATGGGAAGACATATACCAATTAAAATCTGCTGGAAGGGTTACTGTTATTTTAATTTATTCAGCTCTTCTCACCCCCCCCCCAAGAACTGGACTTATATAGTAGTTTGATGAAGGGTGTTGAGAAGTTCCTATATCTGCTGCTGTTTCTGTCCCAGGATTCTTGGAGATGGATCAGACAAACTAGTTTAAGTCTGCCATGTAGCTATGTGCTAGGTACACATACATGAATTGACAGAGGTTTTTTTTTTTAATAAATTTTTATTGTCTACATACATTTGATTATGACTTCTATGGAGGCCATCATCATATCCAGAACCCTCTAGACTTTAAACAAATGACAAATCTGCTTTGCTGAATGAGTTGCTATTTCTTCCCAGTTATAGATAGACATATTGGTCCACGTGGTGGCGTTTATGATGTATCTGTGATTCAGACTAGGCTTCTGGAGGTCTTGATTCAAATCCTCATTCATCCTTGAATTTATTCATCCGCACACCCATGAAAATCACTAGGATCGGAGAGCCTATCACTGTCTCTGGGTCTGACATACTTTATGGGGATGCTGTAAAGATCAGTGGAGGACAGGAAGAACTGTCTATTTTGCCTTGAGCTTCTCTGAGGAAAGACAGAATATAAATGTAATAAATAAACACATAGAATTCTTCTAGGTTGCCAAAAGTTTAAAATCCAAAACTGTAACTGAGAACAAACTGTCACAGGGAAATATTACAAGCTGAATAATTTTTCCTTTCATTTTTTTAAAATGAGCTTTAAGAAAACCAACTTTCTTCAAAATATTATAGATCAATCATGTCAAATATAGGTAGCCATCTTCATAAGAAGAATCTCTATAGAAGAATAACAGGGAAAGCACCCTGTGATTTTTAAATATCATAAATGATAATTCCTATAACCTCCACCCTGAGTTTTCCTTATAGTCACTGTAAAAGGACAAACAGCATTTTTATCAGTGCTTAGTACCCAACAACAAATATGAAATTATTATGGTAGAATAGAATAGAATAGAATAGAATAGAATAGAATAGAATAGAATAGAATAGAATAGAGAATATGGCACAATAGAATACAAAGAAGTATGTAGTAGTGGGATGTTCTATTTTGCATACACTATTCAACTAAGAATTCTAGGCCTATAGTTATCTAATTAGTTCCTGCACTAGTAAAAGGTCCAGTTCAGTTCACATAGCTAAAAAATTTCAATTAGGATAGGTATGTAAGGTAACTCTTATAAGATTATTGAGTGAGAATTTCTAATACATGCACTTCTAATGATTTGTTGTTTGAGCATTGGACTATGAGCCTGGAGATCGGGGTTTGAGTCACCACTTAGCCATGGAAACCCACTGGGTGACCTTGGGCACATCACACACTCTCAGGCCCAGAAAAACTTGATAGGCACACCACCACCACCACAACAACTCATTTGGATGCTATCATGATTTGTGTGCTTTTCTTGAGCCTTGAGGGGCAAATACACTAAGTACTACCATAGACACACAAAATGTTTAGTAATTTGCTAATTAAAGCAATGTAAGAAACATGTACAATTGCCTACTTCATTCAATAAAATATGCCAATGTTTAGTTTTAGATGCCAATTTATCTCCTCAGATTGTGTTTATTTCTTCTTTCTGCATCAGTTTATTATTTTCTTGGTCATCAAAAAGTAGATTTGTTTTATTAATTTAGTTTCCAGTCCATTTATGGGATGTAAAGTCATTCTGAGTCACATAAAATAATGTCCACTTATCTTGGCACATCTCCATGGAGACTGACTCAAAATTATGGCTGCAGCAGCATTTTCAATTGAAATGATAGGGTGATTCAAGATAAGTTTGTAAAGTGCAAATACATTATAGAGTGCGGGGAGTATATATGATTTGGAAAGCCTCATTAACCAAGTGATTTAAGACACCTATATGAGCCTATGTACTGTTCTACTGGTATTAGTTTGACAATACCACCCTGCCATAAATATTCATAGCAACAGCAGTTACATTCTTGGAAGGAAAAGCTTTTTCTTGGAGGGAAGAATTTGTTATTTTTTGGTGTGCTTGAGCTACAACATGGCAGTTTCCTTAACCACACATTTATGGGAGTTTGAAGCAGCTAGATGAGAATTATCTGATCCCATTGTCATGTAGTTGGTCTTCCACACTGTCTTCCCAGAGCTCCATGAAACAGCCTATGTAAAGGAAAGCATGTTTTTCTTCTCTGGACAGGGTCAAGGTATCATTGTTTCATTCATGGCACTGTCTCTGTAACTTGTATTTCTGACCACTGACCTTGCAAACTACAAGCCTATATCGAAAGTTCAGCCACCTGAACAACACCTGTGCTGCTTTGCCTGAGGGAAGAGGCAAGTGATTTCATGTGAAGGTCATTGTGCCTGAGCCCTAAATCCAATATTGCAGCAAGGCATACTGTGTTTCCATGGGACTGTTTTGATACTACAGGTCATGGCGTGCTACTCAACTCATTTAGATTCATCTCTGGAACATTTCTAGAATTTTACCTTTTCTAAGCTATACATGGGACAGCCAGCATGATGTAGTGGTTTTGGACTTGGATTCTGGGAGATGGGGTTCAAATCCCTGCTCAGGAATGGAAAATCAATGGCTGCCCTGGGGCACATCACACTCCCCTCGGCTGCAGAGGAAGGCACTAGCAATCTTCCTCTGAATAAATCTTGCAAAGAAAACTACATGATATGTTCATGTCATAAGTCAGAAACAACTTGAAACCACACAACAACAAGCCATATCTAATGCACGCTTATCCTGCAAACATGACAATTTCTTCAGCCTATACTTTTTGAAATGGCAGGGTATGGAGACCTTGTAACTGTGTGGTGAAATCCATAGATGTAAAATGCAGGTGAGCAGAAAGTAGATTAGGACTTGCTAACAACAGATTTGCCAATATTTCTTATTTCACAATAAAATGACCCGTGATCACAATTTTTACTGCTGAACTGAAGAAATCCTGACTGGATTTTTGTTGTGGGTCAAACTGTGAGCTCTGTTCAGTTCTGGTACTCAGAATAAGTCACTGGCTTGAGAATTCTGGCCAACATCCTGGTATATAGGCATAAGATGCATTATACGTGCAAGCTGTTTATTTGAACATTGTGCAACAGCCATATCTAGCTGACACGGCTGGGTGCAGAAGTCCATATGTGGAAAATATACCAATGTGCATTGGATAGGATGTATATGATCCACAAAAGGCTTCTGCTCATTCTGAAATGAGACGTGAGTTCCCCATGCACACTGAACAGAGACCCAATGTGTAATAGGTACCTATGTGCATCACATTGTACATTGCAATTGTATAACACAGTATCAACCATATATGTTTAGCACTGATCCACATATGATGCACTACAGTAACATCCAATATACTGACTGTATAATGCAAACAGAACATAACTCTCCTGATGGTTAGTTATGGTATGGGGTGTACACAAGCTTCTATTTAATGCGTCTAATTGTTCTAATGAATAACAAAGTAGATACAGGAGGCCAGAAGTCTGCCCAGTCCTGATAT
The DNA here is from genome assembly GCA_948474755.1 of Ctenosaura bakeri. Lineage (NCBI taxonomy): Eukaryota > Metazoa > Chordata > Lepidosauria > Squamata > Iguanidae > Ctenosaura > Ctenosaura bakeri. Next base: position 69,666 of record CAOLHI010003694.1, on the reverse strand, counting down.
AGAAGAACATAGAGGAACACTAGCTGATAACACCTAAAGGAAGACCTCAAAGGACTTGTTCCTGAAGAAATCTGATTTGGCCACAGTAACAGACCCTTTGGTTACATCCCATCTGGATGATTATAATGCACTCTGCATGAGGCTGCCTTTAGAAAGTGCTCAGAAACTTCGGTTAGGTAAAAAGAGCTACAGCCAAATTGTTAACTGGGGCCACCTACAAGGAACACACAACTGTTTTTTTGCAAGAGCTCTACAGGATGCTGAATTCTGGACATTATTCAAAGTGCTGGTGGTGACCTATCAAGACCTATGCAGCTTGAGTCTAGGCAATTTGTAGGAACACATTTCCCTTTATGAATCCAATAGAGCTCTAAGATCTTCAGGAGAGGCCCTTATCTCTCATCTACTACCTTCTCAGGCTTGTTTCATTGGAACAAAGGAGACAGCTTTCTTACTGGATGCTCCATCCCAGTCCATGCTTTCTCAGGGAGACCAGGGTGCTTCCTCCTTGCTCTCCTTCCATCCGCAACTAAATTTTTTCTTATTCCATCTGGCTTTTAGACTTTGACTGTAATGGTAATAGTGTGCTGTGCTGTTTAGTTAATTTTTATATGTCTTTCAATGAATGTTTATGGTTTTAACTATAGGGTTTTTTAAAAAAATAACTGCTATATTTATACATTTTATGTTTTTGTTTATGTATTGTTTTTAATCTGTGTTGTTTCTCATAAATCATGAAAGCCAGTGTAGTATAGTGGTTTGAATGCTGGGCTAAGACTCCAGGAGACAAGAATTGAATCCCTGCTCAGCCATGAAAACTCACTTGGTGACCTTTGGCAAGTCACACTCTCTCAGCCCAAGAGGAAGACAATGGCAAAACTTCTGAACAAACCTTGCCCAAAATATCGCTAGGAAAGGGCTGCCACAAATCGGAGTTGATCTGAAAGCATTGAACAAGAAGAACATGCTTCTTTGATTCCCATTATTGGGGAAAAGGCAAGATACAAGTGAATGAATGGATGGAGGGATGGAGCACAGTTCAATTTTTCAAACACGATGCAAATCACTGGATTTAATTTAGACAATCACAGCAAGCAAGAAATGAGGAGCTGAGAGATCATGTTGACTTCATTCAAGGCAGTAGATACCTTTATAAGTAGCAGCGGTTAACAGAAGGGTTGGAGAAGGCACACCCAGAATTCATAAACAGTTAAGAATGTCCAGAATGCAGATCCACATTTTGTCATGCAAATGAGCCAGCACATACACAGATAAGGGATGTTCAGCAGAATGGTCTAGGATGCAGAGCTGTGATCACAACCAATAAACGTCTTCCTGGCCATTTGTCAGGTTCAAGGCAGGAAAGCCAGAGTCGAATCAAAAGCCATGATGAGATGCCAGGGGAATGAAGAAGATCACTCCCTTCAGAGGAGGAACATTGCTCAGAGGGGCTGCCACAGTTTGGATGTATTGCTCTTAACAAAGCCTATTGTCTCCAGTAGCCCTCTCTTCAAGTTCTGCTCAGTCACACTTCCCACAATGCAACTGTATCTAATTGAAGATTATTTATATGCAGACTTTTCTATGTTGAGTATGCTACACCCTAACATTTCTTCTTGGCAGGGTTCTCCTCTCCTGCCTATTTAGGTACTGATGTTCTCTGGAACTTGGTGATAGTTCAGCTTCTGTAGAATTCTCCTGCCCTGAAGGGAGTGAATTCCCAACCATTCCCCTCCGAGGTCCCAATACCTTCTGGATCCTGACTTCTTGTAATGCCTGAGCTTTCTGCTTTCTGTACATCTGTTCTTATGAGATGAGAGAACTCATCTGTGGGCATGGCACAAGTGATGCATAAGCATGTATAGAACAGCACTATAACAATAATTCCATATATTGGAACTTCTAGTCTAAATATAGACCCCCGTCCTTCCCTCTGCTGCTTTCACACTACCCCAAAAACCTTGTCCCAGACCACCAGATCCAATTTTACGGATGTACCAGATGAGAGACTAAACTATGGAGGAAATTTTGTCCTTTTCCCCTGCAACATAGAAATTTGGAGACTGAAGGACAATGTCACAGGGAGCAGAATTTTTAATTTAGTGCAATCAGTACTTCATTTTGGTCCATCCTCATAGCCATACCCCTGAGCGGAATATCAGTTTGACTCTCATGGTTGCAGGGGACTGCCAACAAGTGATGGTCTGTTTCTCACTGAAGACCTTCAGTGCCATCTAGCCTCTTCCTAGCATACCAGCTCACCAGGTGCCATGGCATATTAAAACATCTTGAGCAAGGACTTACTCATGACAAGGTTAACTGAAGATCTGCAATGACTTTCGGAAGTGAAAATCAAGTCCTTGCCATCAACTATCTATATCCATATCTATATCTATATTGATATCAATACCAATATTTAAAGTAATATGTTCATTTGTTGTTATTGCTGATATTAATGTTTCTGAAATACTGCATTGTACGCAGGTTTTCTGAAGTGAATTCCACAAACAAGTCAAAGTCTCTCAGCTGGCCTTTCTGTGAGCCACACAAGCTGTGTTGCCTCATAAACAGCAGCTAAGTGATCAAATCGAATAAAACTAAACTCTGGCCTTCCTGTTGCTTTACTGCAGCATCCCACTGTGATGGCTTCAGGCCTTGGTTTGAGGGAGTACAAACACTTGCTTACAGAGGAACTGCAGCAGCCTCACAAGAGGGGAGAAAATGAAGCCAAACTCCTATATTTCCATATCCTGCTGCTCTTTTCCAGCCTCAGGCTTGAACATCTTTTTTCAAGAATTGATTATGAGCACCACTCTTAGCCGTTAAAAAAAATAGATTCAGGGTCAGTGCTACACCAATTAAAGGAAGGCTAGTTCAAGATACTGAATTTCACAATGATTGCTGCTCTGAAGTGGTTCACAGAACCTTATTGTACATGATGTATTTAGGATGGGCATACTCAGAACTTTTGTTGTCTCTTTTTAGATACAGACCCAGAAATTTTGGTTGAGCCTTAGAAGTATGGTCTGCTTGACTTCCTTCACCTACCAGCCCTACTTTGCTTACTGAAAGATTTGATTGTAAAAAATGGGCATTTTGGGAAATTTAGGCCAGCATCTTTCTAGTAACACACACAGGAGTAAGTTGCACTATGGACACAGATTGATTGAAGGGGACATTTTACAACAGTCATATCAAACTGAGAGCAGCATGAGTGGAGTTGCGAACATGAGGCCATTCTGGACATGGGACCATAGTGCATGTGGTAGTGTGTTAAAGTACACAGAGAAGCGTGTGGGTATGCATTTCTTTTATATATTGCCTTTGCACACTGCAGTTGCATTACAGTTTGTCAGCTATATGCGTTTCTTATTGATTCACATACATTGTGCTATGTTGATACTCAGTATACAGATTGCATAATGCAGTTCTGCTGAAGCAAGGTAAGGACTTCAGCCTTAAAATGGTGGTGCTGCACAGGGAGGGAGGGGTCTTGCGGATATCATTAAACTCTTCTCACCACCTTCCCTGTCCTGATACTGAATAGTGTATGTAAGTGCCATAAGGATAGTAAACAAGCAGCCACCTGAAAATATAATGGTGGGCCACTTGTAAATCACTATCCACAGAGAAATCATCATGTAATATGGAACAGACATAATTTGCATGGAGAACAGAGACAGCAGGAGTACTCATTACCCACATTTCCCCCAGATTTCCATTCAGTCTTTTCTTCAATTAATCTTGGGAAGCAAATCTAAGGTTCTTATTTTTATACTTACAACTGTCCAGATAGGTTAACATGACAAATAATTACATGTCCATGGCTATACAATCAGCTTCATAGTGGAAATTTGAATGTAGCAATGACCAGCCAAAGTCCAAAACCAGTAATTCCCAAAGGTAGGTCTTCTCCTATTTATCAGATTTCAGCTCTCAAATGTCCTAGCAGACATAGTCAGTGGTCAAGAATTATGAAAAACCCAGATTGGGAACCACTGAACCAAACCACACTGGTTCTCTAAAATGGTGAGGTGTAAATGATGCAATACACCATGTCCATGGGCAGGTCACATGACCTTCACTGGAATTAGGCTGTTAAAACTTTTTTTTTATTAAAAAGAAAATAAGGTAATCAACCTTTGACATTTGCACTGTACTTGGCAGGGAGTTTCACAGCAGGCAGAAGGACATTTTAAGAGCAAAATCTGCCTTTTTCAGAACTGTGAAAGAAGTTTTAAAAATGTTTCTGGCTTTTAAAACCTAAAATATCAAAGAACTGAATTTATTTTATTTTATTCAATTGGTAAGGTATGAACAATTCCTCTCCGAGCCTAATAAGACTGAACCTAATTAAATTTAAATTCATGCAGTGGATGAAAGGCACATTACATGAAACCAAGCAACTGAACCTGAACCAAATAAAAGACATCTAAATTAAGTGGCTGAAGGGCAGCTTTGCTCACCCCTAAACACTAGTATCTACTTACCAAGTCTCTTTCTACCATGTACATCAAAAGACACTAGAATGAAGCCAAATCCAGATAGGCAAAGGCAGACTAAATCATGACAAGAGATGGAAGATTTTGTGAAATTTTTTAAAAGAAGAAATATGCGTCCACATTATAGCTACATTGGTCCATCACCATGGGTATTATTGATGTAATAAATGCCATGTGAATTAGCTACAAGCGAATTTTTGTGTAAGCCTCAGCCAAAATCCTTGTTAGTCTGCCAACACAAGCATAACTTCTAAAATGTAACATTTTGCTAATCGTGAAAAAAAACACACAATAGAATGCATGCACCCTAAGTTAAGCACTTTCAATGGGCAAGGTTTAAGCATGAAATCAATTTGTCTTAATATGCCTGGCTTGGCTTGCTTCCAATAGTTACTTCCCCAATGCCAAAAGCACTATCCATTTATTGGCATGTATGTGTTTCTTGTTGCTGCTGCAGTAGATCCGATGAATACTTTTAAAGCATTGCTTTTCCACAATCTGATGAGGGCTGGCTGAAAATGGAAGATCAACATAGCATTTCATATGGCATTATTTTATCTAGAAATCCATGTGACAAGAATCTTCTGTAATGACAGTTGTTGTGGTCTACCTTCAAGTCATTTGGAGGTAGACTACTAAGGCATCCCTATCAGGGATTTTCTGTGGCTGAGAGTATGTGATGTGCCCAAGGTCACACAGTGGATTTCCATGGCCAAGTTAGGAATTGAACTTTGGTTTCCAGGGCCATAGTCCAACATTCAAACCACAACACCATGCTGGCTCTCTCTGTAATGATTACTTAGATTTCAGAAAAAATCTACTGTTAATTTAAAATATCTGCCTACGGATTCTACCCTTATGTTATACTTACTGATGCATAGCCTGCTAAAGTACTAATGATTTGCCTGTTAAAAGTTCTTTGAAAAGCCACTTTCAGGGCCAAACTAGACTTGCTATAAAATGCATCCTTAAATTTAACAGCAATATTAAATGGGTAAATAACAGCTGTTGGGGTAATGATCATCAGGAACTTCAGCCAGTAGTTTAACCCTGTCCTTCCCTGCTGTAGTTCAGAGGAAAAGTGCTCCTCCAAAGCTGGTGTTAATATGGGGTGGAGAAATGAAGAAATGCCTCCATTTATTTTCATTAAGACTCTGGCAGGAATGAAATGGGTTAATTTTCACATCACATATGCCACAATCCATAATTCTCAACCCTCACTCCCTTTCAGCAGTTCATAGTTCAGAGCATTAGGAAGAATAAGCAGACAGAAGGGCCACTGCATAGAGAACATAGTGAAACGCTAACTGGGCACAGAGAGAAGGCTGAACTGTTTAATACTGATTTAATATCAATCTTCTTGCAAAAAGGAAAGCAATGTTCTAATCAGTGAAAATTGCAGTAAGAGGACTACAATCTATAATAAGTGAAGAGATAAGAAGAGGACACCTAGCTGCTCTAAATGAATTCAAGTTTTCAGGGAACAGCAGAGGAACTGCAGTCAAGACCAAATGAACTTGCAGATATAATCTTGGAGTTACTGTCAATAATTTTTGAGAATTCTTGGAGCATAAGAAAGGTCCCAGCTGCTTGGAGAAAGGCAAATGTTGTCCACATCTACCAAAAAGAAAAAAGAAAAAAGGATCTGAACAACTGACGACCAGTTAGTTTCATGTTGATACCATAAAAGATTCTAGAACAGATAGTTAAACAGTCAATCTTATTTTTAAAAAATATGTTGTGATTGCTAACAGCATGGATTACTCAAGAAAAAGTCATGTCAGACTAATCTTATCTCTCTGGCCCTTTCCTCACCTTACCTTGTTCCAGCGCTGGGGTGCAGGGATCACACGAGCAACCTCTACCAAGAGGTTCTCCCTTCCCTGCTGCTTCAGCTCTGCACGAGCTGCCTGCTCATGCAAGAGCCCCGCCTCTTCCTTCCGCAGTGCAGCCTGGGACCTTCCCAGGCTGCACAGGGGCAGGAAGCGTGACCAGCCTGGCTCCAGAGGCTCCACATGCCAGGTAAGTGCATGTGGGGCCTGGGAGCAATGCACGATTGCACACCATTTTCAGCTTCTAGTCGAAAATGAAAAGGTGCGTGATTGGTCCCTGGAGGCCCCTGGAGTGTCATGTGATTGTGAGTGCATTGTGGAGACCGCTCCTCACAATCGCATGACACTCCAGGCCCTCTTTCGCATGGCAAATGCTGTGCAAAAAGGGCCTCTGTTTTTTATGGTGTTATAAACTTGGTAGATCAGGGGAGTGCTGTGGATGTAGTATATCTTGATTTCAGTAAGGGTTTTGACAAGTTCACCCTTACCATTCTTGTAGGCCAGCTGTTAAAAGTGTTGGCTAAACAGTGTTACTGAATCATAATTGGGTGCTTAAACCCAGAGGCTTCTCACCAATGGTTGTTCTTCATCTTGGAGAAAAGGGACTAGTGAGGTTCCTCAAGGTTTTGTCCTGGGCTTGGTATTGTTTAACATCTTTATAAATCATGATATTAGAAGATGTAACAGAAGGGATGCTTATCAGATTTGAAGATGACACCAAATCAGAGTAGTAGTTAATATCCTAGAGGACAGGGAAAGAATCCAGAATGGCTTTGACAGCCTGAAGAGCTGGGCCATAACTAATACAATGAGATAAAAGTAAGGTACTACATCCAGGGAGGAAAAACAAAATGCACAAATATAGAATGGGTGGCACCTGACTTGAAAGCAGTACATGTGAAAAGGATCTAGGAGTATTAATAGCCCACAAGCTAAACCTGAGTCAACAATGTGATCCAGCAGCCAAAACCCCATGCAATTCTGGGCTACATCAACAAGAATATAGTGTCCAGGTCCCACTCTGTTCTGGCTTGGTTAGATTTCACCTGAAAGCTTGTGTCCTGTTCTGGGCACCATAGTTCAATGAGTATTGACAAGCCAGAACATGTCCACAGAATGAGAACCAAGATGATCAAAGGTGTAAAAACCAAGCCTTATGAGGAATGAATGAGGGAGCTGGGCATGTTTAGCCTGGAGAAGAGAAGACTGAGTGGTGACATGATAACCATCTTTACATATATGATGGGCTGTCATGCATTTCTGATGCTCCAGAGACTAGAACAGGAACCAACAGATTCAAATTAAAAGAAAAGAGATTCTATAAAATATTATGAAGACTTTTTTCACTGTCTAAGAGCTGTTTGACAGTAGAATATATTGCCTCAGAAGATGATGGAATTTTCATCTTTGAAGGTCTTCAAACAGAGGTTGGATAGACAATTGAATTGTGACAAGAGAGAGTAGAAAATATGTTCAAGTCTTCACTTGCCTGCTTTAATCAATATGTGAAAAAGGAGCATTTAGCCCCAACCCCTCCACCATCACTTTCTTCATATGGAAAGTGACAAATCTAAAGAGAAATTACTGCTCATGAGAAGACTTTTCACACAGGCAAGAATGCTGGAAAATCAAGAAACTTGTTCATGAAAAGAGCTTCCATGAAAACAGAAACTTCTCTTCAGACATGCCATTTTTCACTTGAGGAAAGAAATTATGGAAAGAGCAGAATTAGACTTTCCTTTCTTTGCATGTTGACTGAAACTGGGTAAGTGATGCTTGAACAGGACTAAGATCTACTCACTTTCTACTGCAGTGTATCATTTTCCAGTGAAGCAGTATACAACTTGCCTTATACTGTGTAACATGCACAGTGAAATAGAAGATTTTGCAGTTTAGCTGTGTAATAGTACTTGTAACAGTATAGGTTTTCCACTAATAATCCAGGAAGATTTAGTGTTACAAAGTACATTTTACTAGTATTTACCAGCTCCAGACTTCTTATGCAAAGATTTGCCTATAATGATGCATGTTCTCCTAACATTCCTGCCAGTTTAGAACAATGCATTATAGAATAGATACATGATCACAGAACTGGGATAATATCTCCATAGGTGTTGCTCATACTCTATGACTTTTGGTCTTTAGATTTTAAGAATTTTCTTCAATTAAAGGTGAAGAAGTCTAAATCTTGCTAAATCTTTTTGCATATTTTTCCTAAGAAACATAGACATCTACTTCTCAAGCATCTAACTGGGTTCTTCTGTGTGGAAGCCAAGATGGTTATTGCTAGACACTGTAAGGAATCCAAGGTATGTATCTTATCTGACCAGCTAACTAATTTTTGGAAAATTGCTGTTATCAACAGCCCAACTTAAAAAAGCAAGAAACAATCAGACCCATAACTCATTTAATGAAACATGATTACCTTGTATTTCTTACATTAATGGAGTAATGCTATTTATTAACCTTCATTAATGCCTAATAATTTATAGAAGGATCTGTTATTATGATTGCCCTTTTTAATATCTAAGCTAAGTTATTATGTGCAGATTATTTTCCTTTTTAGCACTGTTACTACTTGGTTGCTCTTTTATGATTTTGATTATCTTTTATTGTTATATCATTTTTAAGTTAAAAAAAGCCCAGAAAAAGTGATGTATAAAACAGGTTGTGATGGAGAAGGAGGACGACATTTTTTATTTGTCACAATGACAATGATGAGTTCTACTATTATGTTCTCATCAGTAAAAAAAGCTCAACATACTTTCTTAACTCTTGACTGAGGCCATTGCCACACTAGACTGTTATAGTGCTATTATTCCACTTTCAACATCCTATGGAATCCTTTGAGGCCCCTCCCCAAACTGCAAACCCCTGCTTAGCCATGGTGACCTTGAGCAAGTCACTCTCTCCTCAGCCTTAAACAAAGGCAATGAGAAACCTCCTCTGAATAAATCCTAACAAGAAAACCCTGTGATAGCATTTCCATACGTCAGGATTGAGTTGAAGACACATACAAAGATAGAGGAAAAAATACTTTAGTTAACACCATTGTCTCCACGTTGTTATATATCATTGTTGGCATCTTCAAAAAATGTTGCCTTCTCCTGTCTGGCACTTTCTAGATGTATACAAGTCCCAGAATCTGTTTGCTGGCTGGAATGAGTGGGGACTTTACTCCAACACATCTGCAAAGTACCTGGTTGAGGAAGGCTGTCCTTTAAGCATGGCATCTTAAGAACCTTTGCAGTGGAGTTTTGACATTGATCTGCTGCATCTTTTCTCCCTGCCTCCAGCCCTAGCAACCGGTATACTGCTGACTCACCTCTCAAGCACCATAGATTGCTTCAAAGAGAAGGGAACAGAACTTCAACCATTACTTCAAATTGCTTCTCAAAAAGTCTTAAAAGCCCTTTTAAAATATGTTTTAAAATTAACTATAATACGCCAGTCATTACAGCAGGGACATTATTAGCTGTTATGTTACTTTTGAAATTACACTCTAATATGTCCTTGTTCCCCCCAAAAAAAGTGACTTATTGCAGGTAACTGCATTTCTTTAATGTTTTATTCTCCATATCTGCTTAAATTCAAATCAATATTATCTCTTTTTTTTTTCCTCCCAGGAGCTCAAGGTATCCCACAGGAGTTTTTCTCAGCTTATCTTCAAAGATATTGGAATGGCTAGGGCTGAGTGACAGCAGTGAAGCCAGGATTGTCCAGTGAGCTTTGCGTTGAGTGAGTATCTGAGCCTTCTTCTCTTTGGTCCTAGTCTGTCGTTGAAATCTAGGATAAAACACTTAATATAAAGCAAATGAGCATAACACAATATTATTTACCATGATTATCTTTATTTAAAAAAGTAGTATATCTTAATTGTTGGCAGCATATGAAAACAAGATTGAACGTTTTAATAGTCACTACATGTTCTTGCAGAAAGAGGCTTATGTGTGGTTTCTGTTTGTTTTGTTTTGCTTATGCAGCTCAGTAAAAACAATAAACACCTGATAATTAATGACACTATATTTAATCACAATAATTGCATCCGTATTTAGAGACCTAGAACAGCACAATGCCACAAATCTTGCAAAGGAATGTTGATAGGGCTGTCTTTAAAGCAGATGGAGATGCAAGGCACCAGCAAAGCTAAGGTCGACACGTAAGGAAAAAAACAATTTATTTTCAGATCAGATACCTGCTGCTTCCAATTTAGATACTGGATAAACTATCAGAGATGATGACAGCAAACTTCAATGGAAGGTTTTTTCTCTCTCTCTCTTTCCCTGCCCCCCCTTCCATAACCTTCTCAAAATTTTAGAATCAGCTCTTTCTCTGCATCTCTACCAGAACTCACCTCCTTTTCTTTAGCTGACCAGAGGTCAACTGAAAAACAGAAAGTGTGAATATCACTACACTGTAAGAACAGAAGGCTTCAAAAATGTAATCACTCTCGGGGAAGAAATTAAATTTGCACACCTAGAGGAAAGGCATGGGAGAGACACAAAACAGTTTAAGCAGGAACCAAAGATAAGAGGACACAAAAGACTCTTTCTGAGTGAGTATTACCTGCTGGGGAAGAAATTAGGGGCACTCTCAAATAAATCACTGGAAAGAAATATAGTTGAGAAACATTTTCTCTTCTCTATGTACTGAAAAATCTATCTTCTGTGCCTCCTGAAAGGTATTAGTGTTTTGAATGGGTAAGGGAGAAATAGTATTCCACTCAGCATCACACCCAGAACAGGTATGTTAAGATAGGTGATGTAGAAATGTTTAGGTACACTTTTGTCAAGGTTTTAAAGTAATGTGTGAATTAGCTACACATTAAAAGATCTATTACAAGAACCATATAGTTATAGGGAGCCAGTGTTGTGTTGCAGTTTGAGTATTACACTAGGAATCCATGAGACAACAGTCTGAATCCCCATGTGGCTGTGGAAACCCACCCATATTTTCTCAGCCTCAGAGTGTTACCCTGTATGTTGGGGGTCCCAGGAGGGGCGCCCAAATAACCAAACAACAACACAAGATGGGGAAATTAGTCTCAAGCATTCTCTTAAGCTAACGAGAGGCAGGGTAACTTTTAGCTAGGATCTTTTACCGTATGTATACAGCGTCAGGTCAGAGAGCAGCTAGACAAGTTGTAAAGCAACAAATAATATTTTTATTATGGACAAACAACACGAAAGACATGACATACACTAGCTAACTGAGAAATAGAAATAGAGAGTTTTGAGGGAATGGGTAATACGACACCTGGTCTCGTAGTCCTGGAGAGAAGAGGAAATTGCAGGAGAAGGAACTCAGTGCGGTTTGCTGAGGGGAGCTCACTGGACAAACTGACAGCAAGGCGGGATGGAAGTCCAAAGTAGTCCGAGGAGGACTTGACAATGGGGACCTTTTATAGGGTGGATTTTACCTACATGCCATGCCATGCTCAATGAGAACAAAGGAAATTTGTAGCTGGACAAAGGCGTTGGAAAAGGTCAGGTTTTACATGATGGGCTTAGCACTTCGTGACAATAGTATAGCCAGTATGCAAATGGCTCAACATAAAGAAATGGCTCGGCACTCAGCCATGCGTCTTTGTGTAGATTCGCACTGAGCAAGACCGGTTTGCAAGAAGGTGTTCCCTGAAGCATCGAAGAGGCTTAAGTTGCCTGCCTAAATGAGGTTTGGAATTTACAACCATTAACGGCTGCGCCTAATACATGCTTGTCCGGTGGACCTCTGCAAACACATGGAGTAGGGTGGCAGAGAAAGGTCAAGCAAAGCCCAAATTATTTGATATCAAGAGATATCTAGTGCTCTCACCCGACATATCATAACCGTGGCAACAAGAGGAAGGAACAGGTAAATCCTCTGTGAACAAACCTTCCAAAGAAAAACCTTGTGATATGTTCTCCTTTGGGTTACCATAAGTCAGAAATGACTTGAAGGCACATATCAACAAATGCATAAGCAGAAGGTATCAGGATGAATAAGAATTAGCATGATTAATAGGTTTGCTATTAAAATCCAGTAATACATAATTTATGAGGGCCAGCCTCTTGAGTTGAACAAGAGGAGGTATGTGATGTGTTTAGGTGTCCGCAGGTACAGGCATGAGAGAGAAGAGGTCTTGTGCCTCTTCCAGAAGGAAGCAGGACATAGGAAACAGTCTGCCTCTGCATGTCATGGGCAAGGGCAAGGTCCCTATAAGTCTGGTCTATTCCAATTAGGTCTTCTTTAATGAAGCACACACGCATCTGGCCTATGTGGTTCTGTGTGTTTTATTTTACTTGATATTTATATCCCATACTATATTATGGGATCTCAAGGTAACATTTTTGAAACAATGTAAGAGTTGAAAACAAGTTAAAATTTAAAACAATAAAATATTTTAAACGTATTGAAAGCATATTGAAACATATTGAAATAAAACCTATTAAACAAGCTAGTTAGAACAGCTTAAATGTTTAAATAGTGTAGAACCATGTATGTATATTTTAGAAGAAATCAATTAAGCCTCAAATATTTTAATAAAAAGTGTGTGGCAGTGTGTGGTTTGGTCTTATATTTATCATTTATTATGTATTATTGACTAATATTTATCATTTATTATGGAAAATTATTATTATGAACTATGAATCATTTTGAATTATTGACTAGAGCTTAATTGTAGAGGTAAACAATATATTTGAGCTATGTAAATATCAGGATTTGAAATCTATTAGTTAACTATCCCAACAGTGATCAGGTAGGAAGTCATATTGTTTGTAATGTTACAAAGTCATAAATCAATTAAGGTAAGGTAAGGTAATGTAATGTAATGTAATGTAATGTCATGTCATGTCATGTCTCTAATGTTTTTTCTTTTTTTTCTTTACCTTGTAGATTGTATTTTTCTTTTTTTCTTTTTTTCTGTTATTTCATTTTATTCTTATTGTATAGATATATATTTTGGGTTGTTTTTTTTCTCAATAATATTACAATAAATATATTTTAAAATATATATTTTTTAATAAAAAGCCATTTTTAAACTTGGCAACAAAATGAAGTTAATGCTAACACCAGCTGGGCCTCCACAAACACAGTGGAGAAAGCTGTCATTCTTAGGCCATTTCCACACTAGACTGTTATAGTGCTATTATTCCACTTTCAACATCATATGGAATCCTGGGGTTTGCAGTTTAGGGAGAGGCCTCAAATCCCAGGATTCTATAGGATGCTGAAAATGGAATAATAGCACTATAGTGCAGAAATGGCCTTAGTCTCCCATAGTATAGTGTTATCACTGAGAGAAGACAAAAGAAGGTCCCTCCAGTAGACTTCTTTCCTTAGACAGGTATATATAAGGAGAGGTATTCCATCAAGTATCCTTCAAGCTGTTTGAAGGGTTTGAATAGTATTGCCAGCAACTTGAATTCAAACCAAAAACATACTGGCAGTCCCTTTAAGACTGTATTATATGGTTTTTATATGGTATTGGATCAGCAAACTTGCAACTGTGTTTTTCACTAACTGTAGCTTCTACATCATCTTGAAGGGCAGTCCCACATAAACTGCATTACTGTAGTCTAGTCAGGAAGCTAACAGTGCATGAATTACTGTGACAAAGCTACCCCTATCTAGGAAAGGCTGCAGCTGACAAGCCAGGTGAAACTGCCCCCAAATACTATGAAGCACAGAGCACATCTAGGCCTCTGTTGTCAAGGTTGATTCTAGGACCACCCTTAAGCTACACACCTGCTCCATTCAGGTGATTTGTACCTTTGCAAATAGATCCTTTACTCTATTCCTAGATGTGGGAAACATCAGTCCACAGAGCCTTTGCCATATTAGGAACAGTATAAATGTATAAACGATTTAAGAACTGTATCATGCCCTGAAACCAGACTGAAATGGATTTAGATTACATAATTGGAAGCAGAAGATGAAGAAGCTCCATTCTCTGCAAAACGAAAACCAGGAGCAGATTACGGCATAGGCCATGAAGTGTTAATTTAAAAAAAAAGGGTAAAGCTAAAGAAGAACACTAAACCAATCATTGTGCCAAAATACAACCTGAAGAACATCACCATAGAATGTAATGCAAAATTTGGATTCGCACTATTAAGACAAATTGATCAGGAGCCAAAAGAACTGAACTGACTATACCCAGAGACATTGTCAATGCAAAAAGGCACTCTCTGCAGCCAAGAAGAAAGATGAATGGATAACAGATAACTTTTTTCAAGCAGTTAAGGACAGACAAGAAGCAAAAATAAAAGGGGGCAGAAATAGGGTCAAAACCCTGAATGCAACATGTTCACCAGAAACAAATGACATACTAACACAGCTGTTTCAAGCTACAAAGACAGAGTTAGCTCTAGTTCTATTAAAATCTGTCAATGAATATGAAAATAAAACAATGGCCATAGATTGGAAATGCTCAATGATTTAGAAGAAAGAGGACATCAAGAATTTCAATAACCATATAAACACTGCATTAATTTCCCTTACAGGCAAATTGATGCTCAAAATTCTGCAAACACAACTTTTGCAATATATATAAAGAGAAATACCAGATGACCAAACTGAGTTCAGGAAAGCAAGAGGCACTAGGGATTATATTCCAAACATATTCTGGATAATGGGAAGCAGCAAAGAATTTCAGAATAAAATCAGCATGTGCTTTATAGATTATAGCAAAGCCTTTAACCATGAGAAACTATGGACTGTTCTTACAGAAATGGGTATGCCACGACCTTTGACTGTCCTGATGCATAACCTGTATTCAGGACAAGAGGATACCATCAGAACAGAATACAGAGAAATGGAATTGTTTCCAAGTGGCAAGGGAGTTAGGCAAGACTGCATTTTATCTGTTTATCTTGAATAACTGAACATATCATATGTAAAGCAGGATTAGACTCAGAGGAAAGAAGCATGAAAATTGGGGGGAATGAACATCAACAGTTTAAGATATGCAAATGACACCATACTACTAGCAGGAAATAGCAAAGACTTGGAATAATTATTAAAGAAAGTCAAGGCGGAGGCTGAACTGCAAAGGCAGGTTGATAGTTGAACGTGAACAAAACAAAGATAATGCCCACAGCTAAAGTACATAAGTTTAAAGTAGACAATGAAGACATTGAAATAGTTCAAGATTTTCCATACCTTGGCTCAGTTGTTAATCAGAATGGAGAAATCAGAAGAAGCCTATGACTTGGAAGTGCAGTTTATGAATGAACTAGATGAGATCCTGAAGTGCAAAGATATATCTTGCATACTAAAATTAGGATGATCCTTGCCATTGTATTTCCCATATCTATGCATAGTTGTGAGGCCTGGACAGTGAAGAAAGTTAATAGGAATAAAATGAACTCATTTGAAATGTAGTGTTAGAGAAGTGCTCTACAGATACTATGAACTGATAAAAAGAGAAATAAATGAGTTCTAGAGCAAATCCAGCCTGTAGTCTTCCTAGAAGCCAGTATGACTAAACTGAGACTGCTGTACTTTGGCCATATCATGAGAAGCCATGACTCACCAGAAAAGACAATAATGCTTGGTAAGGTAGTAGGAAAAGAGGAAGATTGCATTGGATAGATTAAATTAAGGAATTAATTATGGCCCTGAGTCTGCAAAACCTGAGCAGGGAGGTAGAGGATATGATGATTTGGGGTGGGGGTCTCTAGTTCACAGGGTCACCACAAGTTGAAGTCAACTTGGGCCATTTCTGCACTAGATTGTTATAGTGGTATTATTCCACTTTCAACATCCTATGGAATCCTGAGGTTTGCAGTTTACTTGTCTTACTTGTATGGAGATTACTGGATTTGGTACCTAGAGTGAGAGAAAGGTGAGACAACATGAGGGGATGAGAGAGGCTTGGGTAGACAGAGTCCTGTGCCTTGATATTCTATGGCTTGCCAGATTGGTTAAGTCTGTTTTGTGACTCTTTGGCCCTTTTCTCACGGGGTGCAGAAATCGTACCACTACGACCCAGGTGGGTTTTCCCTTAATCCCCGCTAACACGGACTGAAATTTTAGGAGCATTCTCACGGCTCCATAGAGAAAAGGCTTAGGCAGCATCAATGCATTCACACAATATTACCATGGCCACTCCCATAGGTGTCCTTTCCCCGCCCTGTCTGGCAGTGATTGGCTGTGCTCAATTTTTAAAAGAAACACTCTGAGCATCATCACGGACGTCAGTACGCACGCATGTCCCCTTCCATCCTCCAACGAACCCCCCCACACCCTGTCCCGCGCCCTTCTTTGGAGCCGCCGTAAAGACTTTTTCCCCCCTCTGTCTTTTCGCTTGCTTTCTGCTGTTTTGTGTATGGAGCACGAGCTGCTGACGAACATTGCTGGGGTGCTAACCCCGCTAATGATGGTCCTTTCAGCCTTGATAGCAGCACTGGAAAGCACTGGGGGCAGTCTTGTTGCTTCTGCTGGCCACGCCTTAATCCCTCCCTCTCTTGATCCCCTGCACGAATCAGTACGCACCATCGCTTTTTCACGAAACGACGAGCGCGGATTGGAGGGAAAAAAACACATTTCTTCTGTTTTTTTAAAAGTGCGCACGAATGCTGGATGGTGGCTTCCCTGTGCAGATTGAGGTAAGAATCAAAAAAATTAAATGCGACCCGGTTCTCTCTAAGGTGAAAAAGACCCCCGTTCGAGGTCGACCTGGGAAGATTTAATTACCCCGTGAGAAAAGGGCCTTTGTGTTGTATTGATCACATTATTATTAGGGAACTGAAGCATTGCCCTTTAGTGCATTTTTTTTTAAAAAAAAACACTATGTTTTGCTCATTCTCCTTCAGTGTGCGTTTCCTCTACTGTATATAGGTAGTTTTTTTTTTGTTTTTTTTTTAAGGTGGACAAGTAATACTGGGAAGAAATCTTAAGTGCAGAGCATGTAAAACTGGAGGGAAGCCCAATTTCTCTGTGTATAGTGAAATCCCCAGTTTTATCTGTCACCTACATCTCATTTCCTTTCAGGGATAACATGAGGATTCCTTCCCTAGGCTATTCGCTTTTCTAATGAAATGGGGACTTTAGGGGAGAGGTCTCCATGGTCTGGATTTGGAGCTTCCTTTGGCCTGTGATTAAGCCTCTGGATGAGACACTCCTTACCCTTGCTTTAGAGGAAAGTGAGCAGTTAACTGCCTAATGTATGAAGGCACATGCACACAATAAAAAAAAAGAAAGGAGGGGCGCTCAAGCGAGTATGGGTAAAAAATAACAAAAATAGATTGTAACAGAAACATTTTCAGACTGTAGGACACAATTGGATAGTGTTAGTTTGCAAACAGAAGAAGAAAGGAAAAAGAAAGGGGACTGAATCGAATCCGAAAACTAGGAAGAAGAAAAAATACATATTAAAGCTTCAGATTTAAAGCAAGTAACAAAAGAGGCACCAGGTGATCCCCTGCAAGCTGCTAGAAGCTGACAACCAACTTGCAAAGAGCAAAAAGTGTTTCAGAACCAGAAAAAAATTATGACATTCACATCCCTGCCCAAAAGCACAGAGATTAAAGAGTATTTGTAAAATGTGTCCTATGATTCAAAGGTGGATTAAGTCATGCAATCCTACTCCTTCCCTCCTTTCCTCTCTTCCACCCTGAGAATTTTCAGAAAAACATATTTTTTAAAGAAATGCCTCTTTTTATGCAGATATACTATCTGATTCCCAAAGTCCAAAGCGCACACTTGGAGTTTTCAATAAATCTCCAGTCACTTTAGAGGAAAAGCCCCTTTAATCCAGTAACTACTAGGACGTTCCAGTTTGTCTCAAGACTCAGAAAACTTTAGACACACATCATAGAAAAGAAGTTAAAACTAGTTGTTTATAGATCACAGCTGATAGAAGCAATTTTGTCCTTAAAATATTTTACGACAGGAAGAGATAGGAAAGCTTTAAAAAGTGTTTCAGTTAGTTATGTTATAACTGGGAAAAATTAACTATTACATTTGTCACCTTAATTTTAGGCCTACAATAAAATGAAGCTGAAAAATGCCAATAGTGATTTTACTCAACTCTTTGGACCTTTTTGCATGGCATTTGCCATGAGAAAGGGCCATGGAGCATCACGCGATTGCGAGGAGCAGTCCACACAACGCACTCACAATCACACAACGCTCCAGGGCCTGGCAGGCACCAATCATGCACTATTTCATTTTTGGCTTTGAGTTGAAAATGGTGCACAATTGCGCATCACTCCGGGGCCCCACGCGCACTTGCCATGCGTACGGGGCTCCAGAGCCATGGCGCTCATGCTTCCTGCCCCAGCGCAGCCTGGGAAAATCGCAGATTGCACTGCTGAAGGAAGAGGAGGGCTCTTGCACTACCTGCTCATGAGGAGGCAGCAGCTGGGGAGCTGAAACAACGGGGACGCGAGAGCCTCTCACAAGAGGCTGCTTGCGCGATCCCCACACCCCAGTTCCACAAAAGGGTAAGCTGCAGAAAGGACCTTTGCCTTTGTGACTCTGTCCCAAACTTGGGAGGCAAGGAAGAATCTGCATGTATTTTTTTTAAAAAAAACCTTTTTTCATCTGCTCCTTCTCTTGCTTTCCTTTTCTTGTTCTGATTACTATGTGGAGTCTCCCTCAAAATCTCAGGGGCTAAGTGCTTTAAAATGATGAAGTATCTCTGTGCAGTGTCTGATGCAGAGCAAAAGAGGACCATCTGGATGCAAAGAAGACCAACCCCTTCCAAGATGCTATTACTACTTTTAAAAAAAATTATGGAATTAACTAAACTATCAGAGTCTAATTATGAATAAACAAAGGTTCTTTGAGCCATTTGGATTTCTTAAAAAGACAGCTCGGACATGTAAAATTTGTGGGCTCTTTAGCATAGTATCTAATTTAAATAATGATCACTTAATAAAATAATTCTAGAAGTATATTAATGCTGAAAGCCTATAAATTAAATCAATAAATTAAGTTAAAAATAAATTTACTTTCTCATTTCTTAGAAAATTTGTAACTTCACTTATAATTTAATTGAGTCTAAGCAGTTAGTTCCTATCATGGACCATAATGTTTGGGTTATGAAAGGTCAGGAGTAAAGTTATGTCTATTCTACCTTACTGTTGACAGTATTTCAAACTTTACTTTGTCCCATTGGCATAAATGACAATGAATTACAGTAAAAAAAAGCTGTCAAATTACTCCTCAGCAGCAATTGGGAGTCAAATTTATTTATATCTACATAGTCCCACTTTCTCATCCAGACAGTACAGCTGGGGGTTCTGCTGCATGAGTTATATTTGATGTGTGCAGATTATGATATTAGCAGAACCGTGGTTTAGCATTTAAAGGCATACCATAAAAAGACTTGGGCTCTTTTCTCACCTTACCTTTTAACGCTGCTGGGTTGGGGCCCTCGCGCGAGAAGCCTGGGCAGGAAGGCTTTCACAAGCCTCCTGCTTCAGCTCCGCAGCTCCTTCCTGCTTGCGCAAGAGCCCCACCCATGCCACACCACACCACGCCATGCCCTGCCCCTTCCTTCCTTCCTTCCTTCCTTCCTTCCTTCCTTCCTTCCTTCCTTCCTTCTACAGTGCAGCCTGGGAGTTGGAGGCTGCACTGAGGAGAGGACGTACGACCGGCCTGGCTCCAGAGGCTCTGCACTGCAGGTGAGTGCGGCCTAGGCCCATGAGCGCTGCACAAGCACGGGTCATTTTCGGCTAAAAGCCGAAAATAAAAAAATGTGTGTTCAATGCACGTGAGGGCCTTGAGCATCTCATAAATGGGATTGCATCATGCAGAGCGCTCCTCACATTTACGCGACGGTCAATGGGCCCTTTCGCCTGCAAACTGCCATGCGAAAAGGGCCTAAGACTTCACACTCAATCCTGCTTGCTTTTTATAACAAACTCTGCAGTACTTTCTTATTTGTACCACATGCAGAAGCTATAGTATGCTGATTTACTAAGAAATATGCCAGTACAAATCAGTTTCCTCCATTTGAAAAAAAAATGGGAAATATATGTTTGTTGCAGACCACAACCAGAACTTTCAAATGTCCTCCTGTCATGTGCAGGAGAGAGAGACGGTGAAAGCAGACCTGAGACTTGCCATTTAATTTCTCATAGTTATAATACATGTCTTGTGTTAAATCTGAATGCCACTAGTGCCTAATTATGTCATTAGGAAAATGCATCTGTTTAGGCATTTGTGTTTACAAATATCTAACATATGCATGGCTAGAAAATTAAGATTGTCCTCAAAGCAGATTAATTAAACTCTTTCCAAATCCAGAACAAATCTGAAGAAAAGGCCGTGTCTGTATTTGCAATGGAGTTATCATTACTGAACATAATATAAACAATATCATTTGTTAAGATCAGTAAAGAAACAGCTGCAGAAAGCAAACTGAAATTAAGTTGAGATGCACTGAAATTCCAGGGGCTGCTAAGTTACAACAGGGTGCAGTTTTGCACTATAGGTATCATGATGGAAACCTTGAAATATGATACAAGGTATAATATATATGATGAACACCAACCCTTAAGGCCTTTTTTAAAATTAAGAACAGTATGGTAAGGATGAATGTATAAGATCCACAGGGAGAGGCAGGTAAGAATAGGAGGAGGAGGAGGAGGAGGAGGAGGAGGAGGAGGAGGAAGGGGAGACAAAAACTACGCAGTATGATCAAAATGAAATCATTTGATGAGGTGACCAACATTTCTAAGTTCATACAATTATGTGTTTTTCTTTGCTTTGTTTCCTGGGGAAAAGGCCCATTTCCCTTCTTTTTCACTAATGAATTTCCTGAGTGTTTGTCACAAACATTTATTAAAAGTAAAACAATCATCCCCAGTTTTTTCTTAATGTGGCTTCTTCCCGTGCTAGAAAAATGAACTCCACTCATTTTGATCAGTGATTGGATGAGATAATAGGGACTCCCTTTCCTAGTCTCATTGGTTTCCCCTCACCCCATGTGCTTCTGAAAGCCCCAGCTGAGCGTACTTCCCTCTCCACACAGGAAAAAGGTGTTGGGAGAATTCCTCCCCACACAGAAAAGAGTGAAAGATCTGGGGGAAAGGAAGGGGTGAGGAGGCAGCTGAGAGTGCTTCACTCCTTGTCCTTATCCCTGCATGAGAAAGAGAACAAAGTTTCATCCCAGGTTGAAGTGCTGGGAAGAAAATCTCCATCTAGCACATTAGCTAGGAATCTGATAAACTCTAGGGACCTTTTGCATGGAAATAACCTGTGACGTCATTCAACCTATGGCATGAGAAATCTGCTCTCTACCCTTATTTTGGATGAGGCTAGGCAGGGAAGGGGAGAAGGGGTGATGAAAACCCATATTTCACTGGTCCAGGGTATGGATAAGTATCGCTGAACAATTGGTTTTCATGTCTCATCCTTGCTTCATTCATCATTTGAATGCCTCAATCTAGTGACCATTTTCCTCTTTCTTGGATCAGCAACTTAATTCTCCCCGTTGCTTGTCTTTTGCAGCATCAGCAAAATTGGTGCATGGATTGTCAAAGTCCACTTGAAGAGGTGATCTGTTGAATGATGACTATACATGTACAGAATCTCAGAGTTTATATTGCTAATAAGCAGTCTATGAGGGAAATGTGGTGATGTATTTTGCCCCTATCCATCTCAGTATTATGAGCTGGACAACTTCATCCAGAAAACCAAATAATGACAATACATGTTAAGTATTATTATTGGAAGCAGTATCTTTGCTAAAGATAAGGACTGACACTTTACTAGATTAGTAAGCGCATATATTTCAAGGTTTTTTTACATCAAATACAAGACTTAAATTAAGGATTTTAAATGAGAAAGAACAGCGCTCAAAGAGATGACAAGGATATAAATAATGGGTGCGGGATGGACATCTTAAGTGATATGGGGGGAAAAAACAAATGAAAAATGTGTGATAATTGTCTCTCCAAACACAACAGCCTCCATTTTTTTTACTCTTAGACTCTTTACACAGGACTTTCTCATCCTGAAACAGGGAGGGGAGAAAGATGGGACTATAACGATGGTTACACTTGACATTGTCACAGTCCCATCCTTCTCCCATCCCCAGTAAATCACTGACAGGTTTTCCCCATCAATGACCAGTGATTGCACCACCATCGTGACTTACCTTGCCTGCGAAGGGTCTGGAAGTGCAATGGCTGCACTTCCTGCCCCAGTGCAGCCTGGGAAAGTACCCGGGTGCACTGCAGAAGGAAGAAGCAGGGCCATCACACTTCATTCATTCACGGAAGCAGCCATGCTCCCTTCCCAGCAGACCTGTTCCTGGGATCCTCACAGGAGGACATCAGAAGAAGGTTGGGTGCAGAAAGGGCCTTACAGATCTGGATTTGAATCAAAGAATTAGGGTTGGTACATTTCCCCCCCTGATGTTACCCTGAAAACTGGGGGTCCCATGAGGGGCACCCGGCTTTACCAATTAAAAATACCAAAGATGGGGAAATTAGAACTCAGAGCACTGGTTTTGCTAGCGAGAGGCAGGGTAACGAAGTGAGATCTTTCACCCTATGTCTACAGTGTCAGGTTAGAGAGTGGCTAGACAAGGTGGTTCCAAACAATAAACAATTCTTTATTAAGAATAAAACACAGAAGACGAACACAAACTAACTAGCTTAGAAAAGACAGAGAGTTTTAGGGAGAGGCAATACGACCTGTTCCGTAGTCCTGGGGAAAGGTTGGAGATTCGGGGAAGAAAGCTCAGTGTGGGGGTGCTGAGGGGAGTCCTTTAAACACACCAACAGCAGGGCGGGATGGAAGTTAAAGGTGATCCGAGGATCGGTTAAAAATGAAGGGTTTTTATAGGGAAGATCGTGCCTTCCGGCTATGGCAGTCCCAAAGGGAACAAAAGAGGTTTCGGTGCTGGACAAAAGGATTTGATGAGGTCAGGTAGCGTGTGATGGGATATGCACGTAGAAACAATACCTTTGGCCGAGACGTTAATGGCCCAACTTATAAGAGTAATTTGACTGAGAGCCACATGGCTATTGAGGAGTCCATGGCGGGAAGTTCCCTAAAGCTTCAGGTGAGTTTTGGGTGCTGGCTACAAAGAGAAATGGAATGCAAACCATTAACGGCTGCTTCTCTGTCCGTGCTTATCCGGAGAACTTTGCGAACACATGAAGTGAGGTAATCACTAACCAGTCCAGCTAAGTCCAAATTAAATGATATCGAAAGGATATCTGGGGGTCCTCACTGAGGGTGCCATGGCCGAAATAACACTGAGAGGTTGTTGATTTTTAACTGCTATCTGGTAGGTGTGTACTACATGGTCCTTCCCATAGCTGGAACAGCTATACTCACTGAACCGGACTGTCCAGGGAAGATGGGGAATATTTTGTTTGTTTTTGAAGAATACAAGAAAATTTCTTCATATTTGGGATGGAAAGAAGATGAAATTTAAAAATATGAGTGCAGTGATAAATTGAAACTGACATATCTCCCCACCCATATCGTGCAATGCCCAGTGTCACTGCTATGAAGGTTCACTGCATTCTGATATGTTCATATATAAGTGTTCTGGGCTTTGGCTTCCTTTGGCTTCCATTCTTCCTTTGCGGCTCTTAGGAAGAGAATTTCTTTAGAGTATGATGATCATTTTATCTAAAAGAACTGCTTGTCCCCTCCCGAGTGAAATAGAAAATTGAGCTTCCTGAAACAACAAACTTTCTGTCCTGAAAAATCTTCTGCCACATCCCAAGCTGTGACTTGAATGTGAAAGACACAAGTTCTCCTTATGAGGTCCCCAAGCTGTACTATTTTTCTTTTCAAATTGTTCAAAGTGAGAGACCCCAGGGATGAACCTGGACCATTGTTTCTATATAACTGTCCTAAACAAATGAATCATATCTCTGATTATCCTTTTGAAGTATTGCAAGATAAAGCATTTCAAAGTATTCAAGATCTATTTAAGAGTTTTTATCCTTTATTCCCCACCCCCTCTTTCCCATAAATACTTCAGTTCTACAGAAGAACTATCTTTTGTCTGAACATTAGATATGCAGTGAATCACTTCACTTGTAAGTAAGAGAGAAGGTCATACTCTGTAATAAACAGAATTTAACTTAAAAATTACTCATGGATAAATTTAACACAGATAATAGGAATCTTGCCATAGAGTTTGGAGAAAATCTGCTCTATCTAGAGTTGTGTAAAGATGATGACCATGTAATTAAAAAAATGTACAAAAGTCTTTTGAGACAAGAGATAGATGATGAATCTATCAAGGAGTATATGGTAGGCCAAAAATTTTGGGCACCATGCTCAAATGAAAAATGATCAAATAAAGAATGAAGAATGGGAAAATATAGTCTAAAGACAGAGACCTTTTCTGTACCTTACCTGCATCCTGCAACATCCCAGCATCATCCCAGTAGTGCCTTTGCCAGAATGGGAGCGTGTCACATCCACAACCATATAAGGATGTATAGATAGTACCTAAACCCCCCCCCCAAAAAAAGCTGCCAAAAATGGTTGAGAATGTTTCAACTCAATTTTGGAGATGTCAAGATAAGAAGGGCTCCTTTTTCCATATGTGGCAGACTTGTAAGAAGGTAAAAAGCCATTGGTCTAAGATTTACATGTTAAGTCCCAAAAACTTAAAGATGGATTTTGTAATGTCTCCAGAATTTTATTTTATTTTTTTGCTGGCTATTCTGGATAAAGAATAGGATAGTAAATATGGATTCGTTCTTTGATATATGATAATCGCATCAAGAACATGGTTTGCTCAAACCTGGAAATGAACTGAAGCACCAATCCTGGAAAAATGGATTGTCAATGCTGCTGAGCTAGCCCAAATTGCCAGATTAATGTGTTTAAAAGACAGCCAACTGAAGATTTTTTTAAAGATTGGAAGCTATTCATGGATTTTTTTGAGCAATAAGAAATCTAACGATGCAATATTCTGTGGCCGTGGTTACTAGTAATTCTAGTAGGACTATTTATTTGGATCTATAATAGCAGACTATTTTTTTCTTTTTAAATATATTTTTCTTTCATGACAATTCAGCTTGGGGAGGGTCAGAGCCCTCTGTGTTTTAGTAAGTAAGCATTTAGTGTTTTAGCTAGTTTGTGTTTGTTGTTTTAGTTTAGTGTTTTAGCATTGTGTTTTACTTTGGGTTTAATTTTTTTTAAAAAAAATTCTTTCTTCTGCTTTTTCTTTTTCAGAACATATATTACTTTGGTTGTGAATTAGATTGTGTTAAAATAAATATATAAATAAATTTCACTTAAAAATTAAGATGATAATTCCTTAGTGATGTGCAATCACATGAAACAGTAGGGTAAACTCAAATATTCCCCACAAGAATGTTAAGATTTTTTTTAAATAAAACTATAAGAATCATTCTGTTGGAACTGATCAAAGGTCCAGGTAGCTTGCTTTCTTCAACAATAAACAGAAGATGCCAGAGAACATTTATAAGCTGGAAGCTTTGGACATGATCCTTGTGTCTACTGAAACTCTCACTGACAACTTTACATATTTGTACATGCATCCATAATTGGTTCTATAACAAAGCCCACTCCCTCTAAGTCTTTTGGTATTTGGATACTATTTTCTTTCCTGGTCAAGCAATTTTTGCATATCAGAGCTCAGTGGTGTCTGTTTGACAAAGATTTTAAAATACTAGTAATGCTAATATCCTATTTGCTGGAAATATGAGTCTATGAAGCTCATATAAAGAACAGTTTAATAAATAATGTGAAATATCTTCAGCCTCCCCAGATCTACAGAAACAAAGTCTTTGGTGGATTGGGATGTTAATTATATTTCCCTTCCAGAAAGGCAGGAGGAATTATTTTCTGAAAGAGCCCAGAGTCAGAACTACAAAATAATGCTCCAATTCAAATGATATTTTATATAGTGGATACCAGTAGGAATAAAATATTTGTGAAATTGTGTATAAATTAAGCCACTTAGAATAAGCGGATGGGGGTTAAATCCACTCCTTATCTATATTAGAAGTAAAAATGGGCAAAGACTCAACCTCAGTTCCATGCTAGTCACATAAAATGGATCTAACTGAGTTTGTGCAAGTGTCTTTAGACAGAATATGAAGTTATTCCTGAAATACTTTTTGGGGAGTTGACAACAACTCATAGAAACCAACTCGAATCAGTACAATATGAATAGAACACGGGAATGCATTTTAATAGGAATTAATTCCACCTCTGTCTTTAAGATTGACATAGCTGTACCTTGGAGACTTTCATTAGACACTGTAACACCAAACCGGCAAAGACCATCTTAGATTCATGCCCAGCATACCTAAAAGACTGACCACCAGTTCAGTGTCTTCCAGCTGAAGCTTTTATTGATTTACTGCACAGCAAAGGTCCTTGGCCCTTAAGTAAATCCAGAACCTAGACAAAGGGTTTGCAGTCCTTTAAATACACTCATGCTAACATCTGCAGCATTTTTGATTGGATACTAGTTCATGGTCCATTACTTGATTGGTTCCCCAAAGCCAAAGCTGACTGGTTAATTCATAAATATATTCCTCTATACCTTATTTTTCACTGTTAGCAATTTGGCATCCTTCTCTTTTTGGCATATCTTCCTTTCTTTGGATCATTGCCATAACATATCTCAGGTTAGGTGACATATCTCAGGTGACAATCTGCCTTCTTTTCTTAGCTCATATCAATTTGGCTTCTTCCTGGCTTTGGCCCTTTTTGCATGGCATTTGCCATGTGAAAGGGCCTCTGGAGCATCACGCAATTGCAAGGAGCGTTTCAGACAACGTCCTCACAATCACACAACCCTGCTGGGGCCAGCTTTTAGCCAAAAATGTTGTGCAATTGCGCATCACTCTAGGGCCCTGCATACACTTACTGTGCCTGCGGAGCCCCCGGAGACATGGCTCTTGCGCTTCCTCCCGTAGCACAGCCTGGGAAAATGCCTGGCTGTGCTGTGGAAGGAAGAGGCAGAGACCTCATGCTGCTTGCCTGCCAGCAAGCAGCAACTGTGGAACCAAGCAGCAGGGACACAAGAGCCTCTCACAAGAGGCTGCTCACAGGATCCCCGTGCCCCCGCACTGAGAAAAGCTAAATTGTGGAAAGGGTCTTTGTCTACTAGGGATGCTTTGACCTTCCTTGCATCTACTCCTTGCAGCTCCCTAACTTCCCAGGTGGATGTTGGCTCTCTTCCTTTTTACATGTCCCATTTGTGAGCCTGCTTTTGCAGTTCCAATATTAAGTATTTCAGCAAAATTCCCTTTCATTCTGCATAACCTCCATTGTCTCAGAGACCTCATAAAAGAAGTCTGTACCATCTCAAAAACAGAGGCACTTGTATATTCCTATAACTTTGCTTGAAACATGAAGAACTATCTTCTTCTTTGAAAAACATACCTCAAACGTATAGGTGACCAAGCTTCTTTAGTGAACTCTAGAAGCCCACAGAAAAGACTGTACAGACTGAGGTAATCTGAGCTTAGTTGTGTGCAGACATCTAAACTTTTGTTAAGTGTTCAATAGATTCATTACCTTGCTTCTATGTGTGGGTTTTGTGGGATAAAGACAACTTTGGTCTTTATCTAACTAATGATCGGGTGTTTTGTTGTACAAAACTTACTGTGATCAAAAGTGTTCAAATTCCAGTTAATATGGTTAGAACCTATTACAATACTATCCACATATAAAATAACCGAATGCTTAACATCATGGCTGAAGATGAGAAAAACTCCTGATCATCCAATTCTTATACAATGTTGTTCACGTAAATGTTCAAAAGAAATGTACTTTTTGGATTCAACATTTTGCACATTTATAGTCTGAGTACTGTGGCACATGCAAGGATATGAAAATATGGCAATTTCATTTTCAATTCATGTCTCAAAATCTCACAGGCATTTGGTCAACTTTCTGCACTGCTTGTGAGAATGTTTTCATTCCCGCAAATAATTTTGGCTGTGTCTTTGTATACACTTCCCTTAATTTATGGCTTCTCTTTTACATGTCAACCTACTAACTAAAAGTGATTGTGTGGATTTTTCAAATATTTGCATTTTGTGCAAATGCACAAAAGACTCAGCTTGTTATGGTGGTTTGAGCACTGGACTAGATTCTCGAGAATAGGCTGAGCCATGGAAACCTACTGGATAACCTTGGGCAAGTCACATTCTGTCAGTCTTAGAGAAAGACAAAGGCAAACCCTGGTCTGAACAAAGCTTGCCAAGAAAACCTTGTGATAGGTTTGCCATAGGGTTACTGTAAGTCAGAAACAACTGAAGGCACACAGCAATGTAAGATGGGGACATTACAAAGCCAAATTTATTGTCATGTTTGTTTCTGGCCTGATTCATGTTCTCTAACTTGCATATAATCCAAAAATAAAGGGAAGGAGAGGGAGAATAAAAAAATGATGTTTGTCATTTCCTCTTCATAATAAGAAACTAAAAGATACATTAAAAGCTCAACTAAATTGTGTTTATATTCCATCCTCAACTATTATCTTCTTTTCCACTACTTGTTCTTTGGGCATAGTGTGTTTCTATGATACCATCAGATGACAGATACAAAAAGATAGATAGATAGATAGATAGATAGATAGATAGATAGATAGATAGATAGACAGACAGATAATAGCTATTTAGTGGTAATAGCTAGATTATATTGAATCAGTGGGGCTGATTCTTCAACTAGGCTCATTCAGTCAATGGGACTTATTTAAGTTTTGGCTTTATAGGTCCTACTCATTCCATGGGTGTTTCATATTTTTAAGACCCAAATTATCTGATTTTTCCAGGATTATACAAAATTGATCTCAATTAACAATAGTGGTAGTAGCAGTTTCTTTCACACACATACACACACACACACACACACTTTTTTTCGAGCAGCATAACTTCCTTTTTGTTGATGTGACAGAACCTTGTTGCCCCAGATTTTCCTCCAATCATCGTATTGCTCCACAGAACAATGGCATCTTACAATCTTTGTACAGTACGGCTAAAGGAGGGCTGTATCCCAGTATCCCATTACTGCTAACTTGACTATAGGAAAATTTCTGTCTAAAAGATATAGGCCAAGCTTTTAAACCGAACTGGCACTGCTCTACTATCTCATTTGCTATCTTATTATGAACAAATATGCTCAAAATGGATACTGACTATATTTCTGTGAAGCAAATAGTGATACATATCGTGTGCTGTTATGTTCATGTTTTATGCTCCTAGCAGCTAGAAGGATATTTCAATCAAATTATGCCTGCATTTGCATGAGTTTTTAACAATTATTCTTTCAGCTTTACCTTGAGCTGTCTTCACTTCAGGGTACTCACACTTAACATTATTATTAAAAGAGATCAGTTGTACCTACATGAAGAAAGAGAAATCTGGTGAATAGAATGAATATACTTTAATGGACCCTCAAAAGACATAATAAAGTGCAGAAGCCATGGGGTTAAAATTATCTGCAATTGTAGGTAGAGTAAAAATTGATTTTAATATTTATTTGATACAAAACAGCATAAACTGTTCTTTTGTTTCATTGCCTTTGTGGAGGAGGGGTGTTAATTTTCAGTTAGTCACAGGCCTATATCTTATCTTACACCATAATGGCAGAAATTAATGGGATAAAAGTACTCCATTCAAAGACAAATTATCATTTCACTGATCTGCTTCTCGGAGTGCACGTTCCCTCGGCTCCCATTAAAAGCTTTAGAGCCATAGAAAAGTACTAGTAACTGAAATTGTGTTTCCTTTCTTAGACCACAATTTTTTCATTTATTCTAGCTGTAATACCCTTGTGTAAATCCCGTCATTCTGAAGCTTCCCTCCCACATTATATGATATATATTTTGGCATTGTTGCGTATCTGGATTTTTTCCATGGTACTTTAATTTTGTGGTTCAGTGACTAAAAGTTAGAGTTCTCCGTAAGGATTTGTACATGAAACAGCAAGGGAGATATGTTGTTTCCTGAAACAACTGACCTTATGTTCACAATGACAATGATTGGCCCCAGTCTATAAAATATTTCTTTTTACCCACCAATCTGTGTATGCATGGGGTTATATTGTTGTTGTTTTGGGGGGGGGGTTCATTCTTGACATTTTCTTATGGACACAAGACAAAACTATTCCTTTTCATTAAAATATTAAAATAAAAGGCTAAAGCATCCAAGATGCTGTAATTAGAATTTTGTGAAGACAGAGAAATTTTGTTTTCGATCAGAAATTAACACACAAAGAGGTGTACATTTAACAGTCCTTTCACAGTTTCAGGGGAAATTTAAGTAAGCTTTAAACACCAAAACAAATTAGTAGTCTAAGTCCATGCACAGGCAGACATAGGACTGAGCATACAGGTTATAGAATGGGTTCAACATCAGAAAGAGGAAATGTGGAAGTATAGGAACAAATGAAAAGTAGAAAGGGACAGCATCAAACCTGATAGGCAAGACCATGGTAGAAATAGGTTGAAGAAGACAACTTTATTTATCACCAGTACTGGGGAAGTTCTGTGCATATGGACATTCAAGTCTTCTCTAGAACATGGGAGAAAACTCCATGACCCTTTCCGCAACTGACCCATTTTCAGCACTGGGGTGCGGTGCTCGCGTGAGCAGCCTCCGGAGAGAGGCTCTCACGTCCGGGGTCCTTTGGTTCCGCACAAGCTTCCTGCTCGTGTGAGAGCCCTGTCTCTTTCTTTCGCAGTGCAGCCTGGGACCTTCCCAGGCTGCACTGAGACAGGAAGCGCGACCAGCCCAGCTTCCAAGGCTCCCTGGAGCGATGCATGACCATCCAGCATTTTCAGCTTCAAGCCAAAAATGAAAAAAATGTGTGTGCGGTCTGTGTCAGGCCCTCAAGCTTTGCACAAATGAGAGTGCATCATGTGGACTGCTCCTCACATTTGCATGATGCTCAAGGGGCCCTTTTGCATTGGAAATGCCATGCGAAAAGGGCCCATGACATGGAGCTGCAGAGAGGAGAAAAGTAGAAGTAGATCCCATTGCATAAGGGAACTTTAACTGGTACGACATTATATTCTACCCACTGGAATGTTTTTCGTTGTTACAGGGCATTCTAAGAAAACCTATCATGCATTTAGCTATAGACAGTGCATGGAAGTGCTGTGTGAGATATACATCTTCCACTCCCCGCCCCCCCATATTAAATTATGTTTCAGTGCATCAAAGGCCTCAATTTGACCAGGATACAAACTAACTAACTGAGATCAATTAAGTTATGAATGAAATTGGAAATCTGCTAAATTAAAAAAGGGAACTCGATTAAAATTATTTTGTAACCAAAACATTGGACTTAAGTTGAAACCTTAGCAGGATTTTTTTTTCTCCAAAGTTATGTTACTAAGTAATCAATGAATTAAATGAACAACAGTGCTAAAACACCAACAAATCTTACCTTGGATTTTTGCATAGCTTTCTTTAGTCCCTTGGGGATAGGACATTAGATGGGTTAAGGAAATTAAGTAAAAGTAATTCTTTTTTTTGCATTCAGATGGCCTTGTATTCTATACAAGACAATGTAGGGGAATTCTTCATTTGCCCCAAGAACCTGAATTTTAAAGTTCTTATCCCTGGAAATTCCAGGTGGGCATCAGTAAGCTAAAGAAAGAAAGGAGAGTAAGAAGATAAGATTGTAAGAGGCAGAGATAGGGAAAGTACAAAGAGGTAGTCTGATGGGGTAGATGACTAATTAGATTTTTTTTTAAAAAAATCATGCAGCTGTCTCCTTTTCTCCAAAATTCTCCACAGCAAAAAAACAGAGACAAGGCAGGGAACAATAAAATAATGTGTTAGAGTTTCACCTTTATTCTGGTAAGAAATTTAGTGCAGCAGTGCAATGCAACTTTAAATACTAGTTTAAAATTAAAACTTAGGGCCTTTCCACACTACACTGTTATAGTGCTATTATTCCACTTTCAACCTGTAGAATTCTGGAGTTTGTAGTTCACTTAGGCAAAAGAGCTCTCTGGCTGAGAATTCTAAAGGCCCCTCCCTAACGCAAACCCAGGATTCCATAGGATGTTGAAAGTGGAATAAGAGCACTATAACAGTGTAGTGTGGAAAGGCCCTAACTTAGTTGTTAATAGGTCCTCTTTTCAGTTTAAACACAGATGAATGTGTTTGTTTTAATGTATTCACAATGAACTCAGTGTGTCCAAGCCTTTTCTACTAATATGTCATTTCCAGATTTAGCTGTAGTGGCTAGACAAATAAACTGGACTGAACTGGAATAGAGGGAGGAGGAGAAGGAAGATTAATAATAATAATAATAATAATAATAATAGTAGTAGTAGTAGTAGTAGTAGTAGTAGTAGTAGTAGTAGTAATATAAAAAGTAGAATCAAATGTGGCATTTTCTGATAGGTATACACATTTTTTACTTTTATTTATAGACTAAGAAGCAGAGTACTAAATCTTGTAAAACAGGCATTCATATGGCTGAGAACCTGCATGAGGAAAGGGAATGTAAACTTGTTGCTAACTGAAACTTTACTCCATCTCCCCTTTTCCTTGCCACAGGGCTCACCTCATTCCCTGGGCAGGGGGAGAAGTACATGGTGATTTAGTGACTGGTGGAGGAAAGGGATGGTAAATAAGTCCACCTATGTCACTATAGCTGGACCTACAATGACAAAGGCAACCTCCAGCAGCTCTCAGCAATCCTCCAGAGGTCTGAGAAGATGTCTTCCTTGTGCATCCAACTACAGAAGTATCACTGGATGCTTCTTCACTGGCCACCTATTCTTCACTGACCACAAAGGCCATTTCTGCACTATTGCCCCATCCTGGCATGGGGATGCATTGAAGCCAGCCTGCAACATGTGCTACCACACAATGTCATTGCAGTCTCACTCCTGTTGCATCCCCAACCATCACACTCATACGTTATCTTATTACTGGAAAAAATCCAGTAATAGGCCCCTTTCATGTGATGATCATGTTGGCTGGGGCCATGCAGGAAAGGAGGAAGCACTATCAAAGTGATTCCTTCTTTAGTGCAGTAATTGAAGAAGCCAGCTGCACTGTGGAAGGAAGGAAGGAAGGAAGGAAGGAAGGAAGGAAGGAAGGAAGGAAGGAAGGAAGGAAGGAAGGAAGGAAGATGTCCTGAAGGCTACTATCCACTGGCATCCAACCAGGTGTGGAAGGGACTGTTCGGGACACACTCCCACCCCCGGAAATGGCACTGCCTGGATGATGCCAGGATGTCATGGGATCCAGATATGGTGCAGAAAGGACCTAAATGGCTGTGGGGGCAGAACCCAGGTGAGTTTCAAGGGAATTCGGTCGTTGCACAAAGGTGGTGGTTAATTCCTCCCTCAATGACCAAAATAAATAAGTAAAACACACACATGATTGTATGTCACTAACATGACAGTAGCCATGTATTTTTTTTTACTTATTTCTCCTCTCCTAACTTTTGTTTTAGCACCTATTATTTCAACTATTGTATGCACTAAGAAGTTTTGACGATGGTTTTATTGCTTGGGATTGGGGAAAGATGAGGATGAAAAAAATGTGTTGAAGAAAATATAGTTTGTCTGTAATTAAAACAGTCCAAAATTTTATCATCTTGAATGGGTAACATCAGTAGGTTAACATCAGTGATAAAACAACGAAAAATAAAATACAATCAGTAAACATCTAAAAATCAATAAAGAATCCACAGTGTCGTGGACAGCAGCAGCCACTAACTTTTCATAAATTCCCAAGCAAATATCTGGGTCTTAGCCTGGTATTGAAATGTCAGTAGAGATCGTCCTAGGCATATCTCTTAAGAGAAGACATTTCAAATATGGCAACTGCCACAGAGAATGTCCTACTTCATGTCACTCTCTGGGATACTTCCCCTCATGAGGAACTATGAGACAGAGCTGGTAGCATGAGCCATATTCTTTCATATACCTATAGATATATGTAGATTATTATTAGCATCTTGAATTTAACCTAGAAACAGATCTGTAGTTTTGATACTAAATATCACTGTAGTAGGTGGCGGAAGGTGGTATTTGGAGATGATAGGGTCAACGTTTGGTCTGTTTCCTTAGAAACCTGCTCAAAGAACAGGGGATTCATCTTGAGTGACGTTTTAAGAATACACATTAGAAGATGGGAGGTGTAATTTATTCTTTCTTCTCCCAGGTAGTTGTCTCTGTATAATGAGTTCTAATATCTCATTGGGTAGGTTAAAAGATCAGACTCATCCAGTGAATGGAATATCACACACCAGTCACTGGAGGACCTTCTGGTTTCTCTCAACTGGACAACATTCCCAAAAATAATTTAAGTGCATAATAATATAAAGAGCACTTGCAGAAATAACATCAATTCAGTCCTCATGAACTATTAATCATGTCTGGTTTAATGGGATCATTATATTTGGCATTCTGCATGTGTTAATAGCATCTAATGCACAGATGCTTTTTTTGACTGTTGAATGAATAATGATCTGGGACTCAGGTTTTCTTAATGGCTCCTTAATATCAACTACTTTGGCAAAAGATGAAAGTGAGGGAGAATACATGACATTTATTTTATATTAGCAGTGTGGAAAATGCATACATTCATAATCAAGGTACACATTTTACAATGCAGTTTTAATGGCTTCTGTTGATGAACAGATTATTATGAGGAGTACATCTTCCAGCAATGAACAAAAAAAGAAATAGTATCAGGGTAGTAATTTAAAAAAAAAAACATAAACAGGCCTTCTTGGCTTGGAAATAACAATTCTAGAAGCTTGCAGAGCAAGAAAAATCAACAACACATGGTTACCAGTCAGACTTCTGCATACTACTGTCTGAATATTTCAAAGAGGTCAAAAGCATACTCAGAGGAGTGGGTGGGAATTAATGAATAAACAATATTGCTTTCCAAAATGCATACATGACTTTGAGTAACAAAGTATCTCTATGGCAGCCTTCCTCAAGCTGGCACCTTACAGATGTGTTACCCCATTGTCCCTGGGCAGCCAGTTGGAGAATATGATCATTGTAATCCAACACATCTGGGGGACAAAGCTGTTGTGAATTGCTGCTGTAGAGTATTTGTAGTCAATACCACTCTGAATGATAGCAACCACCAGCTGAGTAAAATGTCTAAGTAAATTTTCAGAACAAAAAGTTAAATAAAGGGTCCCTAAGGACAGATGTTCCCCCACCTGTTGCCCTCCAGATGTGTTGAACTAAAAACTGTAGTGGTGCCTTGTTTCTCTGAGAAAAGAAGGAGTAGAAGGGAAATTGGAAAGTGAAGAAAGGAATGAGGAATGGACTCTGGTAAAAAAAAAGAAGATGGGTCCAGCAGAGATTTAGATTTTTCAAAACATACGGTGTTGGAGTCACCACGAGATAGAAGCGGTTTATTGATATTACCAAGAGGCTGCCTCAGCATCAGATAATTCCTTTAAAACAGACTGACATCAATCAAGAATACCCATACTTGCGGAAGATTTCACCAGGAAACAGCCACAAAGTATGGTGGTGCTTTGTGCAGATTTGTAGAGATGGCAGAAAGCTATCACACTAGACTCACAGATGGTTTCTCCTCATTTTCTTTTGCTTGGCACAATGGCAGAACAAAGATAATGGCACAAATGAAATTAGACTTTGTCAATGAGGTGGCTCTGCCAACACAACAGAATAAAATAAAGAAGTCATTAACAGCCAGGTGTGCAGGTGCTATTTTTATGTAATAAAAATATTATATATTTATACAGAATGAATTTTTTAAAGATGATAACTTTGCTATGGTTTAATCTAACCAAAGAAATGGAAAGGTCTACTATAAAAGTTCACGTTTAAATCAAAATTTAGTTTTCTGAAAGAAAACAGAACAAAAATGTCTCAGTGATGACCCTTTCCAACCCATTTCTTCCTTTGCCCCAAACAGTGAGGATTTTGCTTCACTAATTTGTTTTTCTATTAATTAATTTTGACAGGCTGAAAGATTATCAAATCTGAATATATGGATCATTAAATATCTGTCATTCTTTTGTTCTCCAGAGAAAAACCATCACTAAATAAAATGAGCACTATGGAAAATTATCCTTTCTTTCTATACCTCCTTCCTTTTCCCAGCAGAGACATTTAATGGTGTAGACTTAAGAGCATTCACTTTATGCAGTGCTTGACGAAGCTCCTAGAAGGTTTGAAGTCTCCAGTGATTTGACTTATTCACACTTTTCACATGTAATTCAGGATGACAGAAGACAGATTAGAGAGCGGGAAGAGAAACCGGAGATATACATTCACATGTATATTAAAATCCTGACTCGTTTTTAAAAGATGTACAAATGCAAACACATGCATCTGAAGATGAAAGGGCTTTTTGTTCATCTTCAGCACCATAAAATCCAGATCTACCTCACTGTGTATAATTATTTAGATCTTGTCCTTTTGACCCTTATGGCATAATGCAGTAGCATTTTATTAGTTATATTTGTTTGCTATTATAGAAATTCTTTTGGAAGCTCCTCAGTTGATTTCTTTGATTTTTTTGAATAGAAATAGCATGGAAGATGTGGCTGGAATGCACTCAGCAAAGGAATAAGTTAACTGCTGAGGCAAATAAGACTGCAATTGCACAAGGTCTGCACACAATCCAATCCAATTCTCTTAAAACAAATATTTTGGAATGGATACATTTTGTATGCTGAAAGTGGTGAGATTTCTAAGGGCCAACCTTAATCATTACTCTCTGTAGGGTAAAGAGCTGTACATAGCAAGCACATGTGATATCAAGTGCATTGTACCTAAACAATTAACAAAATTTTCAGCAAAACTGATACACCTTTCATCATGGCAGTTTAAAAAATGAATGACAGATCACTGGTATTCCCTAGGAAATGATGGGAGATGTAGATAATGAAGGATAAATAGTTGTTCATAGCATGAAAATTTCGAATTACCTGCTAAACGATACATACCTAAACATTACATACCTAAACTTTCATTTAGTGTAGTATATGAAACTTTCCTCCTTTAAAGTACACATTTGTATTGTCCCTAGTGGCAGGTTACTAAACTGCTTTAAGTCCTTAACTTAGATGGGTATAGAAACCCATTCACAGCCTGGGACCTACATATTTTAAAGAGTGCTTCTCTCTATAAGAAAGCACGGGTAAGATCATCAGCCAGTT
The DNA here is from genome assembly GCA_948474755.1 of Ctenosaura bakeri. Lineage (NCBI taxonomy): Eukaryota > Metazoa > Chordata > Lepidosauria > Squamata > Iguanidae > Ctenosaura > Ctenosaura bakeri. The sequence goes on along the minus strand of CAOLHI010003694.1, from coordinate 32,240 downwards.
AAGATTATTTCTCAGTTTCCTCCTTTAAATCCAAGCAATTTGAGAAGTGAACATATCAGGTTCAGATGGTAGCCTTAGATCTGTCCAAAAAGTATCATAGGTATCTTTGTGGCCTGAGGGATTCAGGGAGCTCTAATCTTAATACATAACTTCCTCAAACTCTGGCACAAGTAGAGGAATGGAATCTGGAGTCTGGCTTTTCAAGTACAAATGATCAAACTGAATCAAATACCTCCTTAAATTACTTACTAACTTAGACTAGCAAAAATTCAGTGTCTTTATTCAATTTAGTACAATTGTACTAAATTGGCTGTTGCCTGCAATAGAACTTGCATACCTATCCTGAAAAAAATGCTCCATCAGATTATATTTTCAAACTATACCTCCAACATATTGAAATAGTGAGTGTAAGAAGCCTTTGAAGAAAGCGTTTTTACAAATTAGTGGATGAAATAAAAAAGCTGATCTTATACATTGTGTCTTTTCTGAAAGGAGCCAAGACAGAAATTTACTCAGGATCACATAACTGAACAGACTTTACAAAAGTTGTTTTTAGTTGGATTTTGTTTTGATTTTGAGAGAGGGAGAGAGAGACAGAGAGAATTATATTTGTTGATGATATCATGAATCTTAGAACTAAGTTCATAAAGGAGATTTCCTTTTCTTGTTTTGTGGGTAATGGAATGTATATAATTTTGGTCAAAGTATTCATTGAAATTAAACGTAGGTACTTTTGAATATACCTTATTTCGTTTTTTCCCATTATATAAAACAACAGCATCTTTAGATGGTACAATAAATGCATCACTGTTTGGAAGTTTTTATTACTGCTCAAGATATATAAGTGTATTTTTTTAAAGTCTATGTCAAGGGCCATGTCAAGTATTTCAAGATGGCAGGATAGAACTCTTCTGAATGAACAAATGAACAATGATTATCTTCCAATGCCTTCCGAATGTTTTGTTCCATTTTCCCTTTTTTTCTGTGCGTTAGAACTTCTTCCAAAGGCTATAAACTCTGATCAATTTGATATGTTCTTGCTGCTACATAAAGTTTAAAAACAAGTTTTATATTGTCACAGATTGAACTTTTAATTAAAGAAGAGGAAGCCTGGAATTCTACTGAAAGATACAATGATCAGCCAGCATCACCAGAAGCAACTTGAAAATGATGTATTTTTTTAAAAAAATCTATACTACAGTTGTTACAAGTTTTGTGTGTAGTGTTCATTTCTTTCTAAAATCTGTATGGGATTTTTTTTGGGGGGAGGGGGCTTCTCAATAAAAACATAGATCAAGAGAAAATGAGAGAAAAGTTTGCTTTCCTGGCTACTCTTTGTGTACTCATCTGTTTGGCAAAAAGAGTCCTCTACAGCCCTGTAATTTAGGACTGTTGCTGTTGTTGTTGTTTATGTAAGAAATTTGCATTGACTGGAATGTCCACTATTAGCTGTTTTGATCTTAAAGAGATTATATTAAATTCCCATTATTAGCTGTTTTGAACTTAAAGAGATTATATTAAATCGCAAACAATGTAATGCATTTTTTTCTAGAATAGAAATGGGTTCACTTTAGACTTCAAGCAATTCATCTTGGGAATCTTTCATTTTATACACAAATTCAAATTCCATCTATCTTTATTACTATGCTCTATTCAAACTACGTTCAGCTCCTTTATTCTATGTAACTGAAATTGGTATGTGATGAAGGTACTGTATTGCTCGAGACCAACTTTTGCAAAGATTTATTAGATCCAGACTAGCAACACACTATTTTGGTCTGGTGGATTGCCTCTGATGTGTGAAACATCAGTCCTAATTCTCATAAAATAAATGAGAAACATTACCCATAACTATCACAGATTTCACTTGAATTTCATGATAAACACATAAGCCTCACAACCATTTGCTTTTCTCCTTTAATTCATGTAACTCACCACAGTACAAACCTTGTCTTCAAACTTTGTGTCAACCGAAAGAACATCTTGATCATGTCACAGAGCTGGAAATGGTTTTTGATGAGCAGGTATGGAGATTCATATACCTCTAAGGGTTATATTTCTAAATGTTATGATTATGTTTTCATTATTTGATGTATGACTTTCCCCACCACCACCACTACCACCACCACCACCACCACCACCAAGAATGAAGCTGCTTAACATGGAAAGATGTTCATTCCCTGTAAAGTTCTCTGCTGAAGATTGCATCCCCTCCAACATTTCATAGATGAAAATTAAGGCATGCGTGGGTCAGAGCAACATCACAGAGCAGGGTATAGCCTGGCAACAAGAGGCCAAAGTTATTAATGAGAAACAACACACACACATTATTATTTTAAGCAGAGAAACCCTGGAATTTATGTACAGAGTTTTAGAAAATCTTTTTTAAAAACCCTAATGAGCTTTTTTGGAATAGCAAGACTAAGAGGTAACCACTAACTGACCAACTTAGTTAATTTAGCAGCTTGGAGAGGAGTTAACTAAGAGGTAACCACTGTTGCAGCAATTTAAGTATGCCAAGAATGAAGGAGGAAAGTGGGAGAAGAAGAGGGAAGTCAGACATTTTAAAAGCAGCTGAGAAAGTGGCATGGTAGAGGATTAACCGGGACCATCCCTGCCAAACTGAGCAGGGCATGACATTGTAATGCTCACACAGTACAATCAATAGCTTTTGAAAAAATTCCTACAATTACAAATAGAGGAGAACAGGGCTTGTACCACTCTTCCTGACTTGGGCCCTTTCCACATGACACTCTTATAGCACAATTATTCCACTTTCAACCTCCAAGGGAATCCTGCAGTTTGCAGCTTCAGGAGGGGCTGGCTGGCCCCTCCCAAAGCTGCAAACCCCAGGATTCCCTAGGAGGTTGAAAGTGGAATAATCGTGCTATAAGAGTGTCATGCGGAAAGGACTTTGTTTATATTTTGGGTCATATCCTGAAGAATCACTCAGAGTGCATGAAACTCTGAATTGTAATCCAAAATTTAATTTTTCCAAGTTCTGCTTTTCCACCACAGAATGTGAGCACATAACAAAGCCATTATAAGAAAGGAGACATGCTGAGTTTTTATTCTTCTTTTAAAAAAAAAAAAAAGCGGGGGGGAGAGAAAGAAAAAGATGGTTGTACCATTGGTCATCCATTTCTCCACAGAACCTCTTTCTAAGTTGAAGTGAAAGGAACAGAAGAATAGTAGAACTTGAAAAAAGATTAAACCTTGGAGAATGTCGAGGTGGGACAGTAGGGTTTGACTTATGACATCAAACAATGCAGTAAAAAGAGGCTTGCTGCATTAGGCCAAAAACCTATCTAGTTTACCATTCAATGACATGCTTCAGGAAAGCCCACAAGCAAGGTGATGCAACACCATCCCACTATGTTCTCCAGGAACTGATGTTCAGAAGACACTGATACTTAGAAAGTAATACATAGCCATCATGAAACACAGGGTAACATATGAATCCATATGTACTGTCTATACTCCAGTGTCATTAATTCGTATCTTGCAACGTTGTGCAGCAAGATTTGGGAAAGATTTATGCTTACATCCACTTGAACATGTGTAAAAGTCTCCAAAGTGACTAGGGATTCTGCTTTAGCAGGGCAAATTCCAAGGGCTCACCTTTACCAAGTTCAAGGGCAGGAGCAATCAAAGCCAATAGATAACATTTCTTCTTTCCAACTTACAATCATCCCTCCTTTCCTCAGCTAGGACACAGTTTGCGGCAGCATTATATAGGATTAATACTCTGGTTAGTTCTTGGATGGGAGACTGCCAAAGAATATCAGGTGCTGTGGACTATATTTCAGAAGATGGAACTGACAAAATCACTTCTGAGTATTCCTTGCCCAGGAAAATCCTGTGAAATTAATGGGGTTGCCATAAATTGACAGACAACTTGAAAGCACATATATATACATACAGATACCATAAATATCTGGCAAACATAGATTTAACAAGTACATTTACATGCAACTTTCACCAGATGACAAAATACTTTATCTGGCCATAATGTCTCAATATTCTCCACCTCATATGGCTAAAGTAATGAAGGAAAATCTCACTGAATTTCTCTCCTTAGCATAGTGTTTTTAATTTTTTTGTGTTAGAAAAGTTACATATTACAATAGCAGCGAGTATGGTATTGGCTACCATATTACACTCTCCACAAAGCCCTATTCGTTGTTGTTGCTGCTGCTGCTGCTGTTGTGTGTTCCTTCAAGTAATTTCCAACTTATGGCAACCTATCATGTGATTTTCTGGAACTGAGAGTCTAGGACATGCCCAAGGCCAACCCGTGGGTTTCCATGGCTGAAGAGGGAATCAGACCCTGCTCTCCAGAGTAGTAATCCAACACTCAAAGCACTACACCATGCTGGCCCTGTACAAAGCCCTATGCATAGTATCATTTCTTCATCTTGTGCATGTGTGAGTTTGTGCATTCATGTGTACATTTGTGTATCGGGGGAGGGGCAACTATCCCTGAAAGTAATGGAGAAAACTTGGCCTTCTGTTTCTAAGGTTTAAGAGAAAGGTATCAGAAAAATATCATGTGAGAAATTTTTACTAGGTTTAGATGATGATGATGGTGATGATGATGATGATGATGATGATGATGATGATGATGACGACGACAGCGACCAAGGTGGGGAATCAAAGAAGAAGGTCTTCAACATTTTACAAAAACAAGTGAGATTCTTCTCCAGCCAGAAGTCCAAAGGAAAGCATCCCCGCAAATGTGTTGTCATTTCTTGGGATTTAGATCATTCCAAAGGATTTCCTGAGTGTCTGTTTCTGAGCAGTGTTTGCGGATGTTTCTCATGCCCATTTTCAAAGTTTATTCTAAGCTTTTCCTTTTCTCCTATTGCTCAAGAAGCCAAAGAGCTGCAACCAAGGAGATTCTGCTCCCCAAGCTGTTATTTTGCATAGCCATACATTGCATCATAGAGATATCATTATCAAGACATTGACTGTAGATATATTGGAACTGTTCTGGAGGTGTGATGACCCTGTGGACTGAAGTTACTATAAAATCTGATAATGAAAAGCAGCTAGCAAGCCCTGCAGCTATGGTGCAAAAGGAATACAGGATGCAGTTGGCAGTGCCTGTAGCAACACAGTTGGATCCAAAGCAACTAGACACATCTTCATACAGAAATCTTCCTTGGTCACAAATAGAGCAATCAGGTAACCTTATGAAGACAAAAAGACAACTGTAGTCATTTTACTTTTCTATTCCTTTATCTTTTTCTCATCTCCTTGTTTTAGGAAATAACCTGGTTCCTGGTCAAAGTCCACATCGCCAGCAGCACAAAACCCCTATTTCCTACTGCTTGTTTTAGTCACCTATTTTATTCTCCTATTGAACAAAATATGTCCAGCTGCAGACTAGAATAATGCCTGCAGGTGTTGTACAATACTCCTTTGTACAAGGGTAGAAAAGTGTTGGGTCCAGCTCTAGGGAAGATGCATAGCTAATGTTGTACTAAAATATGTCCTCCAGTTTCCTTGAAACTTTTCTTCCCCTATGCCAGAGAGTGCCAGTGTTTTTGTTTTTGTTTCTGTTTTGTTTTGCTTCTCAGGAAAATTTCTTTTGAATTTATTTTGGTGGCGTTTTTGAGCTACCTTTTCAATGTGTCTGTGAGTCCCAAGTTCTGTTTCTCATTTCTCCATCACTCCACACTTCCTACCTGTAAAAATGCCCCACTGAGGTAGATGTCCTTCATTATTCCTTCTCCTTGGCTTTAACTGTGAATTGCAAGAATCCAGGGAGGCTGCTGTATACCAAGAGATGCACATACACACATTCCTCTTGGCTACCTCAGCACAAATAGAAATGTATGAATTCTACATACTTCTGCCTATTCAGGCTCCTCTCCCCCACCTATAACAATGACTTTGGAATTCTTCTGTTTCTTTTTATATTTATTTTTAAAATTTTTCATATCCTTCCTTATATCACATAACTGTGGTGCACCTTATAGATAAAATAAGGGAAGAACTATTTTGAGCAATTAACAAAATTAAAACAGTAGGAATAAGGTAAACAGTCCTAAGATATGGGGTAAGTCTAGGCTATTTGAGAGACTGTGGCGCTTTCAGCAGCACTCTCCTATCCTCTTATGGAGACAGGAGAAGGATAGGACTGCAAAAACACTTCTGCATGATGTCAACATGGTCCCACTTTTCTTCTATCCACAAGTGGCACAATCGCGGGTTAAACCATTGACAGGTTTTCCCATCAACAACTCACAATTGTGCCACCATCCCATACTTACCTGTCCTGAAGAAGGGCATGAAGCATGATGGTGGCATTTCCTGCCCCAGCACAGCCTGGCAAAGTACCCCACTGCACTGGGGAAGGAACTGGCAGGTCCATCACACTCCCTTCCATAGCAAGCCAGTCCATGCGAAGGGAAGTGCTGCCGTTGTGCTCCCTTCCCAGAAGTCACTGCCAGGATCACCACTGGATGCTGCCTCAATAAAGTAAGCTGTGGAAAAAGCCTGTATCTCTCTATATGAACCTGCCAGAATCTTAAGTCTTTCTCTCATTCCCGCCATTTGGTGAGGACATGGGTCAGAGTCTTCTCAGTGGCTCCTCCCACCTTTTAGACTCCCCTTCCATGGGAGAGTAGGCTGGGCCCCTCTCTGCTCCTCTTTTACCAGCTGGCAAAGACTTTGTTAAAACAGTCTTTTTATAAGTAATTTGCCTCCAGGGAGCCTTCTTATTGGGTTGGGAGGGTACACTGTGTTTAACTTTTCCACATTTTTAAAAAGATTTTATATTTGATTTATGTTATTTTTAAATGCTGATCTTTTAATTATGTTTTAATATTACTGTTACATTAATCTACTTTTGTTTTGCTGTTTGTGAGCCACAATGGGTCCTACATCAGGAGAAAAGTGGCATATAAATGAAATAAATAAATGCAATATATAAATAAATTTCATACATTTTCTTCTCCTTTGGACATCTCTGAAATAATTCCTTTTCTATCAAACTAAAAAAAAAATAGTTTTGAGAAATGTCCAGTATAACACAACTGAAGACGCAAGAACCAATTACAATTGTTGACATTATTTTAAGTTCCCCAAACTATTAGGGCAAATAGTCATGGTTCTGCAAATAGATACTTATGATCTAAAGATGGCAGGTTATGTTCAATCCACAGCAGACCTTGGTCAACATATAAAGACACACGAAACTGGGACTTTTCCTTGTATTGTTTAGGAAATAGAAGCAATGTCAGGAGGGTATATAGCCGAATGTATTAAACTCCCACAGAGTTACAAGACAGAACTGGACTGCAGTTATCAAATTATAATTGCCTCTGAATTATAATTGCAACAAGGCATAGACTAAGTCTGCAGAGATGAGATTAGTAACTTAAAAATTCTTATTAAATATGTGTGTGTGATGAGGATGTAATGAGTATATAATTCTCACAAATGTTATAAAATGATTTTTTTATTTATTTATTTTTTACATAGAGGTCATTTTCAGGGGGAAGACAAAGCTACAAGTGTTTGATTTCCAAGGAAACTTTAGATGGAAGTTAATACTTGTGAATTTAAAAGTTCATACAGATATAGAGATGCGCACTCTCTCCCCACCCAAAAAGTTTATACATGTCTCTATGAGGAGATTTTGTGTGTGTGTGTGTGTGTGTGTGTGTGTGCTGGTTTTTGGACTATGTGGGGGGGTTGAAGTGGGATGGGCAAAAGTACTGTTTTTCAGTAGTTTTGGGCTGTTTAGATAGGGCTTGGGGCAAAAATTTGGAGAGTCAGGGGGCTCCAAGGGACATATAATTAGGCCCATTTTAAATGGCTCATTGCCTCATTACCAGTGTGAGAACTCAGCATGTTGTACGGAGGAGGAATTCCATGGCAATGAGATCAATGTGCCTCTTCCAGTACTAGAATATGGTGGTGGTGGTTATCACATCATATATTGTTATTATTATTAATCTTTTTTTAATTTTATTTTTTATAATTTTTTTATAAATAAGATCTGAGATTCTAAAGTATTGTTTTATTATTTTTGGTTGATTACTCATATAAAAATGCTATTTTTAAAAAATAAAAAAAAATGATTTAAACAATTTAAACTGTTGAATTCAAGAACCCGTTTTGAAAGCCAAAGGCCATCCAGCATGATACTATTTTGAACTGCCCCTCAGAAACTCAGGAAGGATGGAACCAGCCTAACTTCATTTGGAAAGGAGTATCATAATAGAGAATCTGCCTGGTGTGAGAATCAGCATGCCTCAGTGGTCTGAATGTTGGACAAACTCTGGGAGACCAGGGTTTGAATCCCCACTTGGCCACAGAAACTCACTAGGTACCATTGGGCAAGTCACACTCCAGCTTCAGAGAAGGGGAACGTCAAACTTCCTTTGAATAAATCTTGCCAGGAAAACCCCCTGATAGGTTCAACTTAGGGCACCATAAGCCAGAAATTACTCATAAACACATAACAGCAACCACAACTGAAGCAGTGCTACAGAGAAAGCCAGGTCATGTGTATTCAGTTTCTTGGAGGAAGTAATTTAAGCAACAACAGCAGTAGCAACAGGTTAATTACTTTGAAAGGCAGATGAAATTAACACGGCTTTCCTACCATCTTCCAGATGCAGCAGAAAAGTGGAGATGATTACTTTAATGAATGATAGACAGGTAGAAGAGGAAATATGGCAGAGTACCATGTCATAACCGGGTCTGAAATAAAATCTTTTTCCAAACTGAATAAGACAGCACTGCTAGTCTCTTTCACAACTGCACGCAACTTCAAAAAAAATCACAGTAAGCTAGTGACTGCCAACAACAATACAATAGCAGGAAAAATACAGAAACTCAGCAGTTTGGAAGGAACTACATTGAGAGTCTTAGGAATAAATGAGATTGAATTATGTTGATATCAGAGACAGAAAAGCTTGTGCAGAAGAATTCTATGCTGGAATTAATTGTTGCTACATTTTCCACCAAGCTGATTTGCCTAAGGTCAGGTCAATAACAAGTATACTTTGAAATTAAATTTTAAATGGAAGAAAAAATGCACTTGAATCCTGATATATTCAGGAGACATTAGCATGACCTGAAATATTAAGGCAGTGAAGATGCTAATTTTTAAACCCAAGCAACATAGCTGATAAAATTGACACAACTGTAATTGGAAAAACTTGAACAAAATTCTGTTCATCCTACAGTTCATTAGCTATGCAATACCTATTTTGGCTCAGCTGTATCACCTAATATGTTTTAAAATCCTTCTGTGGTTGAACTGATGTATACTCTTAGTGTGTGTGTGTGTGTGTGTGTGTGTGTGATGGATTATGACTGCAACCTCCAATAACCAAAAATAAAAGCACAGAACATCTGCAAAGAAGTTAAGTTCCTCAAAGTTTCCCTCACAGCTTTCACTGAGAGGAAACTTGGCAAGTGAATACAAGGAAATAGGAGGACAAACTAGATTTTAAAGACATGTGCTCAGCATCAGTGACCTCATCTGGGTTGGAACGTGACCTTTAAAACCTCTAGTTAAAATAGAAGAGCTGCTAGGAGACACAAAGAAGAGAAATATACTTACACGTAATCTCTAAAGATGGAAAGAGTAAACTTTCACCAGGCCCTCATAAAGGCTGTTATTTCGAACACTGAGCACCTATGGTGCTGGGGTCAACTTTGAAATGTTTAAGTGAATACATTTCTATCGTCTACTCAAGCATTCTTTCTGTGAGAAAAAAAAATCCACAAAACTCTTGTAAGCTGAACCCAGGAAATGATCAGAAGAAAAGCTGAAAGCTTTCTGCTTGTAGAAATACATAGACATTTTTAATGTAAGTGTGGCACTGCATTCAAAAACCTCTTTCTTTCTTCTAATTATGAACAGCCAGAAAACAAAAGGGGGGTCTGTGTGTGCACATTATGCACACTGCTAGTTAATAGGAATGCAACTCCTCTGAACAAGATATGAACATGCATTTTTACAGCCTATTCAATTCAGTCTGTTGTATGTATGTATGTATGTATGTATTTATTTATTTATTTATTTATTTATTTGATGTTTCTATTATATGAAATCATCTTCTTAGTGCTCATCATCCCACTATTTTAAAAGGTTGATACCATACTGTCTGATTTATTTGTCTTCGTTGTGATGTTATTGATTATTCTGTATGGTTTACATTTGTAAATTTCCCCAAGATCTTCTGTCAGTTGGGCTGTGTATGAAAACATTAAAAAGATAGATAGATAGATAGATAGATAGATAGATAGATAGATAGATAATCCTTTTCCACTGGAGTAATTTTATTCCCCAGAAATTAGTCAATAACTAACTGAGCAACTAACTAACTGAGCCTGGACCAGCTAGGCAAAACCTTCACTACAAAGAAGAACCAAGCATGTAGAACTGTAGCAACTTGACACTCTGCAGTGGCGCAAAGGATTCAAAGAGTGTCCCAAACAGTATAGGAGAGAGTTCCACTTTTCTTCCCACTTGGTGCCAACATAGCTTGAGGAAGAAGACAAAGTCATTATACCATGCCAACGAAAGGATTCACGAAACAGTTATTTGTAAAATGCTTTGAACAGCACACTCAGGATGACCACTTTCCAAAAGACACAGGACTTCTGTCATCTGTTGACATGGCAACCCCATGAATTTCATAAGGTTCTCATGGGAGAAATACTCAGATAGTTTTGCTGCTCCCTTTCTCCAAAATATAGCCTACAGTACCAAAAAATACCCCTCCCAAAAAAAGGAACAACAAAACAAGGGGGGACTAGAAGCCTACTTCTGATAATTGGTTGGTTAGCTCCAGCTAGAGGAGAATCTCTGAATCAATTCTTGAATGACAAGTCAACATGTAAGTAGTTCTGATTGATTTAATGAGTCTACACTGCTCAGGTGTAACCTTAGGACTTACACCAGAGGTCCTTTCAGACAATGCAATTATAATGCTATGATCTACTTTAACTGCCATGTTTCTGTCCTATGGAATCTTGAGATTGACAGTTTAGGGAGAGACATTTGCCTCCCTAATTACAAAACCCAGGATTCCATAGGATAGAACAAAGACAGGTGAAGTTGAATTGTGGTGCTGAAACTGTGAAGTATTTTTTTTAAAGAAATGTTAAAAAGTGTTGAAGACTGCAGAAGAGGAAATTCACTGTCTTTTTTTTTTTCCTTAAGAAAGGGGGAGTTAGAGGGTGTCTGGATGGGTCAATGGCTGAAACAACCTTGGGGTGCTGCATGCAATCCCAGAACTGTAGCTAGCTCATCTTTACATTTAAAAGTCTGAAAAGCTCCAAACTGTAATCTGAGTTTTAATTGATGTTACTTCATTTCAGACCTTTTTATATGTTCTGTAGCCATAGGATTTCCAATTGACCAAATGGCTGCTCTCTTCTTTAAGTAATCCATAGACGTGCTATATAAGCCAATGAAAGTCATATATTCCTGCCCTACAAACACTACATAAGCCTTCACTGCTGTATGTGATAAACACATTTGAGCAAGATGACAACTTGAAAAGCACATGGGTCAGACTTGAGAATTTAATTTTAAAAATAATTAGCTAACAGATACAGTTCCAAGCCTCCTTCTCCAGTATTTAACATCATCCTTAACAGTGTAACTACAATATTTCCTGTTCCTCAAAAGTTATATAGTTGCTTTAAGTTACTTTTTAAACACCATCTGGATGCTACAAGGCTTCAAGCCACTAGTCTGTGACACAAAACATATCTTCCATCCCATCTACTTTGTTATCACCTCAACACCCACAACAGAGCATGAGGCATCATCAGAAAGCACAATATGAGCCTGCAATTGAACTCTGCAATATTTATCCTCACCTTATTTAGTGAACCCATATCATCAGTAGTAACTTAAAAGTTACATTACATTGTAAAGTTATCCCTCATTTTGTTACAAGCCCTATATAGTTACTTTTTATTATTTTAAAAAGAAATTAATTGTTAGTAACTCCTGCATGGACATGTTTAAACTGCCAAAAGGGAAGAGAAATACTGACTGTGAGAAAGGAAGGTATTTCTAATCATATTTACTTTCAGTTTAGTTCAGTTTTGTTGGAATGCACAGCTCAACATAAAAGACTTGCCAACATTTGAATTGATAACCGGCCTGAATCTATATGTATTTAGATCTGCCTATGTCATTTTCCATAGAATGTAAAACATCTTAAAATATACAAAAATGTAGCCCTTTAATACATCTTGCTTTGGTTTGTTTATATCATAACACAACAATTCATATGTATGATGGAGATTTTCAAACAGGAAGACAGTAAGAACTACATCCTTTCATATTCCAGGGTAGTGGCTTGTCACTTGATTGCCAATAATAAAAAACATGCTGTCTATGGGCATAGTCCAGTCCTTTGTAACTCTCATGCGGTTGGATAAAGACATGCTTACAGTAGACCTACAGTGTCAAACTTTGGATTCCACCTAGTGATTTCAGTAAAAACAAACTGAAGCAAGTGTGTGCAAGAATGAGATTAGAGAGGTTATGCATATGAGGAAATGTTAAATTTTATTCAGATATTATGGAACTAGTTAGTGTAAACATATTTGATTTCATTATTTGTCTTATATGGAGAGTGGGAAATCAGTATTCTCAATCTCTGTCCCAGTGGACAGTGAACAGACTTCTTTAGAACCTTATTCTCCTTATGAGAAGAGTGATGGAGATTAGGAAGAAGGTGGGGCAAGAATACTCTTTTCTCTTACATTTGTTTTAGAATGTCTGCATGAGTTATTGATATTTCTTAAAAGTGCTGGATATGTGCTTTATTAGAATCCGAGAGTTGGAGAGGCTTAGTAGGCCATCTACTGTCAATGCCCTTCTCAAGGTCAAACATCTATAGCTCAAGCATTCCAAACAGATGGCTTTCTAGTCTCTGCATGAAAACATCCAGATATGTAGATTCTACCATATCCCTAGATAATTGGTTCCGTTCTTGAATTGCTTAATACCAAGACATTTCTCCTGATGATTATCCTAATGCTGGAAGATTTATCCAATTGCAGGGGCAAGGGGATTGAAAGAGAGAAAGACACACACGCACACGCACAGAGAGAGAGAGATTTAGAGAGAGAGAGAGAGAGAGAGAGAGAGAGAGAGAGATGAGCTCCTAGATAATTACTGGCAATAATTCCAGAATCAGGTGCTAGTCATTGCTGAAGCATCACATCCCAATGTTAAATTACACATTTTCAGTATTTTTACTAGCTTCAGATTTTTTTAAAAAAAACCTCAGTATCTCTTCTGTAATGGATCTAAAATGTTGCACATATCTTGATCTTGAGAATAAGAGCACAGTCTACTGTTCCAGGCGAAGTACTATGCTGATAACAGGAGTGATTGCATCTAATTGAACATTGTAAGATGTCATTTATATGTTTGGTTCTTTCCACAACTGGGCAATTTTCTGTCTTGATAATGTGCACTTCAAGTTGTACAAGTCTTTCACTTTGAGAAACATCAACAAAAGACAAGCTTATCACTGCCATTATCCATGATAGCTAGCCAGACCCTCAGTGAGAAGAAACCATGCACCTACATTAAATGCTGGGAGTGTAATGAATATCCCCATCATGTCCTGTGTATATATTTCCTAAACATCACTAGATCAATGGTGTCAGAGGTAGAATACTGAATTGAGTAAGGCAGTTCTGATGTTACTATCATTGTTAGCATCACAAGGTTATCTTCCCTTTCCTGTACAGGTAACAAATGTATTTAAAATTGCTTTGAAAGTTGCCGGAGTGCCATTTAAAAGAAAAAAAAAACTTTTCTAAAATATTTAGTCCAAGTATTAGAAAAATCTAAACAATTTCAAAATTAGACCTATGTGATCATTTCATTTATATAAAGTCAAATTACAAAACAGGAAGCACTTATATATAAACCATAAGCCTTGCAACATGAAAATATATCAGCCAAGTTGTGGTGCTCAATTAAGTACCTAATTATGTTGAATAGATACTCTCCTTGCATGCTTAAGCAGGTGCCTCTGTCCCTCAGAGATTAAAATGTGTTTTGTTGTGTTCTCAGTTACAGCAGAAGCTAAAGAAATATTAAGCTTTCTAGATTACTTTGATTCTTGACTTTACCAGTTGGCATTGAGTTTTCAACTGTGCAAGTTGTTTCCTAAAGGTACTATCCTGTTCATCTCACACATGTAAACTAACATGAAGACCTTCGTAGTAGAGACAGCACATCTCCCCTCGTCCCATCAAACTATCTCTGCAGTTGTTTGCTTCCACTTTGCTGGTTGTACAGGACCAAGACTGCATTACTTACCTATAGGCTTACTGATATATACACCTTTCCTCAAGTATCTGTCAAACTGGTTTACAGATTTAAAAACCTAAGCAGTTTTAAAGTGAAACACACACAATAAGTATTTTCTTTTTAAAAAAATCATTCAGCAGCAGCACTAATTATAGCTCTTTAGCTGCTGTTCAGCATCGGTCAATTAAAAGCAGATTTTGTTAAAACCAGACTCAAATATTAAGATTTTAAGGGCTTCTTAAAAGAAGTCAAGCAGGACCCAAAGGGGGATATTTCACAGTGATGGAAGCATAACTGAAAATGCCTTCTCCTTCGTACCCACTCAGCAAATGGATCTTGTCAGCAATCACTTGAGCAGAGTCACAGTGAACAGGGGGAAAGATTCATGTCGGTGTAGGCTGCTCCCAAACTGTTTCAGGCTTTAAAAATAAAGCGCTTTGCCAGATGGGCTTTTTACCTGGGAAGTTTATGAGGAACTATGTGAGAACAATACTTGATGTAATTGAGTATTAAGATAAAAATCCTGGAAAGAAAGCTGCACTGATTTTTCTTTGAAGCAGAAAAGGCCTTTGATAATGTATCTTGGTTATTTATACAGCGGATATTGAACGAATATAATTTAGGGGAGGATTTTTGTAAATGGATTAATAAGATTTATCAGAATCAATCTGCAAAACTGTTAATAAACGGGGACACATCAGCAAGCTTCCCCATAACAAAAGGGGTGAGACAAGGATGTCAACTGTCTCCATTAATTTTTATCGCGGTCCTGGAAATTTTGCTAAATAAGATAAATGAGGACTCAGAGATACAAGGTCTGAGATTTAAGAAAAGAGAATTGAAATTAAGGGACTTTGCTGATGATGTGGTTATCTTTCTAGATGAGCCGAAGGGTTCAATCTTGAAATTGTTGGAAATCTTACAAGGATTTGGACAGGTGGCAGGATACAGAATTAATAAAGAAAATACAGAAATAATGACAATGAACATGACAAAAAAGCAGCAAATGGAATTAGAAAAAATATCAGAATGTCAATTAGTTACCAAAATTAAATATTTGGGAATAATTGTTACAAAGAAAAATCAAGAATTATTTGGTAATAATTATCAAAGAATATGGAAAGATATCAGAAGGGACATGGAAATATGGACTAAATTAAATTTATCATTTCTAGGAAGAATTAATGCCTTTAAAATGTCTCTGTTACCTAAACTTATGTTTCTTTTCCAAAATCTACCAATAACTGGAAATAGGAGAGTGTTTAAAGAATATGAAAATGAGCTTCAGAAATTTCTTTGGCTAGGCAAAAAACCAAGAATAAGATTTAAAGTATTACAGAATACAAAAGAGCGAGGAGGGTTGGAAGTGCCGTCCTTGAAGACGTATTATTATGCATATTGTTTAGACTGGATTAAAGATTGGATTATACTAGAGAAATCTACTTTAAAAGATTTAGAAGAAAGTGATAACAGGTTTGGATGGCATGGTTACCTATGCTAAAACAAAATAGCAGTGAACAAAGATTTTAATAATCATTGCACCCAAAAAATTTTATTAAAGATCTGGCTCCAAATAAAACAGAAATATTATATAAAACTCCCAACTTGGACATCCCCTTAAGAAGCTTATAAGATTACACTGATGAAACAAGGAAAGTTACTGACTTATCAAGATATATTAAAATGGGAAAGAGACAATCCAAAAATGAAGTTGATAGAAGAGTTATAAGCTGAAGGACATGAATTAGACTAGTTGCCCTGGTGTCGGTTGAAAGAAAGGCACAAAATGGACCAAAAATTATATGGATTTGAAAGACAGGAAAATGGACTAGATCAATTGTTGAAAGAACATCAAAAGAAGAGAATTTTGAAACTTTATAAATTATTATTAAAAACAGATTTTGAATCTGAGTCAATAAAAGGGTCAATGATTAAGTGGGCTCAAAATATAGGTTATCCAATTGAGTTGGATGCCTGGGAAAAAGTATGGAAAACAGACATAAAATTTACTCCAAATTTAAATTTAAGTGAAAACTACTATAAAATGTTACATAGGTGGTATATGACTCCAGATAGACTGCAAAAAATAATCAAAAATGGAGATGCAAAGTGTTGGAAATGTAGGGAAAAGGTGGGGACTTTTTTTCATATGTGATAGACCTGCCCAAAGGCTAAGAAATTTTGGAAGGGAATTCACAATGAAATTCAAAAAATTTGTAAAGTTAATTTTGAACTGGTACCAGAATTTTACTCATGGAATATAATAGGTCAGAACCAGGAGATTAGAAAACAACAGAAGATATTATTGTATTCGATTACAGCAGCACGGTTGACCTACGGACAAAACTGGAAAGATAAAACAGATATTCAATTAGATGAATGGAAATTAAAAATGTTAGACATGGTAGAGACTGAAAAACTAGCATACTCCCTTAAGAATAAAATGGTTCAGAATTTTGAAAGAGAATGGAAAAGGGTAATGCTTTGGTTAAACATGTAAATATTTGCGGATCAAGTATGTCAGGGTATTTAACAAAGATTATGTATAAGGGAGAAGAAGGATTAAACTGGATAATTTTTGATATATAGAAGCGGGGAGGGGAACAGAAGGATTATAATAATGATATATATTTGTGTTTACATATGCTTTAATGTATTTTGAAAATTAATAAAAATTCCTTTAAAAAAATTAAGCACTTTGAACATAGCCCAGAATGGCAACCAATGTATCTTGTACAAAATCAATGTAGCCAGTACAGTCACTGTTATATATTCTGATCACCTGGCCTCCACTAGCAACTAGCTGGTAGCATTCCATCTCAGGTGAATCTTCTGAACCTCTGAACTGTCTTCAGAGATACACCTTTATACCACATATCACACTATTACTGGGACATAACTGTGGCAAAGACTTAGAATCATAGAATCATAGAAATGTAGAGTTGGAAGAGACCCCAGGGGCCATCCGGTTCAACCCCCTGCCATGTAGGAACACCCTCAAAGCACTCCCGACAGATGACCGTCAAGCCTCTGCTTAAAAACCTCAAAGGAAGGAGACTCCACTACACTCCGAGGCAGCATATTCCACTGCTGGACAGCCCTGACTGTCAGGAAGTTCTTCCTGAGGTTCAGGTGGAATCTCCTTTCCTGCAGCTTGAATCCATTGCTCCTTGTCCTGGTCTCTGGAGCAGCAGAAAACAAGCCCTCTCCTTCCTCTACGTGGCATCCCTTCAAATATTTAAACATGGCTATCATGTCCCCTGTTAACCTTCTCTTCTGCAGACTAAACTTTTTAAACTTTTCTTTCTAGATAGGAATGCAGTGTGGAAAGAAGCTGAAACTGATAAACTGGCCATTGAGGGCACCTGCACAAGCAGCCCCTAATATGTGTGTCTTGTTTTCATAGAAAATGGGACTCCATTCAAGGTGCAAGTTACACACCTCCATCCAAATAGCAGGTTTCCCTACTCATCATACATCTGCCTTATCTGAGTTAAGCTTTACTTTGTTTGCCTTCATCCCTCAAAAAACTGCCTATTCAAGACTGTAGGTGGAGACTTTAGCCTAAAATGTCCTAATGATGGATTCTTGCAAGAGCTTCAAGCCGATCAAGTGTTCAAGTCATGTAGCCCTTCAGCTGTGGTTGTACTGCAGCTCCCAGCATTCTTTCTCATTGGCTATGCTGGCCAAAGCTCCTGGGACATGCAGTCGAGCCACATCCAGTTCCCAACCCTATGTAGAAATTTACAAACATGGAATGTTTCTGCACTCTTTCGGCTAGCATGTCAGTTAAGCATGTCCTGGAAAAAGGCAGGTCTGAACATAGTTTACAGGGGCTGCCTTGGAAAAACATTTGGAAACTGAGGCTGGTTTGATCTTCAAAAATGTAACTTTTGGGGGAAAGAAATCACTAATTCTCCTTTTTCCTTCTGGGTCAGATGCAAAGTGCTGGTAAGCATCTTTGAGATAATTTAGCAATATCAGGCCAGGATATTAAAGCGTTGCTCTCTTTGACAGGTTCTAGCCTCCACCAGTGAGGTGACTGCCAAAGGGTTTTCCTTCTTTTGTTAATTTCTTGATTATGCTATTTTGTATTTTAAACTGTTCATTGATATTTTTATTTGCTGTAATTTGCTGTGATGATCTTTCATGTGGAAATGTCACAGAATCAACATAATCATGCCTTTTAAGTATTCAGTGTGCAACCTGAATACCAGAAGGCAAACCCAACACTCATGGAAAGAAATTCAGACAATATATCCTTGCATATAATGTAGATACTTTATGTACATTGCACATGATGTGAAAGATTTAAAAAAGGTATTTTTATTTACAAAAAATGAAACATCAAGTAACAGTAGGTTACAGTGTCTGCATGATTTTTTTGGACTTGATAGAAAATTCTAGAGAACCATTTTTTTTTTAACAAAGAAAGGTTTTTGACTACTGGAATCACCAAGAGAACTCTTTAAATTCCTAATGATAAGTTATTTTACATTTTACTTTCTAAGGAATAGTATAGTGGTTTATTGTCGTAATGTTTATAAAGAATAAGATATTATATCAATTCCCCTCTACACTACATCTAGCAATATTACAGAACTGAACTTCATCTGGGTAGCAAACCTAGTATTTCTTCAAATATATCAGCTCAACAAGCAAATGGATTAGAGACAAGCAGTCTTCAAACTCCAGCTGTTTCTTGCATAAATGAAAAGCAACACTGGAGGCTAATCACCACCCATAGTGTGTCTTCTCAAAGACATACCAAACAGCTACTATGATATATGAAACTTTTTGTATAATTGTTTGATTTGCAGAAGCTTGTGTTATTTTTTTTTTTCTATTTCAACTACCATCCAATTCCCAAATCTCTTCCCAGTTAGTAAAGCAATGCTGAAGCATCAAGAGCACAGTAAGGGAACAGTAATCCATTTGCCTTTATAACTTTACTGAGGTTTCAGATCAGTGACTTGAGGTCTGTAGAAGATATTCTATCTCTGGTATATACCACACTAGGTGCAATCCAGTAGCATTCAAATAAATGAGAATGTTGGCACTAACCAGAAAGTGTGGTGGATTCTGATATCTGGAAACCTCTTTAAATGAACAGTGATTTCTGTGTGCCATTTTCCAGTTCTTTCTTTCTTTTAAGGCCCCTCCCTAAACTGCAAACCCCAGGATTCCATAGGATGTGGAAAGTGGAATTATAGTACTATAACAGTGCAGTGCGGAAATGGCCTTACATGGGAAGAATGCAGACAGAAAGATGCCAATGCCAAAAAAAGGTACACATGGAGAGGTTGTATCTTTCAAGCAGCATCTTAATTACAGTGCTTACCATCATGACTTAAAAGCTATCTCATTAACCAGAGTTTGCCCACTCCATCATATTAGGAAGATGGACTATTTAGGCATGTGAAAACTTTAGCCTCTTTTCCTGGAGCTCTGTTTCCTGTCTTGGAAAGAGATAGGTAATTTGCATCTCTCAGTCGTCATGCAGCCCTAACACTAAATTCTTGTCACCCTCAGGTAGGACTGCCAGGTGGGATATAGTACAGGAGTCCTGCAATTTTAATCTTAAACAGATAGTGGAGCAGGATGAGCTACCATAAAGGTCCATCGAGCCAGATGAAGCCATCTGTCTTCGCTCACCTTCCAGTCCCCAACTTTCAATCACAGCTACCTCCTCCTGACACTGTTATCCCCCCCCCAATGTAGAGTGAGGGAAGCATCATGGAGAAACACCCAGCTCTGCTCTTGTCACCCTCTTCCCTACCACCTCCCTCCAGTCTCCACTGGCAAGGCAATAGTCATGCTGGGAGGGGAGAGTACCTTGTCCTGCTCCCCTATTTATTCAGAATTAAAGATACAGGAGACCAGTTCAGACATCTAGCAAGAATGATCTCTTCCTTCCCTGGAAAATCCCTGGATAGGAAGGATGACATGGAGAACATAAATGACAGAGGCAGAGAGATGATGGAGTGATAAATAGAGAAAGAATAAAAGAGGTGCTGATTGGACAGGGAAATTAACTTCTAAGGGAATGCAACCCTCAACAGAAAATAGTTTCATCTAAGGGGACTCCAGGATAAATCTAGAAAACTTGTTGAATCACACATTAAATCTTGGAACCCAGTTGTTTCTTATTTTAGAAGCAAATGGGGGAATTTAACAATAGCCAGCTTTATGGATTAAAGATCAAGATAATAAGCTATATCTTAAATTTAATAAGTGCAAGATTTTTCCTTCTTCTATCCTACCTAAGACATTTTGAAGAATGTTATATTAGATGCAATTTAGGGTAGGAATTTATTTTTCTCCTTGTCTTTTTGTCTTTTGTGGTTGCTTAATATCTGTAAAAATAGAGACTCGTTTGTATATGCAGTTTATCTCTGCAAGGACAGTCCAACGGGGAAGTCATATGTAATTGGTGAAGAATGATAGAATGATAGATGTTGATTGTTTTGATATATACTTTAAATTCAAGACTGTAGAGATTGCCCTCTTTCTTAGTCTCTGTTTTATAAAGTTTGATAGATAAACAAACAAACCAAAAAAAAAAAAATCACGCAAACCAGTCATATCTTCCTGGTCTTATATCCAACTAAATTCTGAAAAATACAATACATTCTAGACTCAGAAACACAGTTTCTGTCCTTATTTCCCTTAGTCCTTAATCTTATACACACTTGCTTAAGATTAAGCAACATTGCACTCAATGGTACTTACTTATGAGTAGATATACAATGGATTTTGCTGTTAACATTCTTAAAGTTGCAGACATTCTTCAAAATGCTTTATCTATCTGTAAGCATGAGGTCCAAGAACAAATCTGCAGTTGTGTGTGTAAAAACAAAGGCAGTTTCCAGATTGAATTTTGGAGATAAGGACTCAAATAGCTGAGAGTCAGTTGATGACAAAGCATCTTGTGCTACAGTGGTTCTAACGCCAGGAAACTGCTACTGCCTTTTTTTTTTCCCAGAAATCCACAATGATGTGTCTCTGTATTATTCTACTGGAAAAAGAGCAGTCTGCACTGTTCTCTCAAACAAAAGAAACTAAACTGTGTATGGTAATTGCTGGAATTCCCTTCTGCTAAGGCAGCAGGAACATGTAACAATAGGTACAAGTCCTTCCTCCCCTACTGAATTCTATCCTCATCTATCAATCTTTATAACTTACTCTGTCAATATAAAATACTTGTATTAAAATGAATAAAATATCTCCCTTACAATTTAACTGGAAAATTGAAATGCAGTTAAAAAGCAAAGCTACAGAGTGTGTGTGCACGTACATGTGCCCAAGCATGCACACACACACCTCCAAGTCACCTGTGACCCAGACATAAATCCAATTCTGATAGTTCATCCACAGTGTACAGTTATAGCATTTTCATACTAGTTTAACTACCATAGTTCTATCCTGAATAATTCTGGGATTTGTAGTTTGGGAAAAGACTTAGCATTTCTTTACCAGAAAGCTCCAGTGGTGTAGTTCAAGAAAATGAACTAGAGAAGTATCTTCTTCTCCAGATTATAAATCCATAAATCCCAGGATTCTACAGGATACAGGCATGGGAGTTAAATTGGAATCAAACTGCTATAACTGTGTAGTATGGATAGTTCCTAAGTCCCAGCTACAGCAGGGTGACTGATTTAATGGAAGTTACAAAAGCGTTGATCTATCAAGTTCCCACTGATTCAGTGCATATACTCTAGTTGACTTTAAACTACAATAAATAACTAAACTAGACTAGAAAAGAACACTAACAATCCCGTTTGTAAGCATAAAGGGAAACAGGTTGTAGGGAACAAAATCATGACTAGCTATTAAATAAGAGGATGTTAACTTGTGACTCTCCAGATATTGTTGGACAACAAGAGGAAAAATACAGAAGAGGCGAGAGAAGGAAGAATTGGAAGCAAAATTAATCAAAACCTTAAAAGACAAAAAAAAAAACCAAATAAAAAACCCCCAACCTTAAAATGCAATGCCCAACAAATCTGGACAAGTCTATAATTTCTTTGTAAGGGCTAGACAATAAATAAGATCAGGCACATTTCAAATGGACGGAAGTAGGAAATGTATTGGTTCAAGTACAGTATTCCTATAGAATATAAATTCCATATCAGTCCAAAAGTATGCTGACACCTCAGAATTTTAAAAACTACCAATTGAAAATATTGTAATGCATTTTTTAAAAACATACATAAAAACCTCTTACATACAACTCTCATTACATGGATAAGCTCCTTCAAACCTGGAGCTTATGGTCTGGTGGTAAACTGATTTCTACACTGGAAATACAAACCAAGGAAAGAATTTGTGACAGTCAAAGCTGAAAACAAAGTGTGTTAGTTCAGCATATAGAACAGGCTATAAACAGGCAAATATAAAAGGCTGATTCGCATAGGCTTGCCAGACCTCAGGGCCTGGCCACGGGAATCCAGTTTTTGTGGGTCCCTTCCATTTGGAAGATGAGAGTAAAAAAATCTTCCATTTTGAGGGGCTCGAAAGAAGGGGAAAGGACAGCATGCAACTCTTCAACTCAGCTAAACCAGAATAGCACATTGATACAATTTTCAAGGTTTAATTGAGCTGCTGCTGCAACTTCCAAAGACACTCTGAAAGAATCTGTGTATTAAGCTTCCTCTTTCACTTCCAGTTTTAATTGTGCTAGCATTACTCTGCTCTGGGTGCACCTTCCAGGTAGAAGCAAGTAGGTTAGATTAAATATTCCTTATCCTGTCTCCCTAAGTAATTGAGAAGGAACAATCTCATTTCACCTTAATCTGGGAACAGAGCCTTCAACTAAGATTTCTACCTTAATTTCCAAACAGAAAAATATTTTCTCTGTATGTGTGTGTTTAAAAGATAGGTTGTGAACCACTGGGGTTGGTACTCGATACACATCATCAGGGACCATCCCTAGGTCTCAGGATCTGGCCTATAAATCTCAGGACCTGGGATGAACCTAAACTGACAACCTTAGATTTTCATGACTAGAGAAGAATAATAGACATATGAGTTCAACAGTTCTTTGTGACTGTTTTGAATCAAGCCCTTTCCACAGGATGTTGTCATTCCACATTGGGGACAGGAGAAGGACAGGACCCGGATGACAGTTCTGAGTGACATTGTCCAGGTCCAGTCCTTCTCCCATCCCCTGGCAACGACAGGGTCTCCCTGTCAATGACTGGCGATCTCACTGCCCTCCCGCCACCCACCCACTGCCTGAGCTGCAGAGGTCAGGAAGCACAAAAGCTGTGCTTCCTGCCCCAGTGCAGCCTGGGACAGTACCTGGCTGCTCTGTGGAAGCAAGAGGTGTGGACATTACACCTCCTGTATTCCCACAAGCAGCTGTGTGGAAGGGAGCATGGGAGAATCTCTACTGAGATCCCCGCAAGAAGCCACTGGGATCATGTAGGATGTGGAAGGGGCATCAGTTGTGCAACAAGAGAAGGTCATGAGTACATCATTCCTATAGACAGTTTCTTTTTCACAGGTCAGACCCAGAAAAATAGTTAAGGCCTATTTATCTGAGTTGTGTTTAGAGTGTAATAGCCATATGTTCCTGACTACAAAACCTAAATGAAGTATTAGACTGAAATGTAGTTTGTTTGTTTTGCATTTTAATACAAACCAAACTTATTCAAACCTCAAAATACAAAATATGAACTGAAACACCATTTCCCTTGGGTTTACACTTCTATGAATCTTATGATGAAATTCTCCATCCAAAAAGATACATACACTACAAGAAATTTTGTACTAAAATGCAGGAAACGAAGACTGCATACAAAAAGACATCAGTTAGGGAAAGTATTTGCAAAAATATGCATAGAAATTTTTATGTGGGCTTTAAAAGAAAAAACTTTGCAAACTGATGCTGAAGTAGGATAGAATGAATGAATGTAAAGCTCTTTCTGCTGCACTCTCCCAACCTGCCATAGGAATGGGAGAAGGATGAGATCATAACAATGCTTATGCATGATAACATCTTGGTCCTGTCCTTTTCCCATCCCCAGGTATCATGATCATGTCACACATCATTGACAGATTTTCCCCATCAATGACCAGTGACTGCACCACCGTCCTGCTATGTGACCGTACTTACCTTCCCTGGAGAGGCCCTAGAAGTGCAATTGCTGCACTTCCTTCCCTGTCTGGAACCATACCTGACTGCGTTATGTCAGGAAGAGGTGTGACCATTGCACTTCCTGGATTCCGGAGGCAGCCAGTGCAGAGCAGAGCACTCCTGTTGCATTCTTCTCCTGGCAGGGCCGACACTGGGACCCACACCAGATGTGCCTGTGACCAGGTAAGACCAGGCAAAAACGGCCTGTGTTAGAAAGTGGAACAGATGCATCTACTTCATCCCGAACACTGTTCAGATTTCCAGAAGAACATAAAATCTGGGTTAAATATTTCTAAATCTGAGATGGGCAGCTAGGGACACAGTTCAGTTTAGGAAAATAGCAGTTTCATCTTCCCTTTTAATTCCCAAGACTTCTGTCCCACCATGCATTTTGGCTGCAAATCAAGATGTAGGAAAACTTTTGTGTTTTTTTTATACTTCACTTCTGGTATTATTGACAGCAGTAGAGGCTTTGTCAGCCTGCTTTCTATGGTACTTGGCCTCATGTAAGCCAAAAGTAAATGTTTGTGGGGGTGCCTGAAGAAAGAAGAGGGATGACAGGTGGGATGGTTTAAATGAGAGAAAAAAGAATGGAGAGTGTGCATTTAGTAGAAAATTTGCTAGGATTTTAGAGCCTGTATCTGCATAAAACAAGAGTTTCATTTAATTATGCCCTCATTGAACCTCTGAGGCTAAAATCATACTGGGTGTCAAAGACAGGTATATTTCTTTGAGTACTATTAAAGGAATTTACTCAGTAGGAGTTCTTCTAAAATTGCTCACCTGCTTTCCAGTCCATTAAATGCAAGCAAGTTTATAAGAGGTTGGAGGCTATCTCCTCCCTCCCCACTGTCTGTTCTTTATGGTGATACATTAAACAGAACTGTAACATTAAACAGAACTATGTACAGATCTAGTATGTATAAAATACAAACTGGAATGCCACCTTTTTATTATCTACAGACTGCCAGACATGAAAATATTTACCACTGAAGATAAATTTCCTAATTGGCTACATTCCTTAAAGATCGTCAGCAGTCATTTTTTATACTGTTGAAACATACACATGATCCACCCCAGTAGGCTTTGCCTGATTACTATTCTGCTCACTGAAACACCACTAGAAATACAATCTTGATATTATTTTTCATAAAGTAATGGTATTTAGGAACAGTACCATGTGCACACAATCTGATTTTATTTTTATACTATCTCAGTTTCAGTGCACAAGAAGACTGCAGTCATCTAACCGGTACCCATTACAATAGCTCTTGGCTTTCTCCCTGCCTCCCATCCCTACTCTCATACCTTGAATATTGCTTTTTATTGATAGACACAAAGCACTTTTCAGTGATGTCTTTACGGTTTGCAGAGCATAAGCAAATTTATCAGAAAGATGAGTTTCATGAGGGACACTTCCGCTCAGAATGTCAGTTGAAGAAGGGTATCTTTGACTTCAGTGATTGGCTTTATTTGATTTTTCACAGGATTAGAGGAAACAGTTGAAAGAATGATCTGCACCTAAATGGAACCATAGTCTCACATTAAAGAATTGGGAGGCAAAGAAGAACTTGAGTAGTTCTGCCTTTTCTCTGTTCCCTGCTCACATTTTGCCTTCTTCGCCCAGTGGCCCTACAGTTTCCTTGTTCCTTCTTTTGCTATGGACAAAACCAAAAAAGACCTTTGTATGGGTTTAACTTCACTAGCAAGCTTGAGCTCATTCTGCAATTTAGCTTTTCTGACTTTCTGTTCATGCATGCTGGCTAATAGTTTGAGTTCCTCTTTGGTGAGTCCCCTTTTTTTCCATTTCTTGTACATATTTCCTTTCCAATCTTAGCTCAGTTGAAAAATTTTTAGACATCCATCCTGGATTCTTTAGACACCTCCCATTTTTCCTCCTTTTCCTTTCTTCCTTTCCTCCTGGAACTGTTTGCGATTGTGCCTTCAGTATCTCACTTTTAAGAAACTCCCTTCCATCATGAATTTTTTTCTTTTTTAGTATTCCTGACCATAGAATCACACCCAAGATTTCCCTAAGTTTCCTGAAATCAGTTTTCTTAAAGTCTAGAATGCATGTCTGACTACACTTGGCTTCCCCTTTCTGCTGTATAACAAACTGTAGGAGAACATGGTTTCTCCCATCCTGCCACTTCCACTCTGTTAACCAGGTCCTCACTGTTGGTTAGGAACAAATCTAAAGCCACTGATCGTACTGTTGCTTCTTCCACCTTCTGGACAATGCAAGGCAAGTCAGATGAGGAATTTGTTGGACCTTATGTTCTTGGCAGAGTTTGACTTTCAACAAGTATCAGGATAGCTGAACTCTCCCATTTCTGATACATCTCTCCTTCCTGAATGTTTGATCATCTGTTGAAGAAGACATAATCCAAGTCCTCGGTTAATTTAACAGTTCTACTTGGAAATATTACTATCCTCACTAGTTTTCAGGAAGGAATTCCACTTATCTTGGATTGAAATGTAGGATGAATTACTGAAAATATAAACTATTGATGCCTTTGTGGCAGGTGCTTTATGAAATAATGATCCTTGCAATTACTAGAAACTGTAGACATACTAGAACATACAATACTAGATAAAGATTCAAAAACCAGAATATGTCCTGAAAAGATCAGCAAAAAGTCAGCTTACCTTAGAAGTGCATAACGTGGGGATGGGGAAGAGAATAGTCATGGACATGATTGAAATTGTTCACTGTTGCTCTGGCATGATCAAAGTTAATTATTAGAGAATGAAAATAACTACATTCCTCTCTGAAGAATTATAAGGCAAGGTGATTAGGAAATGACATTTTGAAAAGAAATGAAAGCATATGGCTATGTCAGAATTCTTAGAAACAGAAGGAGGTAACAGACAAGGATCTTGCAGAAAAAAACAAATTAAGGAGAAAATTGAGTTCTTAAATGGGGAACTGTTTGTAGATGCTTGGCTTGGTTTGGATATGGAGTCCATTAAAGGACAAGACCTTTTCAATTATTCAGAAAATAGTCTGAAATTACAATAGGCAATTCCCTTGCTAAAGCTAAATATGTTTCAGTTCAGGGAGTTTTGTAGATGAGGGAATTTCTTGAAATCTCAACCATGTTGCCTTGAATTCAATGAAAGAAAAATAGGAGGACATAAATCTAATCAACCCATTTTATGTTTAACTCCAGTTGTTTTCTGCTACAGGACTAAAATTTCTGCCTGAAGTTCTGCACCTTGCATGCACTTATTCCCCTGATACACAAATGCAATGGTCTTCCTTATTAGAGTTCCAACTTATTCAGATCCCTATAAATGCAGTGCATATTCATGCTGATTGCAGTGAATTTTATGGCTGGCTTCAGGGCTAGCAGCTCTGATGGTCCCTTTGAGCCATGGACATTTAGGAGTTAGAGAATATCAACCTAGCCTGGCTGGGTTATGATGAAACCCTCAGGCCAAAACCTCACTTTTGACAGCTCTACAAAACAGAGTGAAAAAAGAATCTGAATGTCTTTTGTAATTTATAATGCGGTGCCATTCAAGGCCAATACTGGATAAGTCAGTGTCATCAAGCAAACATATTCCATGCAGGTACCACTTCACACTACACATTTGTATCACTATATTCCACTTTAACTGCTATGGCAACTTCCTATGGAACCCTGAGGTTTGCACTTTAGTGAGCACTCAAATCTTTTAGTGTGAAACAGTCCTACATTTGGTATCCTTCTTCTTTCCTTTTGATACTGGCCAGAATCCTATACGCAATGCAATAACTTGGCATAACCCCCAATTTACTTTCCAGATGTTGTTGAACAAGGTATCCACTAGCTATTTGTCCAATATCTTTGCCCCAGACAGGTAACAGAAGTTCTTTCCCCCTCCCAACCATGGATTAAATTTTATTTATTAATTAATTGGATTTATATCCTTCCTTTCTCCTGGGATGGGATCCAAGGCAGTCTCCAAAAGTTTAACACAAGATTAAATTAAAATCCCAGTTTACATAACTTTAAATGAATTAAATAATAAAAATCATGATTAAAACCACTAAAAAACATAAAACATAATTATAACTAACAGATAAAATAAAATGCAACACACCACTTCACACATCCTACTGCTATATCATTTTACAATGCAAAGGCCTGCCCAAATAAAAAGGCCTTCAGCTGCTGATAGCAAGAGAGCTGGGAAGGGGCCAACCACACTTCCTGTGGAAATGAGTTCCACAGCATGGAAGCAGCCACTGAGAAGACTCTCTCTTGTCTCCTCCTTAAATGCGCCTGTGAAGGCAGTAGTGGTGACTCCAAGTAGAAAGCCCTCCCCTGCAGATCTTAGAGTTCATGCTGGCTTGTAGAAGGACATGAGATTTTTCAGAGAGTCCAGACACAAGCCATATAGTGCTCTTAATGTCAAAACCAGCACTTTGAATTGTGCCTGGACTGGCAGCTAATGAAGTTGTTTCAACAGAAGGATCACATGATCCTTGTAATCAACCCCAGAGAACAGCCAGCCTGCAGCACTTTGAACCTGCTGATGTTTCTGAACAAGGCAGCCCCATGTAAAGCATATTAGAATAATTCAGACAGAATGTAATCAAGGCATGTATCACTGTAGCCAGATCTGACTTCTGAAAGAACAGGACCAGCTGGCACACTAGTTTTAACAGGGCAAATGCACTCCTGGCCACTGCCAAAAGCTGGGCATCAAGTTCAGTTCCAAGTCCAGGAGTAGACCCAAAATGTGACCCTGAGATTTCATGGGGAACATAACCCACTCAGCACGGGCTGAAAAGCCATTTCCTGATCCACCTTCCAACTGACCAGGAGTTCCTCTGTTTTGTCTGGATTAAGTTTTAATTTGTTCGGATTATCCAGATCCATTTCAATTTGGTTTCAGGCCTGCCTATGGGAAAGATACAGCTTTGGTTGGCTTGGTGAATGGCCTATTTATGAAACCAGACAGGAGGAATTGTCCCTGTTGGTTCTGCGAGATCTCTCAGTAGCTTTCAGTACCATCAGCCATGGTATCTTTCCGGGCTGCTTTGCTGGGATGGGAACTAGAGACACTGTTTTCCAGTGGCTCCATTCCTTCTTAGAGTGGCAAACCCAGAAAGTGGTGCTAGGGGACTCCTGTTCAACCTCCCTGGCCATTGGCCTGTGGAGTCCTTCAGGGCTCTGTTTGGTCCTCCATGCTATTTAGCATGTATGAAATCACTTCAAGAGGTTGCCTGGAGTTTGGGATGTGGTGCCATCAATATATGGATGAAAACTAACTCTACTAGTCCTTACTACCCCGATCAAAGAAAGCTGACTTGGTCCTAAAACAGTATCTGTCATCAGTAACAGACTGGAAGAGGGCAAGCAAGCTGAAACTTAATTCAGACAAGACAGAGGTGCTGCTGATCAGGCAAATGCAGATCAAGGAACAGGGATTCAACTTGTATAAAATGGGGTATGGTCCTGGGCAGCTTTGAACCTGGATGCCCAGATTTCTGTGGTGGTAAATTCAAATACTGTACACCAACTGCACCCATTCCTTGAGTTATTGGATCTACTCACAGTGGTAGCCTTAGATACATCCCATTTGGACTACTGTAATGTGTGGGACGGTCTTTGAAGAGTGTTTTGAAACTTCAGCTGGTCCCAAGAGATGCAACCAGACTGTTAACTGAAGCAGGTTATGAAGACCACACTATGCCTCTGCTAAAACAGCTCCACTGGCTGCCAGTATGCTTCCAGATACAATTCAAAGTGCTGGTAATGACATAAAAAGCCCTATATGGCTGTGGTCTAGGCTGCCAGACCATATCTCCCTGTATGAGCCTGCACAGGCCCTGAAACCATCAGGAAAGGCCCTTTTCTCAGTCCCACCACTATTACAAGCACACTTGGTGGGGACATTGAGACAGGGTCTTCTGCGTGGCTGCCCCTAGATTGTGAAACTCCCTTTCCAGGGAGGCCAGCATAGCCCCCTCCTTGTTGTACTTCCAACAGCAGGCTAAACCCATTTTGTTCAGGCAGTCTTCTAAAACAGAAAGTTTGTAAAGAATAGGCTAGCAGGTGTTGTATTGTTTTAAACGGAACTGTTTTTAATGAGTTTCTTTTTTTAATATTTTATTCTTTTAACTTGATAAAGTGTTTTAATACTGGATTTTATTACTGTAATTAATTTAATTCTGTTTTAATGTTCACTTTTTGTACATTTTTAATTATATTAATCTTTTAAATTGCAAACTGCTTTGAATCATAATTTTGGCAATAATAATAATAACAATAACAAAAATAATAATAATAATATACAATAATATACTGTTGCCTTACTCCCTCACACACAAAATAGGCCATTTACCAAGGCAACCAAAACACACAAACAGATTGGAAATTGGATTGCTAAGCCCAAATCTTCTGGCCATCTTATTATTTGTGACAGCAGTTCTATTAACTAGGAAACATGTGACCCTGGTGCAGGAGGGTTGGGGACGCTGGGAGCTACGCAAAAACCACGATAGCACTTCCCTCCTGACCACTGAGCTCTGGCCAGAAAGCTGTACCAGAGTCAAGTGTGCAAAAAGACCAAATAGCAGAGATTGCTTGCACAGCTTGGAGCATGCCCAGCAGAGTTTAGTATTAGAAGCAATGCACTGAAGCCAGAAAAATTCACCCACGTTACTTGTTATCTCCCAATAAGGAGGCAGGTTATTCTTGAGTTACGATATATACATATTTACAAGAATCTTCAGATGGAACTCCAGCATTCCTCAGCATGCTCGTCTGACAGAGCCTCCGGCAGACACGATCAGGCACCGTGTGCACCGTTGGCTAGGACCCAGCTACATTCATACATGCAATCCTGGCCAACCTTTGCATTGTCCCCATGTCTGATGCAACCTTCTCCCCTGATTGCTCATCAGCATGGCACAGCTAGAATTACATGTCAATCACTGTCTTCTCACAGGTGCAATTAACAATATACATCACAAGTACTTTCCTGGACCATAGGTTATGTCCAGCCTTTCCTGACAGCCCTCCAGTAGTTGTTGGTCTGCAAATTCCAGTATCCCTCACCAGTGAGTGTACCGACTGGAACTGATAGGATTTCTTGTCTGAGGTATTCTGGAGGGCTGCAATTGGTCCACCTCTACTATATAGACTTGCTTTAAACTCATTGGGATGTATTTCTCAGTAAACATAGGGTTGTTTTGGAAGGTTGCTCCTTTACTCTTTGTTGTCTTTGAAGTCAGAGTAACCTATCTCTTAGAAATAATAGGTTATTAAAGGAATTCCTGCTACGCTAATAAATTTTGTCTAAAGGAAAGTTCTATCACAGAAACCATTTCATGCAAACTGTCATGGTCCTTAATTCCCTCCATCTCCTTGGGACCCTTTTACCCCATACAATTATAATTCCACTATAACTGCCATGTTTCTGTCCAATGGAATCCTGGGATTGGCAAGTTATGGAGGGGAATTTGGAATTCTTAGTCAGGGAACTCTAGTGTCTCATCAAACTACAAATTCCAGGATTCCACACTACACAGCCATGGCTATTAAAGTGCAACCACTGAGCTATTATCATGCAATGTAGAAAGGCTCCACCCACAAAAACATGAATGAATATGAATTATGTCCATAATGACTTGCTATTTCTTTTGCAATCATGGAAATTCAGAGCCATTTATTTGCATTGTCCTATTTAAAGTTGCTACTGTTTCAAAATTCTTTCTTTCTTATCTTCTTCATCCTTGTCTTTATAATAATAATTAATAGAACCTTTCAAACCCCAGCC